>CM021110.1:34058457-34586805 GCA_007115665.2 Sequoiadendron giganteum
TATTTTGGTGAGTATTTTTTCCTTATACTATCATCAAAATAGAGACCCCCTTTTTAGCTTGAGATTTTGAGTTACTTTCTACCCTCTTTCAATTTTTCATCTTCTCTAGATGACATAAATCCTAGTTGATGAGTTGATTTGATCTTCATGGGTCCTAGAGTTGACATACATGTTTTAGATGCCTTCCAATGCTATGATATGTTTTATTTTGGGTCAATTTGATGTTTTATCATTCACTTGATAGGTTTTGGCATGATATTAGTTTGAGGAGTCTTATATCTATATTTACTTCATTGCTTCATTTGACTTCTTAGATAACATGGATATGATCACAATACTCTAATCATTTTAACAATAATATTTGATTCCACATTATCAAAATTCATTATGAAAATTTTATGATTGGAGGTATTTAGTCTTGAAAACCATGAGGAATCCTTCAATTTTAGGTCACTTGATATACTTGACATGGTAATTCTTGAATATATATATATATATATATATATATATATATAAGAATTTTGAGGTTATGATTCTATCACATCATACTATTAGCAACCTTATGAGTGATATTAAATTATTTTTATGAGCACTATCATGCTTGCACATGTGTCTTGGGATGGAATCTATATTCCATGTAAAGGCATTATTAATGGTTAAGTTGGGTCTTTATCACTATTGGTTTGTTTAAACCCTCTAAATATTTATGTAAAAATTAAATATCAAGTAATACAAAGAACTTTCACTTAGGTAGTTTTGGTAATTGAATAATGTTGTTTCATTTTCAAATGATGCAAGTAGACACTCGATATATTCATAGATAGTGAACATTATGTTTTCTACAACAATAGTGAGTTTGATGCACTCTATGTTAAAGATAGTAACTAGATACGTGATGAATACTTCCTCTCATGCGATTGAAGAAATAAATTTAAATGTAGCACTAAGAGCTATTTAAATTTATAATTGAATAATCGAACTTCATTCATATAGCCGACCTCTTATTTAATGATTAAATATAAATAAATAATGAAAAGGCACGAATTCTATTAAGGCCGACCTTATACAAAGAGGTACGTTTTTTTTTGGAAGACGTCTTTATGAATTGTGGCCGACCTCTCTTATGAAGGGATGTGATTTCATTTGAGTGCCTATATATGTGTCTCCCCTCCTTCACATTTTAATCATCAAGTTATTCAAGTTATTTCAAGCAGATAAAATCAGGAGAAATTCGCAGTTGTGAAGAAGTGTTTGATCTGAACAGCAGATCATCATTTTGTATTTGTCTTTGCATCTAGGAGAGGTGCGAATCATTCATTGTATCAAATCTGACATTGTGTTAGCCTGAGATGTAAGCAAATTACTACTCTTGATATATTCAATATATAAGAGATATATTAGTGCTGGGTTTTTCTCCCTCAAGTTGGAGGGTTTTTCTAGGGTATTTTGCTGTGTTATTTGTCTTATGTGTTGCATCTTCTGATTGCTCTCATTCTTATCCTAAATTTACATGGTATCAGAGCGGGTTTTAGGAGAGATTGTGATCAGATTTTACTTACAACAATACTTTAGTCTCTTATTAAGATTTAGTTGTCTATCTCTACCCTAGTCAAGATGGTGAATGACTTTAAGATTGAGGATAGACTCGAGGGAACATCCAACTATACCTCATGGAGGTTTAGAATCATGCTCACTTTGGAAGAGAATGATTTGGCTGAGTTTGTGGAGACCAAAGTCCCTGAACAAAAAGAGGATGGAGAAAAGTTGCAATGGAGAAAGAAAGACATTAAAGCAAAGAAGTTGCTTGTTGATTCCGTCAAAGACCATTTTGTTCCAATTGTTTCCAAGTTGAAGACGGCAAGGGACATGTTCAAAACATTGGAGCAGATGTACGAAATCAACAACACGAGTCGGGCACTTGCATTGAAGCAACAACTACATCATGTTAAGATGGCGGAAGGAGAATTTGTCATCACCTACTTCATGAAGATTTCCAAATTGAGAGATCAACTATCTACCATTTGTCATATTGTTGATGACAAGGATTTGACCATGTTTGCTCTTAATGGTCTTCCTTCATCGTGGGAGTCTTACATTCAAGGAATCAGTTTGAGATCGAAACTTCCCAAGTTTGATCGATTGAGGGCAGACTGTATTCAAGAAGAGTTGAGGTTGGCTGTAAGAGGTATTGGTCGAAGCCCTACAAATGAAGACATCCATGTTCTTTCCGCTCAATCCTCGAAGAAGGAAGGAAAATGAGGAAATAAAAGATACTTCAAGAGGAATAGAGATAAAGGGTCAGATGGTGCTCCTGCATTCAAGAAGAAGTGGGACCTCTCTCGTGTTCAATGCTTTAGATGCGACAAATTTGGTCACTATGCAAAGGATTTCCCTACCAAGCCTAATCAGCATGCTTCATTTGCGGATGTGATTGAGATCTCTCCCCAAAATGATTCTAGTGAATTTCTACTCTAGTCATGGGCCTATGCTCAAGCCGTGAAGGTTGTGTACTGATCTAAGCGCAAGAGCAGCGTATACTACTGTGTCCACCCTTCAAAATATCTAAGAGATAAGTATTATTTGTTTTGATTGTAATTACCCATCTAGGCTAAAATTCAGTTTGCTGAATTGTGCAAATTTGACATTATTTACTTGGATTATGTGTGACAAGTAAATAGTGATCACTGGGATAAGATTCTTTAGAATTAAGAATTATTCATTGCAAGTTGTATCATGCTAATTTGTGAAGATTGTCTTTTGTTATGCTGAGATTAGCTCTTCCGAGAAATTGGAAGAAAGACATGTCATGATTGATGAATTAATCATCTATTACTCAAGAGATTTTGAATTCTATGAGATAAGTATTGCATGGTTCAATAATGTTCATGAATTGTTATGTAGTTATTAATTCATGCTATAACATTGAGATAGTCAATCATGTATGTTCCTAGCAATGGTACTTCTATTTGTGATAGTTGAATTCCATGAACTATTAGTAATCTCTTCTTAATGCTTTCAGGATAAATCAAGAAGCGTAAGAGATTGCTTTCAAGAAGAGCTCGATGCATCCTATAGGTTGAAGAATGGAGACTCTACTTCTAGCTATGAGACTAAGTGAATGGTTGAAGACATCTCTTCGGAGAGGAAGAATTAACCTTAAGAGTGAGTTCTATGACTTGCTGAGAATAAGTAAGGGTTGCAGTGTTGCAAGGCCAGATGCTAAATTATTGGAGTAACTCTTCAGCAATTGGGTTCTGAATTGCTCAAATCAGGTCAACCTGGATTTAACACTGGTAGCTCCGCAAACCTATTCTGATTAGAGTGATCTGGGATGAGGTCAAAGAGGACAGCCCTGAATCCCTACAGAGGTGTGCGTTGGTCATCATTTCTCTAAGGCAAGCATTGCAAGCAAATCTTGGACAATGAGGTCAGGAGGTTGATGCAAGTACTTGAAGGTTCAGAGGGAGCCTATTGAACCTAAAGAAGATGGTTGTGTTGCTGATCGATGTTGCTTCAATTTGGGATCTGCCATGATATCCTAATGCAGCAGGAAGCAGTCTTCAGTAGCATACAGCCGAAGCAAAGTACATTGCAGCTTGTGTGGCAGCTCGTGAAGCAGTGTGGCTTTGTAAGCTCCTAAGCAAGATTGTTTGGACAATCAATGGAGCCTACTATCATTCATTGTGATAACCAAAGTTGTGTGAAGCCTTATATTAATCCTCTGTTTCATGACAAAACAAAGCATGTTGAGATCAAGTACCATTATATCAGAGATATGGTATTGAGGAAAGCTATACAATTGAGGTATATCAGCACTGATGAGTAGACGGCAAACATTCTCACCAAGCCCCTCTCCAGGATAAAGTTTGTGTATTTTCGAGAAAAGTTTGGTATGATGGAGAATGCAGCCTTGACTGAGAAGGAGTCTCAGTATCAGTGATCCTCTGTAATGAGTTCTTCTTTGAGAGAAGTTTGAGGTGAAATCCCTTGATAATGAGTTCTTCTCTCAAGAGAAGTTCGAGGTGAAATCCCTTGTTAATGAGTTCTTCTCTTAGGAGAAGTTCGAGGTGAAATCCCTTGTTAATGCATTCTTCTCTTCAAAAGAAGTTTGAGGTGAAAAGCCCTTGTTTCCACCCTCTGAGAGAGTCATGGTGGATGTCATGTGTGTGACTCCATGACAACATCACGTGAGAGAATCCGTGATGATTTCTTGTACTTGTGTTTCACCCTTTGGGAGAGCCATGGTGAAAGTCATGTTGAGGTGACAACATCACGCAAGCGATGAACACTTGTACATACAATACATGGTTGTAGCCATTATGGTCGATATCATGTTGAGGTGATATCTTTCTTTTCCACATATGGGTGTAGCCATTGTGGTAGCTTTCACGATGAGGTGATAAGTTCTTTTCATGGATTGAGCCATGTTCATTAACATCACTATGAGCTGATACATTTTGTGCAGCTAAAAGTATTCCTCCATATCTGAGAGGGAGTGTTAAAGATAGTAATCAGATACGTGATGAATACTTCCTCTCATGCGATTGAAGAAATAAATTTAAATGTAGCACTAAGAGCTATTTAAATTTATACTTGAATAATCGAACTTCATTCATATAGCCGACCTCTTATTTAATGATTAAATATAAATAAATAATGAAAAGGCACGAATTCTATTAAGACCGACCTCGATACAAAGAGGCGCGTTTCTTTTGGAAGACGTCTTTATGAATTGTGGCCGAGGGATGCGATTTCATTTGAGTGCCTATATATGTGTCTCCCCTCCTTTGCATTTTAATCATCAAGTTATTCAAGTTATTTCAAGCAGGTAAAATCAGGAAAAATTCGCAGTTGTGAAGAGGTGTTTGATCTGAACAGCAGATCATCATTTTGTATTTGACTTTGCATCTAGGAGAGGTGCTAATCATTCATTGTATCAAATCTAACATTGCGTTAGCCTGAGTTGTAAGCAGATTACTGCTCTTGATATATTCAATATATAAGAGATATATTAGTGCTGGGTTTTTCTCCCTCAAGTTGGAGGGTTTTCCCAGGGTATTTTGTTGTGTTATTTGTCTTATGTGTTGCATCTTCTGATTGCTTTCATCTCTGATCTTAAAATCTTACACATAAAACCTCAAAAAATCAGAAAACCACCAAAATCACAAAAAAAACTCATTAAACAGCAGAAACAAATAAAAAAACAAATCCCCTATTCGATGGTCAAAGCCAAATTAGAAATCAAGCTCAGAAAATTGGATCAGATTTGGGTTGGGAACCTTTCATAAGGCTGCATCCCTCTACAATCCTTTAGTGGACCCTCTATCCATGACTGCATCAACCATTTTATGAGGAACTTAGTGTAGAGAAATTGGACAAATAGATGGTGTATAAGGAGGTTTATTTCAGCTTGAATGGGTTTAGTGCACACCAGTGAATTTCTTTTGCAACATAAAAGTTGCTTGGACACACCCTTACATGGTATTAAAGTCATTCCACCTATTTGTAATTGCTTATAGTTCAACATATTTCAAAATGTGAAGATTTTGAATAGTTGTTTAAAAAAAGTTTTACCCCATATGCTTTGACAAAGAAATGGCCATCCAATTGCATTTTTATTGGCAAAGAAAAAGCCAAAGTGTACCAAAGTACACCAATGAGTTCCAAAAAAGAAGCAGCTTTATTGGCAAAAGATGTAATGAACCAGCAAATGCTTACAAATTATATGGGAGGGTTGTTTGGACATATCAAGGGGCCTGTTTAGATAGCCAAACTGAACGATATTGATGAGTTTTGTACCCAGGCAAATTATCTTGAGATGGGTGTAAAACACAGCGGCAAGGTGGAGAAAATAAGTACAAGGGGACAGGCACACGGAGTGCAACAAGAATGCCACTACCACAGTCAAAAATAAGGGCGAAGAAAAACACTATTGTAGTCATTATAGCAAAGAAACATACACCAAAGAGACATATTGGAAGCTACATCTGGAGTTGAACACATTCAAGAAAAACAAAAAGAAGAATTATGCCTATTACAGAGGTGTAAGGTAACAGAAAGAGTGCACGTCCAAAGGAGATGGAAAATTATCATGTGCCACTGTGATAAAAAATTTGTGTGGATAATAGTGGATTCCAAGATGAAGGTGTTGACCAAACTTTTTCATAAGTTTCAGCTCAAAGTGAAGAAAAATGATGGTATGTTCCATATATGTTCCCAACCATATTTAAATTATCAACATCTAGATCCAAATTTTTGGTTACAAATAGAGAATCACCCGAATGTATAATCATTGGGTTAACTGAAATAATGAGTGGAGATTTCAATCAATAGACAATGCAGGATTAGATTTGGACTTGCCCTGGATTTGGAAAATGAGGTACAGTCAATGTGATGCCATTGAACGTATGTGGGGCTGTACCAAGTAACTCATACCTCTTTATTCACAATGTCAATTTTTAAAGATGAAGCACAAGTGTAGGCAGGTCAGAGATGGCAAAAATAATCATTTCAAATTCTACATTGCAATTGCAAGATCTCCATGATAACTGTTTTGCATGCTGCGCAACTACCTAATACAAGTGGCAAATGTGCTTTGCTTATATTCAAGGAAAAACAAGAAACACAGATCGCTGAATGAAATCAGTTCATGGGCATAATGCTAACAAGAAAAAGAATGGCATAGAAAAGTTGGTACATGACTTTAGAGAGTTGTTGCAAGAGCAGAGGTCACCACAACCTACTAGAGCAATTGAACATAACATCCAATAACTACCCGACTGTCCTCTTCCGAACATAGTGCTCAATCAGTAAAGCATACGACAAGCCAATGAAGTGAAAACATGGCTGAAGGGACTTCTTGAACAAGAAGTGAGCAGAGCTAGCACCTCACCATGTGATTTTCCTATTGTTGTGATGCTTAAGAAAAATGGCACACGACTAATGTGCATTGACTATCAAGCTTTGGAAAAGATTGCCATCAGAAATAGGTACCCATTGCCACAGAAAGATGGTAATTTGGACAACTTCCAGCATGCCAAATATTTTAATACATTCATTCTGAAATCCAATTTTCACCGGCTATGAGTCAAGGTGGAAAGATGTATGGAAAACAACTCTCAGGACAAGACAAGGGCTCTATGAATGGCTGGTACTTCCATTCATATTATGTAATTCCAGTGTTCCACGGGGTTTTGGGGACGGAGACGAGGGGACGGCAAGCAACGCGTTTCCAAGATGTGGGGACGGGGGGCCTAAGTTTGGGGACTGCAAGGGGACGATGGGGGGACGGCAGCAAGGGGGCGGTAGGGTGCTGAAATAAATATAGTACTTGAAAAAGAGTTATAAAAAGATGTATAAGTATAAGAATTATACATCTTTGCAACAACTAGGGGTCCCCTGGACGTTTTGAGGACACCCCAACTTCCTCAAAGTCCTAGCAGCGTCTTGGAGACAGTGACACTGGTGGTGGGATGGTGGTGGCCTGGTGGGGGGACGTCTCCCCCAACTCCCCAAGTCTCCGAGACGTCCCCTTCTAGGAAACGTGGGGTTTTTTGTGGGGGACGCGTCCCCGTGGAACACTGTAATTCGCATGCAACCTTCATAAGATTGATGAATGACGTACTTAGACAGTTTATTGACTCTTGTATGATAGTAATCTTGGATAATATTTTCAGTTTTAGCGGAACTTATGAGCAACATATGTAGCATCTCATCCAAGTTTGCAAAATTTTGAATGGTTAAAATGTGATTTTGCAAAACAATCACTTACATATCTTGAGCAAGTTGGTTGGAAATCAAAAGTTAAGGATAGACCCAGCAATATTAACGCCATGGTGAATAGGCCAAGGCCTTCCAGTGTTAACAAACAGGAAACCTTGTGGAAGCAGTACAATACGTGAGAAAGTTTATCAAAGCTTTAGCATCCATGGCAACATTTTTCCATGCTATTATATGTTTCATAAGTGCTTTAAGTAGGGAAAACAACAAAAGGCATTTGAAAAGTTGTTATACAAAATAAGCCATACACCCATTTTAACTTTCTCAATTTTACAATTGCTGCTTCAGGAAGAAACAAATCCTAGTGAACATGCTATGGGTATTGCTGTGTTGCAACAAGAAAAGCTAGTCCATTATCACTTAAAACTCTTCTCTGTGGCAGTCTAAAGTATTGCACTTCTGACAAAAAATTCAATACATTAGCACTAAAGAACCGAAAATTGCATACTTTGAAACGTTCACTCTGTGTTGCCCTCTTACTTTAGTGACAACTCCCATAGGCATGTTTCAGGATTCACTTACCCCAACTTTGAGTCCAAAACCCTTCATTAAGATGTCATACTTACCCAATTCTGATTTTATATCGATTTCCAGGTTATTTCCCAACCTTTTCAAAATCTCTCCACCTGGACACTAGCATACACAAACCAATTCTAAAACATACAAAAAAACAAATTCCCTTGACCGTTTTGTATTTCTGAAACAGCTAGGTCAGCTTCTAGTTTATAATAAAATGCATTCTTAACCTCATTGGATGTTCCCTACAAGTTCTATTAATTATTTGGAATCATCTACAACTTCTTGTCTTCATTTTGTGCTAAACATTTTCAAGCATTCAATATTCAAAACCAATATTCTAATGCAGAAACCCACTGCCTGAGCAAAATTTAACATTCAAAAGGAATTAAAACATACAGAATTTTGCAATAACAAAAATATTCATGAAAAAAGTAATTAACAGAAATAAAATCAATAAACCACATACCAACCCAACTCAGAATTTTATCCTAGGAAAATGCTTTCAAGTTAAAACATCCACCCGAAAATCAATGCAACTGAAAAATGAGATTACAAATATAATAAGAATTCTTGCAACTTAGAGTTCTACTCCCAAATTTTGAAGGACTTAAACAACATTCCAAATACATCTCACTACACTAAATCTTCTCATTTGTTTTTCAAACACGAACACACAATATAGTTAGAATTTATCATAAACACAACAAATCTACCTAGCATGTAATGTCTACAAGCTAATCACAAATCCAAACGAGCAAATAAAATTTCCTTATTTGAAAAAAATGGATGAAAGGTTCCCAACCCAAATCTGATCCAATATTTATAAGTTTGATTTCTAATTTGACTTTGACCAGCCAATAGGGAATTTATTTTTCTGTTTGTTTTTGTTGTTTTATGAGTTTTTTTGTGATTTTTTGTGGTTTTTTGGTTTTTTTTAGGTTTTGTGCTTGATAATTGCAAAAAAGAAACAGATACTAAACGAACGTAAATGACCAAAATAAAATTATAAATTCTGATTTTCCTAGGACAGCAAATGAAATTTTCAAAATTAATGAGCTTGAACCACCGATTACATAGAATTTGCATACCCAGAAGCCAACGCTCAATTTATTGAATATTTAATTGCTGGAACCAAAGCATATACAATAAAGATCTGATATAAGTCTGATTTGCTCCTTAGTGATCTGAAAACCCTAATTTCCAGCTAGGGTTTGACTGAAAATGACACCCAAATATTACAGCCAACTGGTGAATGCACTGAAATGATGATATATGCTCATAAGAAGCCCCAATCTGCAATTATATTTTGATAACTCACTGCTGCAATCAATTTTGAATGCAAATTAACCTGTGATGAAGACCAAAGATGCCCAAATGGAAACCCTAGGTAGATTTCATTGTTTTGTGAAGTAGGTTTTCGTCCAATTCACTATCCTCCAAGGGATTTCATCCTCGGAAGACTTGTATGCTGCTGAAACCTTCTTCCAATGCTCATACCTGCGATTTGCTTTTGTCAAAATGAGAATAGAATGCTCAAAAATGAGCCCAACATATCGCTTTATAACCTCCCATGAGATTGTTTCTTAAAAGCAATAAAATAATAACTTGAGGATCTTTCCTCATCAAAAGAAGGGGCCACTTTTTAAAAACAACTTTGAGTTACTAGGATGGGGGGCATTTTTCACTATTCCTTTTATAATTTTATGTTACTATTCAATTTTTACTATTCCATTAAAAGCAAACTTTAATATTTCCAATTTATACCTGGATTCATCAACTGAACTCAAAACTGAAAGGCTCGTAAAGCTCCCAGCTAAGCCCCACAGCACTCAGTTGGGTCCCCTAACCATTCTGTTGACCTACAGGAACCCTAAAGTAGGCCAACCTCCACTATAGTTTGAGCTGCCTAAGGAAGGGACATTACAGTCCTCCCTTCTCGGGATTGCTTGTCCTCAAGCAATCGTATGCTAGTCCACTGCTCCACTCTGATATACATTCCATATAACTATAATTCTTGAAGCAACTTACCACAATCACTGAGTAACAATGCACCATCCATGACAATACCTGGATCCCTAATCGTCCTACCCATTCGGCTATAGATATCCATCATAATACAAGCAACACATACCATCCATCTGTAAGAGAAGGCCATCAAAAAGATATGGAAATCAACTTCCATATGCACATGAAACAACTCATTAGGCCCCCAAATGTTATCGTAACTCAAGTTTGGGGAGAGAACGAAGCTATACGGGTCATCATACATGTCAAAGGAACCCATCTCATACTCCCTGTTGACCCCATGAATGTGCTTTCAAGTAGAACAACTACTATCCCATAATGAATTAATGGGAATGAATCAGCAATCAACAAATAGAATGCTATCATACTATAACAAATCGGTGACATAACCATAGATGAGTTATGGATGCCTTTTGCACCCATCCAACACAACTTTTGAGTGGTTGGTCCACTATGAGTATTATCATAAAAATCAACCACCAATAATTTTGAAGTCCCCATTCTATTATCCAAATGACATGTCTCATCAAGTTCCCTAGTGAGTAGGGATCGAAGTGGCTCAAAGAAGTCTTCAACACTAGATGTCACAAGGCTGCAAAAATCCTCATTGTATTATTCTTCAATTTGTTCAACTCCTACACCATTTACCTTGTCACCTTGTGCCCTTGAAAAAGCTGCTATACAAGACTGAGTTTTTGACTGATGCAAGAAGTGATTGTGCCTACTCAAAAGTAGACAAGGATCAGCAATCTTCCTCCCTTGTTTCCCTTCCAATTGGAAAGCCATGCCTCTAACTCTACCCATCTATAAGTGGTATGTTCTTATCAGCTCCAAAGCCGTTTTGAAGCAGTCCAAATGTGGATAAGAAATACCATTCTTTATTCCTTTTTGTCTTTCCTCACTTCGACTTATCCAACTGATATCTTTTTTGTAGTTTCCCTCCATCCTTCTTATCTTGTTGTCATGGAATAGAACAACAGTACGCAATTTGTAATTATGATTTGTGCCAGTCCAAATGTATGAAGGTAGGATACTATCACTAGTTCCGCCTTCAACCGGTACATAGTCATTTCCATCATCATAAATTGATCCCAACATTGCCATACCAAGATTGAAGTCACACATTTCAATGTCCAGCAATGAAGAGGTATGAACAAACCACAGAGAATAGTCTAGCAAACAATCCACACACCCTCTTATGAAATTCTCATCAATACAAAATGGTGTCAACTCAAAGATTTGACCCAGCCTAACAAAAGGAACCAATGTAAGATAAACTATCAAATCATGTATGTACCCCCATAAGAAGGCACCATCAAAATCATGAGTAGGCTGGTTTAGTTCACCAAATGGAACTAATACCTCATGTAAAACTGAGTTACCTTCATCACCATAATCATACTCATACACAACATCAATGGTTGACCCAGGATGAGCGCACAAAGTTGCTAACCTCATTATTTTTACCATCTCTAGATGTTGTTTAACGTGGCCAGCAACTAACTTAGCTTTACTTGCCCTCTCTAGCCAAATATTACACTTCTCTTGAGTCTCTTCCACACCTTCAAAAATCTGACATACCAAATTAGATTGTGTAGCGCTCTATTTTTCAACAAAATCGCCATATCCAACACTCCAATTTTGTATGCCATCATTAGTAGACCACAAGTAACTGTCATCCAACGGTTTTAGCATGTCTATCTCATGAGAATGAGAAATCATAGGACTGTTGTCCTCAAACAAATCAGGTATAATGTCATGCCAATCCATAAAATTGTCATCCATTTCAACATTCAAATGCTTACCATCAAATGTTGGTTCAGTACAATTCTCTTCACATGCATAATGTATGCCTTCAATAATGTTTCATTCCACACAAATGGACATAACACGTGTGGCCGATTCATCAAGTGTGTGACCACTATAATCATTTTTTTGAGCCTTCAAGGGGCTCTCCAAAAGAGGAAGATCATGAACTTCATGATGCAAATTAGACCAAAATGGATTTTCTAAATTATTCCTACTTCCTTCAACATGCTCTTCTTGTGGGCTTACCTCAAGAAGCTCATCCCTTGTGTATTCAACATCCACACATCCTTCTTTTATGCTTACATTGTAGTCATCAAACACCATCAAGTCTTGATTTGTCTCCTGTTCTTCCCAAACCCAAGGCTTTTGTTACAAATATCCTTGGTTGCCATCATGTGTAAGTGATGTCCCATTATTGGAATCAACTATCAAACTAGAAGATGCCTTATGATCACCCAAAGAATCCCTACCATTGTTATCCAAAGCACTGACATGATCTATGCTAGCCTCTAACGTAGGAGCCTCTTGTGAAGCCTCTTGCAAGGATGATGTAGACAAATCATTGACCAATGCTGTCCTAATGTCTTCTTGATAAATCAGCATGTCTATCAAATTCATCATATAAATTTTTATATACCTCATTGGAACTAGAAGACACCAGATCATTCACATGAAGATTTGTATCAATCATATATGAAGATTCTCTATCCATTCCATGTATAAACAATTCATAAGCTATAGTGCGATATTCCTTCCTTGCATGTTGAGTCGTGTGGCAAAGATTCGAGTGCATGTCCCTGTAATCCTTGAAAGGAAAATTCTCCTTAACCTGTTGAGGAAGAATGCTATACTCCTCAAATATGCTAATTACTACCGTTTCATTGTCTTGTAGTGTTGGACTTTTGCTAGTAGAAAATGAGGATGATCCTTTAGGGAATTCCAACCTTCAAAGTGAATCACCTAAATGCTGCAATTTTAGTATGGTCTTGTGTTGTTTTTGCTCAATTTCTTTCCATGCCTGTTTATTGCTAAACAACTTCGCCATGATGACCTTTCAAACTGAAAACCAAATCCAAACTGACTTGTGTACAACCGATTTCACACCAATTGAACGCAATCATTACCCAACAGGCTGGCAAGATTATGGCTCTGATACCACTGAAAGGTTCCCAACCCAAATCTGATCCAATATTTCTGAGTTTGATTTCTGATTTGACTTTGACCAGCGAATAGGGAATTTGTTTTTCTATTTGTTTTTTATGTTTTATGAGTTTTCTGTGATTTTTGGTGGTTTTCTAATTTTCTCGAGGTTTTGTGCTTGATAATTGCGAAAAAGAAATAGATGCTAAAGGAACATAAATGACTGCAATAAAATTATGAATTCTGATTTTCCTAGGTCAGCAAATGTAATTTTCAAAATTAATGAAATTGAACCACCGATTACATAGAATTTGCATACCCGGAAGCCAACACTCAATCTATTGAATATTTAATCGCTAGAACCAAAGCATATACAATAAAGATCTAATATAAAGTCTGCTCTGCTCCTTAGTAGTCTGAAAACCCTAATTTCCGGCTAGGGTTTGACTGAAAATGGCACCCAAATCGAATGACTAGCTAGTGAATGCACTGAAATGATGATATTTGCTAATAAGAAGCCCCAATCTACAATTATATTCTGATAACTCACTGCTGCAATCAATCCTAAATGCAAATTAACTTGTGTTGAAGACCAATGATGCCCAAATGGAAACCCTAGGTAGATTTCCCTATTTGGTGAACTGGGTTTTCATCCAATTCACTATCCTCCAAACGATTTCATCCTCAGAAGACCTGTATACTGCTGAAACCTTCTTCCAAAGCTCAAACCTGCAATTTGTTTTTTGTCAAAATGAGAATAGAATACCCAAAAATGAGCCCAACATATTGCTTTATAACCTCCCATGAGCCTTTTTATAAAAAGCAATAAAATAATAACTTGAAGGTCTTTCCTCATCAAAAGAAGGAGCCACTTTTTAAAAACGAATTTGAATTACTAGGATGGGTGGCAATTTTCACTATTCTTTTTATAATTTTCTGTTACTATTCACTTTTTACTATTCTATTAAAACAAACTTTAATATTTCCAATTTATCCCTGGATTCATCAACTAAACTCCAGACTGAAAGGCTCGTAAAGCTCCCAGGTAAGCTCCATAGCCCTTAGTTGGGTCTCCTAACCATCCTGCTGACCTATGGGAACCCTAATAGTAGGCCAACCTCCGCTATAGTCTAAGCTACCTAAGGAAGGGACATTACAATGGAGCACATAACAAAGAATAAAGTACACATATTCAAGAGCTCATGCGTTAACTCTTAGTCACTCCCTATTAGAGATGAGGTAACTCGATCAATAAGACAAAGGTGGCTCTAGACCAAACAAAGGCAACACCTACCATAAATATTACGAAAAATACAAGACACAAAATGATTACCAACATATTCAATCTTAACAAAGGAGCGAAAGTCTCCTTAAATAAGATATACAATACATCTATCCGTGAAGGATAAAATCAACAACTAATAAAGCAAATGATAAGAAATTATCTAAAAGAATATTCTTAGTCTATTTTAAAGATTTAATTGACCATTATAAACTAAATATTACAATATTGCTTTAATAACCTCCCTTAATGGTCAATCTACTAGCTACACCAAGTTATCCCAACATTTTACCCTTAGTTAGAACTCAAAGACTTAGTAAGAATGTCTACAATTTTATCCTTAGTTGGACACTACTACAAAATCACTGATCCATCTTCTACAAATTGTTCGATGAAATGACAATGAAGCTCCATATGTTTGGTTTGATCGTGGAAGACTAGATCTTGGCAAGCTTTAGCACACCTTGATTGTCATAAAAGAAGGGTGGATGCCTTCCTTGAGACATTTTCATGTCTGTAAGCATCCTTATGCCTCACATGATGCTTTTATTGTTCCTCGATATTTTGCTTCTGTCAAGGAAAGACCTACTACTTGCTACTTCTTGTTGGTCCATGTGACTGCACATGTGCCAAGACTAAAAACATATCCAGAAGTGGGTTTTTTTGTCATCAACAGAACCTACCCAATCTAAATCAGTGAACCCAACCAACCTAGGATCTTTGCTTCTGCTACACAGAATTCCAAAGTCAAGTGTCTCATTCACATATCTCAACATCCGCTTTGTTGCAAACTAATGTTCTACCTTTGGTGTTGTCATGAATCTAGAAATGTAACTCACAACATAGCATAAATTAAGTCTAGTGGCTATAAGATAGATAAGGCTGCCCACTAATTTTCTGAAAGTTGACTCATTTATTACCATTGAGTTTATTTTGGCTCAAAGCTTCAGCCCTTTCTCCATAGGTGTAGATGAGATTTTGCTATATGTCATTCTAAACCTGTCCAAAAAACTCCTCTACATATTTAAATTAAAAAATAAAAATACTACCACCTTTTTACAAAACTTCTACACTTAGGCAATAATGTATAAGGCCTAAATCAATCATGTCAAAAGCTTTAATCAAATTAGATTTGATTTGTTCAATCAAATGTGTCTCACTACCTGTGATGATGATATCATGAACAAAAATGACTAGCAAAATGATATCACTACCAATGCCTTTGACATATAAAATAATAAAATTGGATCTGAAGGACTACACTAGAATCCCTAGTCAGCCAAATACCTATCATTTTTGTGTAACATGCCCTAGGTGCTTGCTTTAAGCCATATAGAGCTTTCTTCAATCTACATACTTGATGCTCCTTTCTTGTAACCTGAAAACCATAAGGTTGAGACATGTACACTTCTTCCTCCAAATTGCCATTGAGGAAGGCAATTTTTCCATCCATTTGGTGCACTTTCTCGTGTTGCCATGGCCAGAATTAAGCAAATGGTGCTCATCTTTGTTGTAGGAGTAAAGGTCTCCTCATAGTCAATACCTTCTCATTGTGAGAACCCTTTTGCGACCAACCGTGCTCTATACTTGTCAAGGGTACCATCTGCTTTGTACTTGACTTTGTACACCCATTTGCAACCAATGGGATTCTTCCCTAGTGGAAGATCGAAAAGACCCCAAGTCTTATTTTTTATAACACTCTGATGTTCAGTTTCCATGGCCTCTTCCCATTCAAGTTTACCTATCGCTTTTGCAAAATCTTAGAGCTCATAAACACCCTAAAGATTGGCCATAAGAGTGAAGTTAACTATGTTCTTCCTCTTGCACCTAGATGATGTACCCTCAATCATTTCATCATCCCGAAAATCACCAACAAGTTTTTCCCATCATTTTTGCCTCTTTTGAGAAACCTCTCCAACCAAATAAGTGTTGCCATCATGACTTGGGCTGCCTAGTTCAATACTATCTGGATTTTGATCCAACTCCTAAAGAAGATCTTTTGGTACTGGTATTGGTACCTACCTAGGAGATTCCACATGTTTGGAATCATCAAAGTCCCCCCCTCAAGTGGAGCTAATGTAAATTGAACACCTAAATCTTTAGCCTTCAGAAGCTAATCTCCAATACACTTGACCACAAAAGAAAGCTCAAAAGGCCCAACTTCTTCATCAATCACAACATCCCTGCTAAATGTTAGGCAATCAATGGCAACATCAATCAACCTCTAGGCTTTATGATTTTAACTATACCTTGTAAGCATCAACTTTTGACTCTTCGAGTCCAACTTGGTTCTCTTCGCATCTAGAATCTAGATATATGCAGTAGAACCAAAAACCTTAAGATGATTCACCTTTTGTTTCTTCCTAGACCAACCTTCCTTTGGGGTCTTCTCCTTCACTGCCTATGTTGAAGACTTGTTGAGAAGATAAACTACAATGTAAACTGCATCAACCCAGAACTTATTCGGAGCATTCCTACTCTCCAACATACACAAGGCCACCTCCATAATTGTACACTTCTCTCAACTACTCCATTTTGTTGTGGAGTATTGGGTGTTGTCTACTGATATTTTATTTCATGTTTAGTACAAAACTCATTGAATTCATTTCAACAAAATTCACCTCCATTATCATATCTAAGAGTTATGATGTGACATCTTGACTCTTTCTCTACTAATGACTTGAAATTTTGAAATTCCGTAAACTTGCCAAATATATTGAAGAGGCACAATATCTTCATCTACTTGAAACATTTTTCATTATGGAAGATCATCTAGTACCAATGCACATCAATCAATTTGTGCAAAAAAATTCACTACCTACATATTCCTATCCACCAAAACTATGGTTCTTTGTTACCATTATGCAAATTTTATCAATATATGAATTTCCATGGTTAGAGCGCCAACTCAAATGGAGGGGTTGTTACTTCTCCCTGCCCGTTAATATTTTCATCTAGCCAATATGTTTCCTTATGACCGTAGGTAGGTAGGTAATGTTTTTTTTCCCTTTACTTGTGATATCATAATATTCTATTTTCTTCTGATGTGTTCGCATATTGTCTTCTTCTAGGTGTTTGTTTAGTTTAGGTGTTAGTTTAGGCTCGACTCTATAGATAAGGCACTAATCATATTTTCCTTTAAGATTCTGAATTTCTCCGATGGCCAAAGTTTGTCCCATGGTCCCCATAAAGAGCCATTGTTTGTACCCATTTTCATACACCTACGAAAATTCACTTTCAGTCAAGCAACTAGTTTATATTTCTCATGTAATAAATGCTAACAAAGTTTTCCTTCCTATCAAGTTACTAGGTTATCAAGTATTGACATGATTTTGCCAACTAACAATGTTTGCAAGTTGGTCATGAATGAGAATTATCAAATGTAGAGAATGTTAAATTAATTCCAACACAAGTACAAGAACAGAATATCAAATGACGGTGGCAAAGACCCAACAAAACACTACCATAAAGGAATATTGACTATGAAAGGATTTCATAATTTTACAATAATTCAACCAATCAGAAATTACAAAAAGGTTGGCATAAGCTAGAGAAATTCCACCAAGAAAAAATTTTGAATAAGTAAACAACTTTCACACACTTCTAACATGGTATATCCAGTCGTAAAACTTTTGCCAAAGGTGGTTCAATGATCAATCATTTGAAAACCGTGCCTAAGTGAGTGAGTTTGAAGAACAGAAGTATGCCACAAATATTGGAGTGGCATGCCAAGCAAAGAATCATGCCAAAAGGCAATAGTTTAAATGAATTCCGTGAAAGAAGAAACACTTACAAACTGCAACAAAAATTGTGTTTTCCCAGTGACTTAATGAACTAAATTTTCTCACCAAAGCGGTAACAAACTCATAATGTCACAACCCGCATTTAGACGAAAGGAGACAAGTAGATTTTACACTTTTATAATGGTTCAACCAGCTGAAAATCACAAAAATGAAATGGTGACTAACTAATAAAAATGAACCAACGTACAAAGTGAAATAAGTAAAAAAATTCACACTTTTTACATGACATCGCAATCAGAAAACAACAACCCAACTAGCAATGATCTAATGAAACCACAAAAGGAAATGAATGCAAAATGTAAGTCGCATTTTCCAGTAGCAATGCCATTCAAAAATGGTGAATCATTTGGCAATATCTTCATAAAACTGGTTGATATGAAATTTCTAGATACAATGTTAAAGAAGATCACAGTTTTCATATGATGATGCAATCAATGAACTGCAACAAAGAAATAAGCCAGCTAAGAAGAAAAGTCAAATGCCTATATTTAACATCTAAAAAAGACATATCAAGCCATTCATGACACCATCAAGTTGACCAATTGTGTGAAGAAAGCTATTTTCTGATGCTATTTTTGAGTGTTTATTGCCCCTTTCTAAAGGATAAGGATAGGGTTTACTTTAAAGCAACTTTAAAGACATTATTATATTATTCTTTTCCCTTTAAAGCATTTGCAAATAGGCTTATAAACATGGGTTTTAAACGCATTCTAAAGTACAAGGAGAGGAGCTAGTGTCAGATTTACGTTGCAAAGATTGTCACTCAAAGGTTGAAATTAAGTCATCATGTTTGAGCGTAGCAAACAATTGTGAATGTAAAGCTTATCTTACAGAAATTGTTCAACTGTTATTGTTATTCATTTACTATCAAATTTATGTCTGTAATCCCGCAACTTCAATTGAATTGTCTAACACTATTAGGCTTCCCAATGATGCTCGTTGTTCATTAAAGTAATATATTGTTTCGGCAATTTCTCTTTCAGAACTGCATGATCTTTGTCCTTTTAATCAATTCCTATTGATGTAGAAGGTCATACCAATCTCCACTTTAACCAATAGAAGGTTATACTTTTTCATGTTTGAAGTGTTTACCCTTCGTAATTTGAAAATCTCGCAGCAAACCTAGAATGTTGACAATTTGGTGTCATCTAGGAAAAAACACTCAATTAGAAAATTTACATTTAATGCAAAACCCCCCAATTAAAATCTTGTACAGTGTACATACTTGAAAATTTTGTTAGTTTTAGATTTAATTAAAGTCTTTGGAAGCATCCCCTTATAATTTCAAGAACAGTTCTAATGTACACATTGTTCAATTTTGTGTTGTCAAGAAAGAGACAGATTATAATGCTAACACACATGTTTTTTAGAGAGCTAGAAATTACTTTGACATTGAATCCTGCAGTTTTCAACCTTGCAGTTCTTCGAGTATGTCAAATTTACCTATGTTAAGGTATTCAAATGTATATGTGAGTACTTTGTAATAAGAATACAAACATATGCAAGAAAAAAAAAAAACATTTAGAAAGCCGTAGAATAGCATATAAGAAGCTATATTGCTGCAAGGTTAACTCAAAAACAAGTCAAGAATTAAAACTCCATATAAAAACCTATATATAAAGATGAAATGGTACACCATTGTATAGTAGCAATGATTTAACCTGAACATTCCAAGAAGCTAATTATATCAATTATCATGCATATCCTTTATGATCTACATACCACGGCAATAAGTTTGAATAGTAATGACAGCCTCGCATGTTCTAATGAACTCTTTGCGTGCAATGAAGGCACGCACAAAACGTTGAATAACTTTTGCTGCATTATTTAGAGCATGTGCTCTTCGGACATCCAAATCCACTATCTGCCCAGCCCTAAGGAAAACCTTTGTTTTTCCTAACTGCAAATATAACAAAATGATTTTTCAGAGAACCATATAATTGGCTAACCATTACACACAAAAGAAAAACAAAACTACATATACAACTTTGTCATGTGTGAATGATGCAATTATCGACATCTGTATGCATGTTTGTAAACATTTGGGTATGCAAGGCTAATTCTCTTATATTTAAAGACACACATTGTCCCTCCTAAGATTTTCTAACATAATAATTGCTGATGTTGGCACCTACTATAAACAACAAAGTTTTTCAAATATTATGGTTGAGAAGTAAAGGATTACTTGGAAATTATGAAGATTCAACTTTTGCAGCAACTTTTCAGCAGCACTTTTCTCATCATAGCTACAGGTGAAAACAAAAAATACAAATAATCACAGCAAGTACTGAAAATTACACTAAAAGTAGTTAGACATTGATTCATAGAAAAACACTCGATAGCCGTAATTAGCCCTTAACCTAGCCAGATCCTTATTTTGTTTCATCACAAATATTAATAGATCTTCAAATTCAATCAGTTTAGACAATGCACACAATTTCAAACCCCATTCAAAATTCATAGTCAGCTAGTCCTCTATAACCAACTAGAAACCTTGGCAAGAAACCTAAAATAAAGCCTTCAATAAAATTCATACTTCCTATTAATAATCTCAGGTGCAAGAAGTCCAAAGCGATCTAAAAACTCGTCATATGTACATCGTGTTGGATAACCTGCACAGCTTATCCGTACTGCTTCGAGAACACCCTGAAATTGAAAGATATATCTCATGTCATCTTAGCATTCAATGTGAAAACAATACAAGTCTGTATTCACTAAGTTGCCAAAAAAAAATTCCTTTTTGTAAAATATAGAATGAAATGAAACATCAAACATATCATAAATGCACTAAGAAGCATCATGCAAAAATAAATGCCTTAGAATGAAGAAATTCAAATGCAAAATCTTGGCCACAATAAGAGAAGAAACCTAAGGCACTTCACTTACATCTGAAACTAAATACACATGTATGGGAATTAATGCAAAGAAAATTCAAACCAGATTAAACTTACCCCACAGCGAAGCTGATGCAGAACACTTTGATTTTCAAAATTCCCTGGCTTGTTATCTGCATTAGGCTTCACGCAACGTATAAAATGTGGTTCTGTGCAGTTAAGTGTCTCCAGCAGAGCTTGCAATTGTTGCTAATAAAATTAAACCAATGACCATAGTTAACTAAATAAAAAGAAAAGACATAACTCAATCATGGAAAAAATAATACGAGAAATAGACAAGTGGTAAAACTTTATTCCCCATTTCATGCATAGCTGCAAACTTCAAAGTTTATGAAAATACTGAACCAATGTCGAAAGAGCAAAACTCAATTAACTATAAAAGAAAAACAACTAAGAATACAAAGAAATTTTATTCTCTAAAATGCAGTTGAATTTTGGAAGGAAATTTGAAACAAAGTTTGAATTCAATTTTTTGCTCTAAACAAAACTAGAGCCAAGAAAGAGCATGAAACAAGTGATCTAAGCACCAAAACACAACAGAAGTAATCATAGAAATTAATTTAATTATATTATCAGTCCGTTAAATCCCTTCTTCTGTTTTAATAAGAAGAATTTCACCAATAGCAAACCAGTTTACTAGGTTTTTTAACTTTCTCTAATAGACAAATTTCAAAAACAAGGAACCACATATGAATAAATAAAATGATCCAAAAATAAATAACCATGCAGGCGAAGTAGACATGATATTTCCATAGTCCATTAGTTTAGTCTAGAGTGCTTCTAAATTCAACGATGTGTAGTTTTAACTTGATGTCTTGGATCACACTCAATAATCCATCATCAAAAAGAGGAGACTAAAGATGTGGTTTGCAAACAAAAACTTTAAAAGAAAGAGAGGTGACAAGAGGACTATAAACCAAGGGACAAGAGAGGAGAAGAAAAGAGAAAATACAAGAAGGAAGCAGAGATAATTTAATCAAAAATTGAATCAAATGTACAAAATAATATATTAGTGAATGTGTAATGTCCCCTTCCTAGGCAGTACAATTGGTTCAGAGGTTAGCCTATCATTCTGATCCTCGTAGGCTGACAAATGTGTGTAGAGGATCACTTGAGGCAATTATCCGATGTTCGGGAACATTACTCTTTCAGTTGATTCAGGTTTGGGCCCTGGCAAATTTCCAGAGTGATTTACAGATACTTATTATTTATAGTAAGTCAGGCAGGCAAGAGTTGCTATTTATAGCAGGGCACCTGGTTCAGTTGGTCAGCTCAGTTTCGACCCAGTTTGATGATCTGATGAGCAAACAGTGTTTACTTGGACATTTAATGTTTATTAAAAGTTTATTAATTTGACTTTATAATATAAAGTCACTTTAATGAAATATTAAAATAATTAAATGGTGAATTATAAAGTATTTAATACTTTATAAAAGGGGAGTTAAAATAATAATTAAATGAGCATTTAATTATTAATCAAAAGGAGATGCCATTTATTAATATTGTCCTAAGTCTTAAAAGGGCGAATTCACCATTTATTTAAATGATTATTAAAATGCCTTTTGGGTCGAACTTATGAAGGGAGATATAAATACTGCCAAGACAAATCGAACTCATTATGTTATGATTATTCTAATTTGTCTTTTCTCTCTGAGAGCATTGGAGTTTGCGAAACAAGGGTTTCAGCAGATCATTGGATTTTAGAGAACATTCCCTCTTTAGAATCAAGCATATCGAGACTGTGAGATACCAGTTGAAGATTGTCAATGAGTGGCTTCATTCGGGAGTCATACAGAGCTTACAATGAGGTTTTATTCAGTACTTTGGTTCGATTGTTCTTCAGGAAAGATCTATTCTCAGCGGCTATCATATACTAGCATCTGGCACGCCTTTCAAAAAATGTGCGGCTGCATTTATTGCTGCTGACAGGCCGTACTTGCTGCTGAAAGAACGTCTTTTCTCCTGGCACTCAAAACGCCTCTCTTCTCAGCCTCCAGTCTTCACCATTTGGACGCCTAGGCAAGGAGAGTCTATTTCAGTCACTGTTTGGGTGGAGAAGTCAGTCATTTGGCTGAGCCGTACGTACTTTCCTTCATTCTTCCAGGCGGCTGCAAGCATATCAGGTTCTTTACATTAATAAATGCTTGCCTTTTTGTATGCATGGCTTGGTTTTAGCACTATAATTGTCCAACATGAAATAAAAACCATTCGCCATTCTTCTGGAGATCATTTGTCAAAATAGATTTCATGTTTGAATTTTATATTGAATTTATTAGCATTTATTTTCAAAATCGCATTTCCCTTATTGCTGCAAAAAACCACAAAAACATCAAAAACACAGAAAACAAACAAAAACATAGCAGTATCAACCAGTGATTGGGTTGAGAGACACCTGGTCTCTTACAGAATGTATATAATTATAGATATGAAAAAAAGAATGCGTACGTGTAAACATAATATTATATAAATATTAATATAAATAGGTCAATATATAGAATTGAAATATTGATATGTCTAAATACAATCATAAACATGTAAATAAATAGTGGAATTGGAAAAACCATATAGCAAGATAAGGACTATATCACAATTGCGGTAAATGTAAAGAGTAAATTATTTTTATAATTGTTAAAGAAAAATCATAATGAAAGTTCTATCACTATTGGTTATTGATATGTGATAAAGTTCTATATTGGAGTGCATAAAATAAAAATATAGATAAGAGACAAAATACTGAAGAAAAAATGCAATCATAATAATCTATAAGTCAATAGATGTTGATAATGAATAATAATAAATATAACAACATTGATCTATGAAGGATATAAAGCTATACACGTTCATGTATAAATGAAGGATATAGAATTGGGAAATAAATATGCGCCAATAATATATTAGTCTAGGATACGTAATAAGGATGAGAAATGCAATTATAAAATGTAATGTCCCCTTTTCCGAACTGAGTTGAAACGGAGTACCAAAAGCCTATCTTTATTCCCCATAGGTTGAAAGGAAATTTTGCAACGGCATAATATAATAATAATTTATTAAGTTGTCCAAAACCACCAAAGTTATACCACTGGAAAATGACACTTAATTTATTATTATTAAGTTTGGCCAAAAAGCAAATAGAAATATTGGAAAAGGCAATTCATTCTATCATTACAAAATTTCAAAAACTCTTTGTGCAAAGCCTTGGTACAATAATTTTTCTTGAGGACGGAAACCCTCTTGGATCTCCAAGAATCAGAAGGCGACAATCTTCTGATTTCTTACAAGTTGGCTTCATTCAATGATCAAACTTGAACTTCGGTGGAATTTACAGGTTTCAGGCAGATCAAAAAATTCAAAATATATATATATATATTTTATTCATTGTTGCAGCCAGTGTTAGTTGAAATAAATCAGCGTACATTAATATTCAGGTAGGCCATCCACCCTTGTGGCTGGCCGTACCAATGAAAGAGCGGAAATCGATTTTATTTTCTTTTGGTAAAGACAATACTGTTGACATGCCATATTGGGGAGGCACAATCATTGTTTTGATCATCCTAGAGCAGCCATCCAAAAATTTAAATATAGAAGGGTACTAACTGTATCGCAGCTGTTTGTGAAGGGGAACGTAAAAATTCAAGGGAATCATCAAGGGAATGATTAGCCGCCAGCTGTTAGGGAGCAAAAAAGACAAAAATTAAAAGTAGTCACCCCTTTTCCAAAGGCAGCATAGAAACAAAAAGGTACAACCTGTGGTAGACTGCTGCTGTTCTGTTTTAAAGGTGACATGGAGTGCTGAATTTCCGACAAAAACAAACAAAAAGAGAAGATTCCTTGGGGACCCACCGCCACTACAAAGGCCAGTGCAAGAGTTGAAAGGGTGGTGAGAATAGAAGGTTTCAACAGTTTCTTCTTGTGTTTTTTTATAAGGGAAGCACACTATCTCATCCATGTCATACCTGCAATTAAAGTTCACATCAGGTTCTTTGTTTATTTAATATTATTTTAAATTCAAACGATTATTTCATTGTTAAGTCATGAAAATTGTGATTTGAAATTTTTATTTAACAAGAAGATATCCTGCCATCATTTATTCGTTTAAGCATAGCATCTGAATAACCCAGTACCCACAAATAATAAAAATAATTGCCGGAAAACCAAATTATTTTTGGGGATTACTGGAAAAATTCAGAAGGGAATATTTCATAAAATGACATAAATGCCAATAAGCAATGCTATAATAATATTGTGTAATTAAGTAAAATGTTGATCTATATAGATAAATAAAATGATAAAAGATCGGGGCCAAATATTGGTGGAAGTTAGAAGAGACATACAAGAAGAACTGTTTAAATATCATGATAATATAATAGAGTAAAAAGGAGAAGAAAGATAAGAGTAAAGGCAATCATAATGCATGAGTCTCAAATGATTTTCTATTAATTTTTCAATCCAATGGACAGAGACCATAAATAGTCTAGCCTCACTTGCTATGAAAATTTACCTTGAATCGTGTAGCAACAGAAGAAAATCTGTAGGTAGATTTTGAACAATGCTCAGGCAAAGAAGGAAAAAGGCTAGCAACAAAAGTGCACTTTGAAGATGACAACAAATTATTGTGCTCCACGACAATGTAGTCTCTGTTTTTCTCTAGGAAAAGATCCGTCTGATATGTCACCTGAACATTCAGAAATAGAAAATATTCTTTACATGACAAAAAATCATCAATATATAAAAGGAAACATGAAAAACACAATAAGGAATACTGAGGCTTCAAAACTTGCAAACCCAACAACAAAGCTCAGCATACCTCACCAGCATAATGAGAAATTGTAAAGTCTGTCTGTGATAGCTTTGGCTTCTTGAATCGGTGATTATTCCCAAAGTTCTGAAAAAGCTTGGTCGCAAATGTCTCACTGGTAGATTTTGGGAACATGCTGAACCATTGAAGTAGAAAAAGATCAAAAGAAAAACTGGTTCCTAGTTACAGCCAAAGATAAAACATAAACTATAGATACTTGCTATGTCCAAGGCATAGGATGAGACACTAGAGAAACTATTTTTTGAAGAGCACCACTAATAATGAACAGATCAGCAGTCTAATCAATTTAACTTCACAGAAATTAAAAACCTGTTGCCATCAATGAGAATTACAGCGATGACTGTGAGTACACATAATTTTAAAAAAAATTCAAGTTTTGAATTTAGATCCATTTATGATATGTCTTTCAAGATAACATATCATGTCTCATAAGACTCTACACTCTTGCTGCCAATAAAAATTATGGTATCTTGTCTGCAAGTCAACATAATTTTAAATAGTAGACATACTATTGCTGTCAATAACATTCATGATATTTTTTCAACAATTCAACATAATTTTAAATAAGAGACAAATTAAACACATCTTGCCACGAACAACAATTACAGAGTTTACATGACAAGATACACTATCTTCAAAGGTGTATGAAGAATGCATTCAAACCCAATTACACAATTTCAAATGAAATAATATTTCAAACCACAGTACAAGACATTGAACTTACCATGATTCATCTAATAGTGCAATAATTCCAATAGGTTTCTGCAAGTCACATTTAGAGGAAAATGTAAGAAGAATGTACAAACCAAATAGGTAAGGGAAGAAACTCTGCTCCAAATAAAACAAAAGAAACATGAACAATTATGTGGAAAAAAAATGCACTCAGTAACATGACTGTCAACAAATTAAACAGAGTTAAAACTAATTACCCACTTGAAGTTTCGACAGTGCATAACATTTGGAATTAATCTTTTGGATAATCTGTAAACATACATAATGATTGAAGCAATGTTCTGAAGCTGCTGTGCAACTTTAGTTTTGTGGATATACTTCATGTCCTCTACATTCTTGGAGACTTATTTGGGGACTAATGTACTTGGGACCGATAGATGTTGCATAGTCAGGTGTCTGCATTTCAGTTATTGAATGCTTCTACAAGCCAATTTAATTTAAAGGTTTCTACAATCTTATACTGTGAACTGTGAACTATATTAACATGGATAAAAAAATAAATTATGTAAAAAGATAACAAATTATAAGATAAGAATGCAGACTTTTACGAAAAATTTGAAGTACTTATTTTATAAACTGAGTAGAAGCCAAGTAAGGTTGGCAAAACAATATACAAGAGCTCAGAACTGACCAATAATACATAAAAATGTTGGAGATAGGAAAAGTTGTAACAGTTACTACTGTCTATTTAGTACAAGTTTACAAAAAGGAACGTCAGCATTAGACCATTCATAGAGCCAACTAACATTGATTATGGAAAGACAGCATAGGGGAGTGTTCAAATAGCAGCAAACAACTAATAACAAGGCCCCCGAAAGCATCAGCATCAATTTTTATACCATCGTCATCTCTTAGAATTGCCCTTGAAACAGAGTTTACAGACCTCGCAGAATGTTTAAAGAGACATCAGAAGCTTTCTCCCTGATGCATCTGCTGACTCCAGACAGCAGTGCTGGAGACCATTGTTAGTATTTTTACAGTTTGTTGCACAATTTCAGTAAGAGGACGCCTTTTGCTTTCTAGTGATTAAGCATGCAGTCAAATGCATCTCGTCTGCTTTAAAGCATTTTCAAATTCAGTCAGGTGGCAGAGACAGTCTAAAAGCTTGTAATTGCTTTATAAGAACGTTGAATGCAATCAGTCTAGTGATGTAAGAAGTTAATAAGCAATTTCATCAGGCTCAGTTGAATTTCTGTGTCAGTTCTCTGAGCCTCTGTCCTATTAGAAAACTCAAGGATGGTGACATTTGTATTTGAGAGAATAGGCTGAAGGTTGGCTTTGGACAAATCAATGAAACGAGAGTTTTGCATAAATATGCAGCATGGTTCAAGGAATTTGCAGTGTGGTATGAGTTTGCATTCGTAGGGTTGGGAGGTGACGTTTTGGGTCCTACAGTCTGTGTTAAGACAAGCACAACCATTTTCATGAATTACGATGGAGAATTGTCTCTAGAAAAAGCTGACAATCAAATGAGTGTTCATTTGAGGGGCAGGGAAGTTCTATCAAAGTTGGTGGTCAGATTTTTAATTTATAATGAATCCCTTGGGGATAGAACTTGAGTAGACGTGCTGTACTCACCTTCACTTGTGAAAAAATTAAATGGATAATGTTGTGCTGTAGTGAAGAGAAGTTCTTACCTACACAGAAAATGTCTTTGTGGAAATATATTTTGATTGCCCTTCTGTTTTACATCTAAGTAAAATTCCCTTTCATTCCTATCTATTACTGTCCCTTATGTTCTGTTTATTACTAACCGGCGATGATAATAGCTTTGCAGGGTTCTGACAAAAGGAAAAAGCATCTTAATGGTTGAATATTAACCAAGCAATCAAATAGGGAACTGTGCTGCAGCATATTTGAAAAAAATATAATTCCATTGCTTAGATATAAAAAAAATTGCATTGCTTAGCTATTAATTACATTGCATGGATATAGCTAGATTAAATTGTTCAGATACTTTTCATAAAAGTTTTTTTAATTTAATTTAGGTGTGAATGCATCCAGAAAGTGCAGTGATCCCATTGAAATCCTTGTGTATGCCCAGGTAGCTTTGAACAAATGTACAATAAATTGAAGACTCTCAAGCATAGGACAAGAGGCTTGCAGATCAAATATATTTGGAAAGTGAACCAGATGTTTTAAGCACACCCCATCAGCCCCTATTCTCCCCTCCCCCTCACTCTCTATTTCATACACATCCTCATGTCCCAAAAATAACAGAAACAATAGAAAGCCCCATCAAAGCATTGAGATATCTTCTTGTGTTAGAAAAACCTCATAACTCTGTAGAATGCAGTTGAAGTCAGTTGAGAAGATAATTCAGTATTTTCTATTCTCACTTGTACTCTGAACTACCATTCACCCACTATCGTCTTTCCCAGACATTAGTAAAAGTTTTATAATTTCTGCCTTTCTTTGTTTCTTTCTCTCCAAACAAATCACAAAATCATTTCCCTATGCTCCCCTCTGTACTATTATATTAGCATGCACATATATGATGAAGAAGAATCTGCATGATACTTATTCTATTTTCCTTTTCGTATGTATTTTCTGGTTATCTCAAAGTCTCTGACTCTGTATCATGAAGAATTTGGAAAATAAAGATATTCAATTTTCAAAGATGGTTATTAACCGTGAATTCGACATTGAACTATAGAAGACAAAACTCAAAACTGACCTAAATATAAGCAAACCTATCATTTCAAACCTTCACATTTTTCCTTTAACTACCACAGCCTCTATATCTAACAAAATGCAAAACATAATTAATGTTTCTACTTTTCACTTTCATAACTTCTCATGTGACAGAATGATTTACCTTTTCGATTAAATCCAAAACATCTTGGTTATCTATGAACTCTATATAGCTCCAATTGATTTCTTCTTTGCTATAATCATCTTGCTCCATCTTAAACACATGCTGAACCAAGAACATGTCATCAGATATTCTCAACTCAGGCCACAACAAGTCAGTTTGCAAGAAAACCCGACACTTACAAGTTGATCAAAGCTACCACATACCTGATTGAAATGCTGTTGAAGTTTCTCATTAGCAAGGTTGATACAAAATTGCTCAAAGCTGACAACATATAAAGTATATTAACAACTAAGGTCATTCAATAAAGCATAAGATCACATATCACGAAGGTAATATTCTTTGTAATCTTTATGTTCCTGAAAATAATCTTTTGCTAGAAGTGAATTTGAAAATTCAGTTCTTTTACTTCACAAATCTCGCTTTGAAATTAAAAGCGTAAGCATTTCTTTTGCTTATCTTAAACATTCGGCCCTTTCAATAATAATTATTGTTTCATAACAGAAGCATCTTAAACACCAATTACAACATTAGCAACTTGTACCATCACCACAAATATGAGGAGCACCAAAGCAAAACAATTGTTAAGACAGCATCTGAAAATAAATGGAGGTAAAACAAAATTGGCTAAATAGAATGCAGGGATATTTAAAACGAAATCCACACATAGGTGGCAGCACATACATAATGCGGCTATTGCAGATCTGATAAAAGAAGAGAAAAAAAGAAAATTCACTAGGACACCCAAAAAGAGAAGAAATCCCATTATATAATTATACATTAGGAAAGAAAGCTTTGCCAAAGGAAAAGTGGAAAGAGGATTTGTGAAAGCTAAATGAAAAACAAGCTGAGAAGGTCAGAAAAGGAAGAATGGAGGCTGGAGACGGTAAATGAACCATAACTAAGAGAAATGAAATGGTAATAAAGAGCTTCAAGAATTTTAAAAGCATGGAAGGTTCCTGCCTCTCTGCAGAGCCCAATGGGATTCCAATGTCTCCCTGACTTGGTACAGGAGGATGCAATAAATAATGGAAATGTTTTTAGGCCTACGACTCAAACATCATCAAAACTCAGTTTAATAAGTTTCTTTGGCATGTAACACATATTAGACAAAATGGTTTCTGTTTAGTTCCACCATTTTCCTAGAACAAACATCATACACACTATCTTCAAACCAAAATATCTTGCATACCATAAAAAGCCAAAAAAAATCTCAGAATGCATTAGACAAGGTCTTTGAGTCTTTATCTACCCAAGCAGTGACCTGTAAAGTTTACAGAAGAAAACAGATAAGTCTTATAACTTATAATGTAAATCCTTATCTAACTAAATACAGTGAGCCTTCGATACTTAAAAGGATGTCAAGTCTTCTCATCACTTCATAGCATATTGACATTTTATTTGAAAATCAAATAGATGAGTATATTCCAACATAAAAAAGCGAGAGGGCAATTAAAGAAAATAATTCTTAGCTCGCTTTTTTAAATGTTTTTTTTATGAAACATATTTGTTTATTATGTACTAAATGATGTAAGCCATCTTTGGATGCCCTGATACCCTTAAAATTTAATTACATGGGACATCCATCTTTTCAAGGATATTCCAGGGACGCCCCAATATTGCCAGAAAGGGAGGTGCTGAACAGGTGTCACATGCCAATGTCTTCCACAAGATCTCACCCAAACCCCAAACAATACATCCCCATCAAATGCTGCACGATTCTTACCAAGAGATGCAGAGAAAGGAGAAAAAAGAGGAGCAAATTACAGTAAAACATTGAAAGAAACAACAATGACAAAAGAAATCCCACAACTAGCAATTGAGGACCAATTGATAGAATAAGACGTAAAATTTCTGAGCATCAAAGTGTTGATTAGAAAGTTGGTTATTTGCCTACCGTGTAACAAATGTGTATATGCATACAGAAAAAGAAGGAAGAATAGTAGAACAAAGATTCCTCACAAAGGCTTGTTCCTTGCCATCCTTGACAAATTGTGTATATAGATAGGTCATTGGACTTACCATATAAAGCCCTAGTTTATGAAGAAAGCAAAATTAAATTTAAGGCCCTCGATTACAAATTCAATCCAGTTAAATTGACAAAATCGCACATGGGGTAAGATTATCTATTGATTACAAATTCAATCCAGTTAAATTGAAAGAATCACATATGGGGTACCATAGTTGAAAAACTCGGACTCGGCAATAACTCGGCAGACCCAAAAAATTTAAAAACTCGAGACTCGGCAATAACTTGGGGAAAAACTCGGCAATAACTCGGCAAATTTATCGAACATTTGAAAATACATAATTTTTTAAAATATTCTTTAAAAACACACATATAAACTAAATGTTTAGAACATATTACTGATTTCATCATATATAAATCAAAATTAGAGTGTAATGCATATCAATCATCAATGTATCAACTGATTTCATCATATATAAATCAAAATTAGAGTTTAAAACCTTAATACATATCAATCATCAATGTATCAACTGATTTTCATTTCATCATATATAAATCAAAATTAGAGTTTAAAACCTTAATACATATCAATCATCAATGTATCATAGACCAAAAAACAAGTTCGACTTCTCAATACATATCAACTTCAAGTTTCAATATCAATAAAAATTATCTATCCTAAATTTCTTCTCCGACTGAAACTCAAAAGCTTTTGTCGTTGTTGTGTGGGTGGTGCTGATGTAGATGGTATAGTTGTAGTGTTCTCAATAGGTGCGTCGACAGGTGCCTCATCCATAGGGATAGGATCAAGCTGTGTGTGTGAAGAACCCTCTGCTGACCAACCAAGCTCGCCTACTTCCTCCTCATATGCTGCCACCTCTACTTCCCATTCAGCTGCCTCCACCTCCCTCTCCATCTCAGCGAACTCATCATCACTTATCCATGGTTCCACATCGACCTCATCAGGCTCAGCAATCCAATCTGAGAATGGATCAATGTCATCAAGGTCAAGTGCTTCATGTGAACTCAGCCCTTGTACCTTCTTCTCATGCAACCGAAGGTTGTACCGAACGTAGACAAGGTCATTCAAGCGCTTTTGAGTCAACCGATTGCGCTTCTTCGTGTGAATGGCCTCAAAGACACTCCAATTGCGCTCACAACCAGATGCACTACAAGGCTGAGATAAAATACGAATGGCAACCTTTCGAAGATTAGGCGTTGTGGCACCATAATCTTCCCACCACAAATCTACAAGGATAACAATTGTCATTTATAACTTAGTAAGGATTTAATAAACTTAAACATTAACATAAATAGTAAAACAATATTAAACACATGAATTTGTTACCTGGTTGTAGAGTCTCTCCTACGAATGCAATCTTTGGAAGAAAACAATGGCCCTTCGACCTTCTTATAGCTCTGTATCTCATCAAGTATGAGATCTCGAAGCTCATCATTACTAACCAATCTCTCAATACATGTGTTGAGGCCAACAAGAACCTCTGTATCTTCTTTGAAAGTAGGAGAGAAATAAAACTTGGGGTTCAAAAAGTGGGCAGCAACATGAATATGTTGGTGGAGTTGTCGGTTCCACCTCCGATCTATTATGCGCCATATGGGTTCATATTTGGTCTTGTTTGACCCATATAAATGTTGAATTGCCTCTTTGGCCTTATCCATGGCCTCATATAAATACCCCATAGGGCTTTTATCCCCATCCACCAATCGTAGAACTCTAACCAACGGTTCTGACACCTAAAATATAAAAAAATTAACAAAATCATCAAGTTGTAATATTAGAAAGCAAAAAACTAAATCATCAATCAAAGTTTGAAAACTTACATTGATGATCTCCTCCATTTGTTTGGCAAATCTATCATCAAAAATGGTCTTCTTGACTTTATCTGCTTCAGGCTTCTTGGAATAAGGACTCTCCAACCATTTTTCACTCACAAACATGCGCTTGAGGTTGGGCAATGTAGCTAAAATACTCTGCAAGGTGAGGAAATTGGTGGCAAAGCGTGTGACTCCTGATCGCACGAGATCCTTACCATCAGTGTGCTCTCTCATAAGACTTAGGACCCATGTGTGATTGTAGATGAACTTTGTGATATTCCTTCCATCTTCAACCACATTCTTCACCCAACTTAGTTTCCCTATGTCCTCAAGGAGCAAGTCAAGACAGTGGGCAGCACAAGGGCTCCAAAATAATGTAGGATGCCTCGCCATTAGAAGTTTACCAGCTGCCACATATGCAGCTGCATTGTCGGTCACAATTTGAATTACATTTTGAACTCCTACTTCCATCACCACCTCATCCAACATGTTGCACAAGGTCTCTGCATTTTTTGTTTCATTGGAGGCATCAACTGATTTTAGAAATACCAATTGTCCCCTTGAAGCCACTAGAAAGTTGATGAGTGTCCTATTTCTGCCATCCGTCCACCCATCAGATATAATGGTGCAGCCATTCTTTTCCCAAGTTCTCCTTTGTTCCTCCACTAGTTTGTGTGTGTTTTGGACCTCATTCTACAATAATGGCCCACTCAACTCATAAGGACTTGGGGCCTTGAACCCCTTACCTGCCACAGTCAATGCAGTGACCAACCCTTCCCAATAAGGACTAGAAGCAACATTGAACGGAATATTGTTGTAGAACCAAAATTTAGCACATGCCAACTTCGCCTCATTTTGCAACTCTCTATTCCAAGAAGTACCTTCCAATGAAGGTTGTGCACCAGGAGTATTACGTGGAACAAAAAAACTAGAACTGAAGCTGCCCACACTTCCACTTCCCAATCCTCGTATTCGTGGCCCAAGAGAAGAAGAGCCTCCCATAGTCCTCTGTGACCCTGTAGAACTGAAATCTGCATATGGGGCTGCCATCGCCTCTGCTGCTCTCTTTTTACTTTCCTTCCTTTGGTCAAATGCTGCAAGGAGTGCTTTGGCCTCCATCTCAACCTCTCCGGGTGCCTTTGTACATGGTGTAACATCTCGACAAGGGATTCGTGCCAGGTGGTATTTCAACCGGTTTATGCCACCAAAATAAGACTCGGTGCAATGGTTGCAAATCACCTCTCCTCGCATTGCACCTGGTGTTCCATGTTTCCAACAAGGATCTCTTGGTTTGCCACCACTCTTTTTACTTGCAGAAGACATATTCTTTTAGCAAGATACCTAGCAAAAGAGAGACAAGATAAACATTAAGAGATAAAAAGTGAAGTTAAATGAATCAGCATGCAACAGTTGATTTTGAAATGAAACTAATTGATAATTGAACAAAAATTTGCATACAAGTGTGAGCTTTGACGCTTTCAGCATCATTCTACAAGGGATAACTCTTATCATTTTGGTGAGTTTGTATGTTAAAAACTTAATCATGATTTAAATTTTTAATCATTATGCTTAAAATTCAGGTAAACTTGAATGATTATCAAATTCATATTCATATGTTTAAAAATTTTACATGTAATTTTTTATTTTAATAATGTTGTTTTCCTTTCAATAAAAGGAATAAATAATTTGAAAAATATTTATTAAAACTTAAACATATTAAAATTAAATCATTTCATAGTATGATACTTGATCATTGATCAATGCCAAATGCCAAAGATAAATATTAAATGCCAATTGATAGTTGTATTTGATTGATTTGAAAGCAAATTGGGTACAAAATGGCATCCTCATGCGGAATGCGTTGATGTTGATATTATAGATGAAGACTTGTAGGAAAACTATGGAAACTTGGACTTGGAGAGTACCTAGAAAATCAATTAAATTCAATGGGAGTTTGAGGGCAATGTGTCCAATGGGGTTGAGGGGCAGCGCCCCTTGTGGGGGTCTAGGGGCAATGCCCCAAGCAGGGTCGAGGGATAGTGCACCTCGTGGGGGTCTGGGGGCAACACCCCCAGCGGGGTTGAGGGGCAGCGCCCCTCATGGGGGTTTGGGGGCAACGCCCCCAGCGGGGTCGTAGGGCAGGGCCCCTTGAGGGGTCCGAGGGCAGCACCAATTTAAGGCTTTTGAAACCATACAAAACTCCATGGCGCACCTCATTTTCATGATTTTAAGAGTGGCAAAAAATAATGCTGACAAAGCCCAATTTAAGACCTTCAAAACACACAAACTGCAAAAAATAATGCTGCGAACCCGTTAACTTAGCAAAAAACCAAATGAACTAGAATTTAAACATATTATTAAAAATTTAAAAATAAATGAATTAAATTTTAAACATATTATTAAAATTAATTTTTTTTATACAATATAATATATTTCAATGATTTTAAAATTTAAATTTTAAAAATAAAGTAAATTAAATTTTTATTTTTTTAATTATAAGTTAAACTTAATATATTAAATTATAAGTTTTAAAAATAAAATAAATTAAAAAATTTCAATTTTGTAAATACTTATACTCTTAAGTCTTACATAATATATTAATTTTTTTTTCAAATATTTTTTACAAATCAATAAATAAAAATATATTATCATTCCAAAATAAAATAAAAAACCTAGCAAATAAAATAAATCATAAATCTCACTATCTTTAATTTAATATATTCAAAAAAATGTTTGATTTTTAATATACTTGCATTCATAAAAAATAGATAAAACTAACAAAATTTCTGGAAGTCGAACTCATGAAAAATCAATTTTTTGTTTGTTAAAAAACATGAATGCAGTTCGCAGATGAATTCGCAAGGTTAAAACACAAGTAAATACCTGTGAATCTGTGATAAAAGCGTGCCCTCGTTTCTCTTTGACTCTATTCCCTCGCGTTTTTTTTTTCCTGTGGCGTCGTTTTCTTCTTGTGCGTCGGCGTGGGAGAATAAAAACAAAATGAAACGCTTTGTCTTATTTTTTTAAACGCCTTATAGTCGCTTTAACTTAGGGCAAAAAAATCAAACGATTTTCATTTATTTTGACCGCGTTTTACCTGATTTTTTCGCCTTTTTTCACTGTTTACTCGTTGCGCGTTTTTAGTTTTACATGGCTGCGAGTATTACCGCGATTAACTCGCCCCTCCATCTACAACGCGATTACTCGCGCGTCATGCGAGTTATTCGCGCGTTTTGCAACCTTGTGGGGTACGATTAACTATTGATTACAGAGTGAACAGTGCAATAAGAATATTAAAAATAAACTATTTAAATCCGATTAAACATAAGACTAAACCAAAAATATATCAATAAAACACAGACATGCATATAGAAAATCAGAAAACCATACGAGCACCACATTTATGTAAAGAAACCCTTGCTGGAAAAAACTCCACCGCCAAAGAGACCCAAGCTTGTATTTATCTCTATAAAAAGGTACATCAATAAATTCCACTTATCCCTCCCACTGACAAGATCCAACAGCATAATAGTACCTACAAAAGAACCTTACAAACCACTGTCCCATACCTCCATTATATAAGAAAAATTGAAACAAGCAACCACTAATTGCTACCCAAAAACCAGAAGTCAAAACCATGAGCCACTAGCACAAAGCCAATGCCCCATAGTCATGGTCAAACAAACCAAAATAAAAAGTAACTCCTCTTACACCTCTCTTACGTGTCTTTGATTCCATCATAATCATCATATTGACCTATTTCCCAAATTTAGACATTCAATGAAGCCAATCAATGCCTTGTCATAACACCCCATTGGTGCAGCACAAAACGGAACAAATGAGCAGTAGAACTACTCTTTGAATTAGAAGGGCAAGCTCTCTATAAAAATAAAAAAAATTAACCTACTATGAACTGTATGTACTTGCAATTTATGATACATGAAATAATTTTTGGGGTATTTCACATTCAAGTTGAAGAAGCTCGAAATGTGCATCTTTCTAGGTTTGCCTAGTGTACAAGGTTGAGATGCTCTTCCAACACAAGGCGAAGGGTTTTATGTTTCTTGAATGAAAATAAATCCTACAAGTAGGTGCTAGTGCTATCCAACTAAAAACAAATACTAAATAATGCAGTTTTAATATAAGGATTAAACATGATAAAATGCATACACAAGACATTATAAGTTTAAAACGACAATTGCATTCAAAGCTACAACTATCAATAAAACATCTATTGCAACACAAATTACTTTTAGTAATTATTAACTTATAAAAACACAATAACATAAGGCAAATGCATTTCAACAATAATTTAGAAACAGAATAGTTGTACTGAATCCTATTGAATGATGAATTCTAGATTTAACAATAACAATGAATACTCAATGAATAGCAACTTCAACAATACATGACCATCAAAATTACTATTGGGAATTAAGTGAAAAATAGCACTTATTTATACTATTTACAAAGCATTGCAAGAAAATAAATGATTGAAAAAGGTAGAGATTCTCTTTCAATACAAGAAAAAAAATTCATATTTTTTGACTGACAATAAATCCTAAGACTAAATGCAAAGGTTGAGATGTTCTCTCAACACAAAGCAAAGGATTTCATGATTTTTCACTAAAAATAAATTCTAAGACTAGACACTTGTGCTATTCAACTAAAAACAGACACTAAACAATGCAAATACAACATAAGGATTAAATAGGATAATACACATACACAAGACATTATAAGTTAAACTTAACAGTTGCACTCAAAGCTACAACTATCAACCTAGCATGATAGTGTAAAATGTTAAGATGCTCTTTCAACACAAGGCAAAGAATTTTATTTTGACTAAACTAAAAACTAAGACTAACCAATGGAAGTACAACATAACGACTCTATAGGCTAAAAAAAATACATAAGATCCTATAAATTAAACATGATAGTAGAATTCAAAGCTACAACTATCAACCTAACATCTGTTGCAATAAAAAACTTTCAATAATTATAAACTTATAAAAGCATAATAACACAAGGCAAAAAACACTTAAACAATAATATTGAAGCTAAATAGGCACACTCAATTCTATTGAATGATGAATTTTGGATTTAACAACACTACATACTCGATGAAGAACAACTTCAACAATATGCAGGCATGAAAATTACCATTAGGAATTAAGTGCAACATGGCCCTTATTTATACTGTTTACAAAGCGTTACAAGAAAATAAATGAACAACATTCACTACTACTTCTATCACGAATAACTTAATTGCATGAATGCAAGTTTTATTACAAATTAATCCTATTCACTAAATCTAATTCTAAGTCATATGATTATCAATTCAAATGATGATAAAATTATTATAATTTATCCCTTAGAAATCACCTCTCTCACACGGCAAGAGATCTAAAAATAGACTTTTAAAAATAGATGTTCTAAAAATTCTCAACCCCTCAAAAACCTCTTCACACCGAAAATAGCCCACGCTATAAATAGCTCCAACTAAAACTAGCAAATTCAAAAATATGCTCTTTTCTTTCAAAGAGGTGACAGCAAAAAATACCACAAGCTAAAAAAATTTAAAAGACTTGTAAATAAGTTGTTTTCAATGATTCCATTGAAGCTTTTCACCTAAACACTTTCAAACTTTTAGATATCACGATATACAAAATACTCAAAGTGTTGGAAATATTGTCATAGATGCAAAGGGGCATGGATAGTTTTGTCATTGATGCTGAAGAATGCATGAATAAAGAATTGGAAATTGTTGTCACTGATGTCAAAGGAACTCGAAGGCCAAGAGAGATCGTTGAAAAAGTAAATCATCATAGCAAAATCAAGATCATTTGAATGTGTTTATGAGCACCCCTCTATGAAGTCATCACCCTCACAAAGGGAAACAAAAATTTAATTTTACGTATTTCTAAAGGCCGACCCTTAGATTCCTAGCACCCCCATGTGGCAACTTAAAAAATCAAATTAAAACAATTTTTTTATGAAGGGGTAGACCCGCTTATTGGAGCGCCCCATTTTGGGGATTAAAATTTGAAAATAAAAATAATAAAATATATTTATGAAGAGGCCGACCGCTCTTGGAAGGATCGCCCCTCTTGGGAGAGTCACCTACTCTAGGCAAAGGGGCATGTTTGATAAGGTATAAAACACGGCCAAGTAGAGGTGTCAGAAGCAAGTGAGCATTGAATATTATTTGAATATTGAGCAAATTTAAAGCAGACCAAAAGGGCAGAAAGTATGAAGAATATTTCTCATTCTTATTGAAGAACATATGCAGATCCATACGACATATGTGTGCAAGTTTATTTGAAGAACATAAGCAGATTTTATGAAGAGTTTATGATCAGATTTATGCAGGATTTTTTATCGTATCTATGCAGACATTAAGGCAGAAATATATGTGAAGAAATTGTGATCAGATTTGTAAGTGAAATTAGAACAGACCTTAAAGGAGAATTGTAAAGGAAAGTAATGTATTATTTGAGAGAAAATCTGTGAAGGAAAGTTGTTGCATCATCATCAAGAAGACTTGTGAAGGAAAGCGATTACATCATCTACACGCAAAGTCGTGAAGGAGAACACTTGTGTGATAACCGTTAGATCATCCAAAGGTGTGAAAGAAAGTGCATACATAATCAGATCTTTGTGAAGACAATATCATCCTTTGAAGAATTTGGAGGTTGCTGCCTATCAAAGAAGAGATCGGTGTCTCCTGCTGAGGTGGCACTCAATTATGGGGATTGGTGTGTAATGGGTAGCTCTGTTTGACTGATTTTTTTTCTGTGTTTGTTTTATGGTGATTGTTTTTGGTATTTTAAAAATTTTGCAATATTTCATCAAACGAGTAATGCATATATTTATAAAGGAAAAAGAGTAAACTATGCAACATAAAATCTGGAAATTACAAGGAAATGACTGCTGAAAATTCCAGAATTTTATATTGATTCAAATATTCAGATTTTTTACAATCAAATGATAACCCAGATCAAGAAATAGGGGCTAATATCTAAATTAAGCGTACTCACAAAAAGTTGCAAGGACAAAGGTACTGCTGTTCACAAAAACCACTGTAATAGACTCCAAATTCTAGGCGTCAGGTACAGCAACAATTCCAAGATGTATAAATCTGTATTATAATGCTTGTTGATGGTGTAATACACTCACCAAGCCCAATTGCCTCCTCCAAACACCAAGCCCCAATCCTCCCAAGTACTCTGTTGTTGGTAAAGGAATAAATGGCAATATAATACAATCCAGCAACACTGGAATGGTACGGCCAAGCAGCCAAGGAAGATATGCAGCTCTCAAAATGCTTCCCCAATCATGATAATAATCCGACAATCAGATTTCTACTAAATAAGGAATGAAGTGCAGCTGAAAAAAGCAAATTGTTGCTCATAGATTTACCCTGAATACAAGCACTGAATCAAACCTCTTGACTGTGTCTTTCAACAACGAAGAGATTGTTAGCTAGAGGGATTTCGTCCTCAAAGCCCATAGAGAAATTATCTCCAGCAATAGACTCATAAAATATCTCCAACCCAACTTGTCAAATGAGCTCTCAACTCCCCCTTTATAAAGAACTCCTTGATCTTCTAGAAAGACCCAAGAAGACTGTTCAACAAGCTTTTAGAAAAACTATGTTAATATTCCTTGATGTGAACCCTTGATGTGACCTCTTGATGTGTCCCCTTGATGTGACCCCTTGATGTGATGTGACCCCTTGATGTGACTCCTTGATGTGACCTCTTGATGTGACCCCTTGATCTGACATATTGATGTGACCCCTTGATGTGACTCCTAATACTTAAGTCACTTTTGAAGATATATTAATAAAGTGACTTTATTAATTAATCATTAAAGTATGTCACCTTTAACCTTTTAATATAATTATTTAATATTACCCTTTTGACTTTGCACTTTTTGCCTAGTAAGATTAAATAACTAAAATAATGATTATTCTTTAAGAGGGCTGAAAAACAAAGACATTACAGCAACTCAGATTGGCTTGAAACTGGAAATGCCTAGGCCAAATACCCTCAGAATCCCTCTAATGCCCAAGTTAGCCCACGGGATCATGGCAAAAAGGGCTAACGGCAAACCATGAACTAATTGGCTAGAAAAGGTACATTACAGTCCGCCCGTCCCAAAATTGCTTGTCCTCAAGCAATTTTAGCTCTAGATGTTGCAACACCTGTTCATCCTCCCAAGTAGCATCCTCCACTAGCAAATCCCTCCACTTAACCAAGTACTCCTTGATGACCCTCCTTCTAAGCGTTCTTTCCCTGGTATCAATGATTGCCTCAAGGACCAATATCAGTTTTCCCTCTTCATCCAGAGGGGGTAGCTTTGCAAAAGGCGCAACATTATGACTGAGGAATTTCTTAAGCCTAGAAACATGGAATACATTATGCACCCTACTATCCGCTGGTAATTCCAACTCATAAGCCACCTCACCAACACGACGAGCAACTCTGAAAGGGCCATAAAACTTGGGTTTCAACTTCTCTGCCCCGCTCTTCTTAAGTGACGACTGCCTATAAGGCTGGAGTCTGAGATATACCATATCCCCAACCTCGACACTGCGCTCTACTCTGTGTTGATCAGCATACAACTTTTGTTGATTTTGTGCCTGTTGAATGTTTTCTTTCAATGCTCTCAGAATGTCCTGGCTATCCTGTAGCAGTTCTTTAGCTTTAAGCACCCTACTATCACCCAATAGTAAGTCCATAAAATTTGGAGCCTCGTATCCATAAAGTGCCATAAATGGAGTCATCTTGATGGTCATGTGATATGTGGTGTTATAAAAATACTCCCCAATGTGCAACCATCTAATCCATGCCTTTTGTTGTGTTGTAACGTAATTTTGCAAGTAGCCTTCCCACCCATTTGTTCACAATTTTTGTCTGCCCATCCATCTGTGAATGGTAACTAGTGCTAGGGGTGAGCTCAGTGCCACACAACCTGAAGAGTTCTTGCCAAAAAGCACTCATGAATTTCTTATCCCTGTCACTCACTATGAACCTGGGCAACCCATGCAACCTGAATATCTCCTTGAAGAAAAGGTTTGCCACTTGTGCTGCTGTATATATAGTTGGAATAGCAAAGAAGTGAGCAAATTTAATCAAGCGATCCACCACCACAAAAATGCAATCTCTACCCTACACCTTTGGTAGACTGGTGATAAAATCCATCGAGATGCTCTCCCATTTTGTAATGTCCCCTTTTTCACGAGCATCAGAGTTGGGGGATTAGCCTACTTTCCTGACCCTCATAGGCTAATAGTTCTGGATAGAGGGTCACTTGGATGGGCACTTGGTCGTCAAACTTCAATGTTGATCTCCGAAGCATGGTGGCAGGGTGAATTGTGGCGTTTGGCATGATACTGGTGCTTAATTTAATGATATTCACCTTTTATTTCACCATCCTCGGCCTAGGGACCATGTGTTTTAATATGAAGGGGTCACTTTCTATTTTTAAGTTACTATTCATTACTAAAGTGAAAAATGTTATAACTTAAGTGAATAGTGTTCACTTTAATGAATAGTGTTTCCTTTGTAAATTTATAGAAGGCAAGAGAGGAAATTCGAATTGCTTCAAGAATGAATGATTTTAGCTTGAAGAAACTTGGAAGTGTTGCTTTGAAGGAAGAAGGAGACTAGGGTTTCCTAATTTCTTGCAGTGGGTGAGCCTGGTGGGGCTTGGTTCTTCGTTTGGAGCTGCTTGAGGGTGTGAAACACCACCTTAAAGTTGCTGATCAGTTTTTGGTGGCTTCTTTTGGAGACACAAGTTGCTGTTCGCAGTTTATTTGAGCCATTTTCAAAGGGGTTTGGACTGCCATAGTCTTCAATCACGTTAGTACGAGAGCTGTTCACTTTTCGTGGAGTTTTGGAGCTGATTTTGAAAGCTACAGCCAGTTGTGTTTTCTTGAGGGTTTGTAACAGCAAAAGGAAATAAAACGCCTTTCCTTGGTGGCTGCAATCTTTCCAAAAAGGGGTGCCCTTGTCTTAGAAAGCTTGCCATGCGAAGTTTTGGTGGGAGAAGCTCGTCTATCAAGAGAAATCAGCATTTCTTTGGACGCGGGTACTGTAGCAAGTCACTATTCACAGTGATGTTTGGCTGTAAGTTAAAATGCAGTCTAAGATAGTGTTAGCTTGAAATCTGATGTAACTCATATGTTGTAAATTCCTTATTATGTAATGAAGAAACTATATTTAGACATTGAAATGAGCAATGTACTCAAGTTATTCCATTAGTTTAGTTATTGAAGCTTTCATGGTAAGCGTATGCTCTTTATGTATCATTCTAGTATGTCTAGCAAACAAACTCAGAAGCACAAAAAGAGAAATCAAACCAAAACAAAATCAAAGCATAAGAAGAAACACAAACTGAAACGAAAAAATCAGACCTACGAATTAAGAGAAAACAAATCAGCAGAGTGTCGGTACACTACACATTTCCTATCCGAAAATAGGCAAGGGCTGCAACAAACCAGCTGGGTAGGTATGTTCCCCTTTGTTTTGCTGACACACCGAACATTCCCTTAACATATCTCTGCACCTCATCCTTGAGCCCTCTCCAAGTAAATCTCTCACGTACCTGCTTGTATGTTTTGAAGAACCCAAGATGTCCAGCCATAGGTGCATCGTGGAATGCCCTCACAATAGTGCCCTTAATGTGTAATGAAGGCACTAAGAAAATCCTGGCCTTGTACCGGATGAAGTCATCAACTACCTCATATCTATCATCCTGTATAGTACCTTCTATCAATCCTATCGCCCAAGGATCTTTGGCATACTCTACTATAATCTTTTCCCTCCAATCAACTGTTAACTCTCCCAAAGAACATATTTGGGATCTCCTAGATAAAGCATCAGCCACCACATTCTTCTTCCCCTTAACAAATTCTATATCAAAATCATAAGCCTGCAACTTAGTGATCCACTTTTGTTGCTTGTCATTGAGATCCCACTGGCTCATGAAGTACTTGATGCTATTGTGATCAGTCTTGATCACAAACCTGCCACCCACCAAATAAGATCTAAACTTGGCCAGAGCATGCATTATGGCCAATATCTCACGGTCATAAATAGAATAACTTCTTTCCACTCCCCTGAGCTTCCTGCTCTCATAAGCAATAGGATGCTTATCCTGCATCAAAACTGCACCTATCCCATCCCCTGAAGCATCACAGTGCAACTCAAACGGCTTGGTAAAATCTGGGAGTGCTAACACAGGGCACGAAGACATCACTTGCTTGAAGTGATCAAAACACTGTTGTGTTGCCTCTGTCCATACAAAAGCACCCTTCTTGGTGAGATCTGTCAATGGTGTTGCACTCTGCGAAAAACCCTTTACAAATCTCCTATAGAATCCACATAATCCAGAAAAACCTTTGAGTTGTGTAAGGTTTTGTAATGTCCCTTACCCGACCTTGCCTTAGAATTTGCTCGTTACGCTAAGTTTAAGGTTTCTTCCTTCCAAATGAATGTTCTTTTTAAGGAAGTAATCTTGGTCTGAAATCTGCATTCACCATATTAACAACATTTCCACATACACATATATTTGTTAGCATTAATATCCAGATATCCAAAATATAAGCATAATCATAAATGCAATTTTAACAAGCAAGAGGAGTGCCTTGTATGGATCCGCCTTGAAGCCTTTGTGTTGGGCACAGGAGGGTGCCTCTCACAATCCTCCTTTCCCAACGGCTTAGTCCCTGCATTCTCCATACATGACAGTACCTCAGAAGACACTTGCCCTATTAGGACAAGGTGAAGTCCTACGATCCAAGAGCCTACGACCTACCACCCCTATAATAGTGTAGTTTCCTACGGTGGGACCCCCACCTCTCTATGTCTAACCCGTTCCTTGGCCTACGAACATGAGAGGGGGGTTTTTAGGCTAACCACTTGGACTCTACTTCACCTGCCTAAGAGGGTAACAATCACGGAGAAGACAATCTTTATGTAAACATAATAAATGTATTTATTATCATTCTTCTCCTGATATTTAGAAAAGAGATAGTTCATATATTCAATGAGATGTTTTAAGAAAAGTTAGCAAAATGCATAAGTAGATATGTTCCTTCATTATATTCATGATGTCAATTTGAAATGCATTTAGACACAAAGAAATTATTCCTGTAATTTTCGATAGTATATTTTCTTGTGCGATTGTTCCTATCATATTACACAGATATTAAGATGAATTTCTGAAAATAAAAGGAAATTGATATCAAAAAGCAAGCAATGATTTCTTTTCTAATGCAACTTGAATTATCTAAATGACGTAGCTCAAAAAGATCACCAATGTATGCAAAATGCCTGAAGACGCGATTTTGTTCTATGTTCTATTAGACGTCATCCTTATTTCTCAATTTGTTTCTATAATTCTGTTCTAGGGCAGAAAGGTGAATTAATAATGTAGAAGAGAAGCCATATGGGTGAATTCCTTAAATTATTATCACATGTGTATTCCCCCAATAGTTTATGCAAAGAGGCTAATTACAATACAGTCAAGGAGTCTAGAAACACCAATGATCAAATTAGCCATATCAGTTTCTTATATTCAAAATATGCTAAATATTATTGCTAAGTGAATACATCACCTGATCAGCTGTGTCTCCGTCTTCCTTAATCGTCTTCCTTCAACCTTACCTTTATAGGATAAAACGATATATAAATAAATATTAATTTATTTATTTTTATATAAAAATCATAATTACTTATAAGACTCAATAATTGCGGCAAGCATCATTTTCGCATAATTGTGAATATATATATATATATATATACCAATTAGTATTCATATATATGTTTATCCATATATTATTCATTATTCAATTATATTAGTATTCATTATTCATTATTCATATATATGTTTATTCATATATTATTACTTATTCAATTATTATTCTTTCCTTATACTAGTATTTATATATTCTTTATTCACTTCATATTATTCATTATAAAATTTATCCATATTCATGCACATATACCTGTATGCCTATTAAATAATATATATACATATTAAATGACTCTATGTTCCAATGCTCATCAATCATAGATTGTATTACTGTGCTGCTGTTCTGAAATGTTTTCCCATATTATCTCCTTCTATGCTTCTCTATCGATTAGAATATGTTTCCCTTGCTGATGCTGCTTCAGATTGTATTGATTTATGTATTTATCCCTAGAGAAGCTGATCGGTTCTGCATAAGTTTTACCAGTCCAAATATACTCAGATTTGATTATGTGATTTTTTCCCCACTGCTTGTTGGTAATTGTCTTCTCTTTAATACCCGATCTGCCAAGAGACATTGCTGTTCACTTGTAGCTCTTCTTTCGAGGGTCACGTCCATTTGATATGAATCAAAGCACACAAAGGGGTGGGTCTTTGTTTTTTTCTCTCCTTTTGTATATTGTTTGTTTCCTTAATAAGTGGGCAACCATTAGGTGGGACCGTTCTACTTAGTAATCATTAACAATGACTATTTGTTAGGAATCGCTGCCATGCTGCTTTGAGTATATTTAAATATTTATTGTTATATATATATATATTCTTTAATATTATTTTATGAATATTATTATATTCATAAATATTAATTATTCCATTTTATATGATAGTTAGATTAATATATATTGTGTGTTTCTCATTAATATTTAATATTTATTTTTTTGTATTGTAATATTATAATTACAATATTATCTTTTTATAAATTTTTAATATCTATATTTTGTTATTCACAATATTATATTTATATTTATAATTATAACATTATTTTTCATAATTATAATAAGAATATTAAATTGTTAATGTTTTTAATATATATTTTGTTCATCTTGTTTTTGATGCTTTATATTTCAATGCTACAATTTCAGGGATATGACAGGTTTGTTGGAGTTGACCAATCAATAATTGCCAATCTTTTATGGATCCACCCTAACTCCATCAGCACTGATAATATGGCCAAGGTAGAGCAACTCTGTCATGCCAAACTCACACTTCGATTCCTTGGCATATAATGACTCCCTCTCTAAAATAGACAACACCTCCTCCAAATGTTTTACGTGCTCCTCCCAAGTCTTACTGAATACTAGGATATCATCAAAGAATATCAATACAAATTTTCAGAGCTGCCCTCTGAACACCTAATTCATACAACTCTGGAAGGTAGCTAGACCATTGGTTAGCCCAAATGGCATAACCAAAAACTCAAAGTGGTTGTAGTGACACCTTAAGGCGGTTTTTTCTATGTCCTTTGTCTTCATCTTGATCTGGTGGTATCCTGAACGTAAGTCTATCTTACAGAAATACCGTGCACCATGCAGCTCATCAATCCTAGGGATGGGGTACCTGTTCTTAATCGTCTTCTTGTTGAGAGCTCTATAATCAATGCACATACACATTGTCCCATCCTTCTTCTTTACCAAAACTACTGCTGAAGCAAAGGGGCTTTTGCTTGGCCTAATATGCCCCATCTCCAATAGCTCCTTTATCACCTTCTCTATCTCATCCTTATGTTTTTTAGGATGGCGGTAAGGGGTGGTGATGACTAGTTTAGCCCCCTCCTCTAGCTCGATGACATGCTCTATACCCCTCTCGGGAGGAACCCCATGTGGAATGCTGCCAAACACCTTAGCATGCCTAGAAATGATCTCCTATATATCTGGAGGATGGCTTTTAACCTACTGCTCTGGAAGTGTAGGCATAACCAAACATTTTGCTGCCCACTCTACATCATCATGTCTGAATAACCGTTCCATCCTCTTCAATGATACCACCCTAAGTCCCCCATCTGATAAACCTTGGAGCACCACCTTCATGCCTTGATGCTAAAACCTCATCTCCAACTTAGACAAGTTGAAGGTAAACTCTACCAGAGAAACCATCCATGTCATTCCCAGGATGACATCATAATCACCCATATCAACTACAAAGAAATCATCCTCCAACTCATAATCTCCCCCCAATCTGATGCGAAGATTTGAAATCTTTTGGGTGCATAATAACTTGTGGCCACTAGCCACCATGACTCTGAACCCCGCGTGCTCTTCTATTTGTAGGCCTCTCTTAGCCACCAACTATGCATCGATAAAGTTATGCGTTGCCCCTGTGTAAATCAATGAAATCACAAGTTGCCCCTGGATCATCCCTCTTACCTTAAAGGTGATGGCCTTCTGGACCCTTGTCAACCGCACAAGAGACTTCTCATCATCCGAACTCTCCTCAACAGTGCTATCTCCCTGACTAGACTCTGAATCTGAATGTTGTTGCTCCTCCTTGGAAAGTGATTCTTCTGCTGAAAAATACTCCATTTGTTTAGCCTTCGCCTTAAGCGGACACTTATGGGAAAGATCCCATGGCTCCCTACAATGAAAACATAGTTTTTTTCTTTCTGAGCTCATTGAGGGTGTCATTGTCCAGCTTTTTAGTTTCCCCCTTAGGCTACTGAGTGTCTTTCTGAAATGTCTTCTTTTCCTTATCTTTATTAAAATGAGAGTCCTTAGAGTGAAATTTACTCCTGTAGGAAAAAGGTGCTAGGTCTCTCGCCTTTTTGATAGCCTCCTGGAGTAAAGAAGGGTTGTGTCCCTTAACCCATCCTCGCAAGGGATCTAAAAGCCCATCCATGAAAAGAACGACGAGCCTCCTCTCAGATATGCCTGTCACCAATACTACCAGCTTTTGGAGCTCGATGATATAGGCCTCCACAGAGCCCCACTGTCTAAGCTATGCTAGCTCCTTGAAATGCAATTCCAGGTCCTTAGTGTCAAATTGCTCTATCAACCTCTTGATGAACTCTGGGTATGTATCAATCTGGTTATGTCCAAGTGCCACCACTCATGGGCACCGCCATCTAGATGTAGAGTTGCGTACTTGATGGCATCATCCTTAGGCATCGGATTGAGCTGGGAATATGTATCGAGCTTTTGCACCCAAGCGTTGGCTGTAGTCTTGCTTGTACCATCGAAATATAGAATGGAGAGCTTACCTGCTTTCTTCTTAAGCTCATAATGCTACTACCTGTTGCCTCTCTGAGGTAAATGTTTCAGCCTAACATCCATGTACTCCCTGAAAGATATCTCACCCTGAAAATCCAGTCTAGAATTTCTCCAATCCTCTAGTATTTAGTCATGTACCTCCTGCTATATGGGTGCATTATTATCCTGCTCAAAATGCCTCGGTGGGAATTGAGGCATAAGGGGTCTAGTGCTAGCTGATCCTGCTCTATCATACTGTCTGGTTGCTCCCAGCTTCATTGAACCATCTCCATTGCCCCCATTTCTGCCATTTCCCTATCCTCAGCCATTAGTCAATTATTTCCCTACTCTCCCTGATTATCATTATTTCCTTGGCCCATATTAGTCAATTGTCGTGTCATCATATTAGCCATATGTTGCATAGTTGCTTGTAACTCACGCTATCCCCTAGCTAGATCACTCAACATTTCTCTAGTGCTCGGTTCACTTCGTTCTTCCTCTCTATCACCCATATTTTCGACTATATCCTCGATATCACTAGCAAATGGATCAATCACAAGAACTTCTCCTACTTGTTCTAATCGTAGGACTATATTTTCTAGGGATTCCTGCAAATTAGTGGGCCACTCTTCCCAAACTTCTTGTTTTGCTTCCCTTCTGCGTAACCTTTCAAGACATCTTCTTTCACACTCACTTCCTCTCATTAAGTGACATGCAATCTGTTTTACACTCCACAGGATGGCAAGATACTAGAGCTCCGATACCACTGTAATGGGTAACTCTGTTTGACTGGTTTTTTCTCTGTGTTTGTTTTATGGTGATTCTTTTTGGTATTTTTGCAATATTTCATCCAACGAGTAATGCATATATTTATAAAGGAAAAAGAGTAAACTATGCAACATAAAATCTGGAAATTACAAGGAAATGACTCTGCTGAAAATTCCAGAATTTTATATTGATTCAAATATTCAATTTTTTTACAATCAAATGATAACCCAAATCAAGAAATAGGGGCTAATATCTAAATTAAGCGTACCCACAAAAAGTTGTGAGGAAGGTACTGCTGTTCACAAAAACCACTGTAATAGACTCCAAATTTCAGGCGTCAGGTACAACAGCAATTCCAAGATGTATAAATCTGTATTATAATGCTTGTTGATGGTGTAATACACTCACCAATCCCAATTGCCTCCTCCAAACACCAAGCCCCAATCCTCCCAAGTACTTTGCTGCTGGTAAAGGAATAAATGGCAGTATAATACGGCCCAACAATACTAGACTGGTACGGCCAAGCAGTCAAGGAAGATATGCAGCTCTCAAAATGCTTCCCCAATCATGATAATAATCTCACAATCAGATTTCTACTAAATAAGGAGTGAAGTGCAGCTGAAAAAAGCAAATTGTTGCTCATAGATTTACCCTGAATACAAGCACTGAATCAAACCTCTTGACTGTATCTTTCAACAACGAAGAGATTGTTAGCTAGAGGGATTTCGTCCTCAAAGCCCATAGAGAAATTATCTCCAGCAATAGACTCATAAAATATCTCCAACCCAACCTATCAAATGAGATCTCAACTCCCCCTTTATAAAGAACTCCTTGATTTTTCTAGAAAGACCAAATAAGTGTGTTCAACAAGCTTTTAGAAAAAATATGTTAATATTCTTTGATGTGAACCCTTGATGTGTCCCCTTGATGTGACTACTTGATGTGACCCCTTGATGTGATTGCTTGATGTGACATCTTGATGTGACCCCTTGATGTGACTCCTAATACTTAAATCGCTTTTGAAGATATATTACTAAAGTGACTTTATTAATTAATCATTAAAGTTATGTCATTTTTAACCTTTTAATATAATTATTTAATATTATCCTTCTGACTTTGCACTTTTTGCCTAGTAACATTAAATAATTAAAATGATTATTCTTTAAGAGGGCTGAAAAACGGGGACATTACAGCAACTCGGATTGGCTTGAAACTGGAAATGCCTAGGCCAAATACCCTCAAGATCCCTCTAATGCCCAAGTTAGCCCACAGGATCATGGCAAAAAGGGCTAACAGCAAACCATGAACTAACTGGCTAGAAAGGGGACATTACATTGGTGTCTCTAGTGGGTTGCTACATACAAAAGAAGATTTGTACAAGAAGTAGATTGGTGCCTACAAGAAAATATATATAAGCGATATTTTGCCATGGTTTTCTCCTGCAAGATTTTCCACGTAAATCAAGTGTTCGTCCTATTTTTCTAATTGCTAGATCTTGCCATGTGTGTTATTGCTATGGATGATTAAGTTTTTAAGTATTAATGTTGTGGTTGATTAAGTTGTGAAAAGTAAACAATTGTTGTTATACCAATTTACACCCCCCACCCCTCAATATAACTATGTGCTCATCACAAAGTTGTTTACTACGCCATGTTAGCTTCATGCTTGAAACATGACCTCTTTACAATTTTGGACGGACTTCTTACTTAAATGTCACCAAAAAGTGTGCCTTAATATATACACTTTTTATATATTTTTAAATTTTGGAGTATTTTTTTATTGTGGTCATCACCAAAAATTGTGTTCTATTAAAAAATTCATCCACATTCTTTGAAACTTGGCTGCACTTTTTAAAACATGACAAAACACTTATAAACAAAACTTTTTGAACCTTGGCCATACTTTTTAAAAGATAACAAACACTTATAAAAAATGTTATTTATTAATTTTAAATGCCTTGCACTAACTCGTCCAATGTCAAAAAGCTGTGATCTTTTCCTTGTTGACTATGTTGTCCAAGATGCATAAAATTCTCCATGGTGTGTTTCCCTCTATGCCGGTTGACTTTTACAAAATATTAAAAACATTTGTTTTATCTACTCTTCAAATATTAAAAAGGTGCCTATTTTCTTTTGGACAGTTTCCCAAATTCAAAGCTTCATTCTTCAATTACTGACTTGGATTATTTATTTATTTCTTTTCCTTGATTTGTTGAATAGTGATGTCAACCTTTAAGCTTGCTAATAATATGCAAACAAGATACAACTTTTTTCTTTTTTTAATTTTTAATATTAACTATTCCATTCCTTTCCTAAATCTACTTCTCACATCCCAGTCACTCTCTATCAAGAATTCACCACAACAACCAATTTGCAAGCATTTGTTAAATTGAAATATTGGACTTTGACATCACAACATGCAATGTGCCCGAAAAATAACTATTGTATTGTCCCCTTCTTAGTAGCCACTCACGGTGATCACTTAGCCTTTTTAATTCCAGAAGGCTAAAGGTGAATTTAGGGAATCCTTTACTTAATTATTTAATATTGCCTAACTGTCAAGTTAATTTTAAAAGGTGATATTAAGTAATTAATAAAGCAAGGTTATAAAGTGACTTAAGTGAAATATTTAAAAAAGAACTTTATAAAGTCACTTTATATTTGTGAGCGGGAAATTAAGTGGGGAAATATAAAAAGCAAAAAGGAGCTCATTTCTCACATTCTTGGTTGTTAATTTTCTTACTCCAATTTGGAAAGCCTTTTGGAGGTTTTTCTGGCTATGGGTTGTGGAAATCCTAGAGCACCAATTTCGGTAGTGAAACCATCTACCCTAGCTGGAGATTATTGAGGAATCCATTCAGGGTTTCTCCAGGAGCATTAATGCAATAGTTTGGTTCATTTTCAGAGCTGAAGATTGGTGCAAATAATTCTACATTGGTATGAGCAAGGGTTCGTGAATGAGTTATTGGTATTGAAGGTACTAGAACAATGATAGGCGTACTGGTACTTGGACAGAGGAAGTCAACTGGTTCAGATTTGTCTAAGGAATGAGCAAGGCGTGTAATCTGAGACAAATACTTGGGACGATTTGGTATCTATTGGCCAAAGGCTTAGTTCATTTTAGACGTGGATTCTTTTCCTGGCATCCCTTGGAACGACTAAGATTTCAAAGGTGAAGAACATTATGTGAGTCTTGTGGAGTTGTTTGGGGCAAATGGAAGCATGTCGAGTCGTTTCTAGGAGGACATGTTGTCTTTGTGGCTGAAACGATACATTTTGTGGCTGAGATGTGGTCTATTTATCAAGGACTTGCATTTGGCTGAGTCTCACGTGAAGTTTGGAGGCCAACATAAGTAAATGAAGACATGGGAGGCTCCCTAATATCAAGGCGTGGCTTCTAAGAGAAGTTCTGAGTGAACTACCAGCTGCTACACAAAAAAGTTCAGCATATTCTCCAGGTTCGCTGTTTCTTTATTGTTCATTTCTGCATTATTGAATATAGCTGCCATTATTGTGGCCTCTTGGAATCGAACTGGGCTTGGGAATAGAAATTCCATGTTGGTATCAACTTGTAAGACGTCCTAGAAGGTGACTGTTAGGTGTCTTTGGTAGATTCTGTCATTCTGGGTTCATTCTGGACAAATATATGCATATTACAGATTTCTGAGTGTTTCAAATAACTGGTGTAATCTGCTGTCAAAGTCTTAAGAATCTGTAATCTCTTTCTGGGCATTATTGCACACATTTAGTTGCATATTCAGTCCCATCTAAGTCCACACGAAGTGTATTAAGACTGAGCTATAAATCTGGGCTATCCTCAGGCCAAGTAAATCGTAATGAAATTCAGATTATGTCATTAGTTTACAAGCATTTCCATTTATGAAGCTGTTCATTATCCATGAAATATTCTGAGTGCATTTTGTTGAAATTTAACACCCATCAAACTGAAAATTTCACAAACATCTTCAAATTCCTGGCAAGGAATTTTACAACCATTTCTGACTTTGACTTCATTCCTAAATAATTGGCTTTTGACAACGAACAAATCTCATGTAACACAATCATCAAATTTCAAATTCGGTACAACAGTTAACTATATCTTGGGACCATGGTGTATATTTGCAGCATAGGTTAACTACTTAATGTTAACTTTTATAGTACACCAATGTTTTATCAATTGGGTAATGGAGTCACAATATTAATAAATCACCTAAAAGCAATCACAACAAAACACTACATTTCATATTTCTGAAAGGGGAAACACAATGCTACATGACGAACACATCACAAAGTGGGAAACACAATACAATAGAATATGGAAAACAAAAACGCTCTTTCACAAACTAGAACAAAAGAGAATATAATGCTTACATGAAACCATTTACAAGCTAGGAAAAGTAGCAAATGCTGCTAATGAGTTCACAATTTAGTCGTGATATGAAATAAGCCTAAGCAAAAATCTGATTTTTATCTTCACTTTACAAGAAATCATCAATACACAATTCCCATCAATCAAAACAACAGATTCTAATTCTTATCTAAACCTAGTTATTCATTTCATTCCATAGCTAAACGATCCTTACTAGAACAAAAATATATATAGACTCAATTAGAGTTAAGTCCTAGGTGGTTACAAATTCAAGTACCAAATGAGTGTGTTAATACAAAACTAATTTTATCTTGGTGATAGTGAATCTTTCATTTATCTATTGTTGCACCCTATTTCTGGGTATACCAATTGAGATACGGCCGCTTAAACTTGTTGTCTAGTTGTTGGATTAGTTATAGGGTGATCTAGTGTAAACTTTGCAAATCTTGTTCAACTTTAATTTGTCACTAGGTCTTATATCCTTTTGTTATTGTGCAATTTGGAGAAGGGTAATCCAATGATGATGACCTAATTTTGCCTGAGATTTCAGCTGTATGAGATTTGTTGCAAACCTAATTATGGAATCATTGTGATCACCCTTGATATGATGAGTTCCAAACCCTATGGCCGTTGGAATTGTTAGTTACTTGAATAGGCCTAGTTATTCATGTACTTTGCCTCTCCCTTAAGCTCCTAAAACCAATCATTTGCTCATATCCAAGTTTGTCAACAAAGAAACTTTGAGAGGTTGTTGATGTAAATGGCCATCTGGCAAAATTAGTGGCTTACGGCCTAGGCGATATGCGAATTCCCTCCAATCTTCAATCAATGGTGATCAACCTGCCCAAACACTATTGTTGGATTAAATCACAAATTTTTTTATCAAAATAAAATGCAAGGTTTTGAGGAAATCGGTAGGACAAGGTCAAGGTTTGCAACCCAACCTTGGAGAGCAGCTAGGATTTGCATCCCAAATAGCTTTGCCTTGAGAATTCTCCCAAAATCACAACAATTTTCCTATTCACGCCTAGTCAACCACAACTTATTATGTGTTGGAAATATTGTTGTCATTGATGTCAAAGGAGCATAGAACATATTGTCGTTTTTAAACAAGAAAATCAGTTTCCCTTATTCAAGACAGATCGCATCATTCCAATGAGATCATTTCATCATTACATGGAGCATAAGGATGTGGACTTATCTAATGGCTCTTGGCTTTTATATATGGCAATCAATAGTAAATGGTTATGTAGCTCCATCATCTCCATCGTCGGATTCGACTAGAAAGAAGGCATGTAATGTCCCCAATTTAGCCCTACGTTCTTCATTTGGATTTAGCCTATTTCTAGAAACTCGTAGGCTAAGCAAAAATGGAAATTAGGGTTTCCACTTTTAGATACAATTTTGAAGGTTTGCATGTGTGAGTTTTTGTCGCATGTCTAGTGGAGCTTTCTAGGTTTCTGAAGAGCTTCAGGATGAGGTAACATACATGTTAAGATAATGACATGCAATTTTGGCAATTACCTTGTAGGCAGAAAAGGTTTCTAGGTTTTTTTGGGTTTTCAGAGACCTCCAGGGTGGTGTGACATGCATCTGGGCACTTACTATTTATAGTAAGTCATGATGGCTGCCCGGTTTGTGCTTAGAAAATATTCGAAAACACTTACTATTTATAGTAACTCATGATACTACTCAGTTGGTGATCAGAGGAAATTTTGTAAACTTACTATTTATAGCAATTTGCTATTTTTGGTAAGTCTATTTTTAGCAATATCATTCTAGCAGTAGCTCCATCATCTGCAATTCAGTGTGGCTGATTAGTTTGAATTTCTGATGGTTTTGAAGTAAACTTACTATTTTGAGCATTTGCTATTTTTAGCAACTCCATTTGTGCCAGTGGCATCATTATCAGCTTGGTTCAGCTCGACTCATGTCAGTTTGCTATTTTTAGCAGTTTATCAGTTGCAGTTTGGGCATTGCTCTTGGCTACCTCCTTGGGCTAAGTTTCATACTTAGGCAATTTTATGTTTTGAGGTTGTACCCCACGCCTACCCTTGATGACTTCAAGTTATTTTTAAAAAGGGGACATGAAGGGGGGTCGACTACTTGAGCATTTAATGTTTAATTTAAATGTTTTATTGACGCAACTTAAAGGTGGACACCTAGAGGATGTTAATTAATGATTTATTAATTCAAATAAATTGAAAGTTGACAGGTGGAGTCCCTTGGAGGAAATTAAACAGTTTCTTGTTGGGAGTTACAAATTGCTTCATTCACCATTTGAGCTTATATATTGATGTTTGGAGAAGAGTTGAATATGTTGGAATTTTATGGTAAAGTTATGTTGCTGAATTGATTTCAAAACCCGACTAAGGGGAAGCTTAGCATTTACACCATTCTTTTGGCCTGAAACTATGGTTCCCTAGATGGTCAATTGGGAGTGTGCTTCATTCAAAAGTGCATATTGAGCATCATTGTTGAAGTTTGATGATATTTTATGTTTATAGGTTGCTGGTTCAAGCGTAGCTGACGCATATTTTCATTCATAGCTACTTGTATGATTTTCATATCATTCTGGGTATTCGCCCTGTGTGTTTATTTGCCTTAGGCGCCCCTTCTCTTGGATTTTCAGATTTTATTATGATGTCTACAATTTTCTAGAGCAGGTCACCCTTCTCAAGGAGGGTTTATCATTTCCAGATTTCCTCTTGGGATACGTGCTTAATAATTTGAAGGGTATTGATGTTGTTTAATGACTTGTTCTTGGTCGCCCTTCATCTAGCTTTCATTTGCATTTGATTTGGTATCATTTGGTTGAGTATCGAAGGAGATATGAGCATTTTAGTGATCTCCTAGCTTGCTGGTCTGAACATTCAGTTTGCTAGTCTTGTATATCAGACCTGGTTATTTCCATTTCGTGCTATATTTCTTGGGTGTGTTCATTCATATTTGTAATCAGAAATATAGTGTCATCATTGCAGCTGTTTTGATGATGATTTCTATTGAAAATCTTTGTAATTTGCAGATAATTTGCATTGTAAGGTTGAAAACAGTAGTATTGTTTCAATCATTTATATTTCTGCATCTACCTTGTGATTTAATGCAAACATTGTAACCTCTGGTCAGTTTACCGCCAGTGTGCAGAAATAAACAATTGCATCTTCATATTTCACCCACTAAATAAGTTGAGAATTCCCACTACTTAAGTGGATGCCTGCTGTTAGCAAATGATTGCTCTTTCATTGTAATATCTTCCCCCCACTAAACAAGTGGTAGCGTGGAATTCTCATGGTCGGATCTCCGCCTACTTTACATTTCCAGCATTGTATTTCAGTACAGTTTATTCCTAACGATCTCATCACCATATGCTATCACCTCGCCTTCAATAGGATCTTGGTGAACATTCTTGGTGAAGGTTACTTCAAGTTGATTATCTTTTGGGAGCTAATGCTACTTATTGGTGATTGTGCTGGATTTGTGATCAAAAATTCAAGAAAAAGCTAAGGGGCACATTTCAAGGCAACTAAAAACAATGTGAAAGCTATGAATGCTATCTTTCGTGGTCTATCGGAATCAGAGTATGTCAAGGTGATGCATTGTGAATCAGCAAAACAAAAGGACAAAATTAAGAACATCTATGAAGGTGATCACAAAGTGAAAAAGACTAAGCTCCAAGCCCATAAAAGACAATTTGAAAGTTTGAAAATGAAAGATTAAGAAAATATTGCAGCCCATCTCCTTCGGGTTGATGAAATCTTCAACACCATCAGAGGGCTTGATGAAAACGTTGAAGATTCAATTATCATGCAAAACGTGTTAAGGTCTATTCCTTTGAGATTTAATGTGAAAGTTTCCGCCATCAAAGAGATGAACAATCTAGATAAATTAACAATGGATGACTTGCATGGGATCCTCATAGCATATGAAATGAGGACTAAAAAGGAGAAGTCATCAAAGCAAGAAGCAACCATCAAAGCTTCAAAGAAGATGGAGAATAAAGAGAAGCGATAGCTTCGTTGATGAATCTAATGCTAAGGAAGCCCATTTTGTGAGAAAACTCAAGAAAGGATCCAGCAAATACAAAGGTAATTTACCCTTCAAATGTTTTAATTGTGGTAAAATGGGTCATTTTGCTGCTAAGTGTCCACAAGTCGAAAAAGAAAGTAGTAATGATGAAGAAAATCATAACATTAAGAAAGGGAGCAAGCATCATCAATATAAAAACAGCTACAAACAAGGTAAAAAATGAAAAGAAGAACTTTCGTAAGCACAAGAAAAGCCTCTACTCTGAAGAAGATAGTAGCTCATCTAAGGAAAGCGATGAAAGTATCTCCAACAATGATAGAGAAGAAACTCTCTTCATGGCAATAGGAGCAAAGAGTGACGCCCATAAAAGTGAAGACAAAGGAAAAGAAAAAATGGATTCAAAAGGAATCGAAATGGATGGGGAAGTGGATCTTGAAGAAGGACTCGTTTGTGCCCTAAGCAAAATCAAGAAGCTTAAGAAAAGGAATTTGAAACAAAAGTTGCAGCTACAGAAATATGAAGAAGAGGATCGTGATTTAAAAGCAAAAATGTCACAAAGCCTTGAAGAAGCAGAAAAGACCATGATTAGCCTAAAGATTCAACTTGAAGCGGCAAAAAGGATAGAAGAGGAAGTTAGAATTCAGCTAAAGATAAAGGAAGAAGATTGTGAAAAGCTAGAATAAGAAGTTGTTTCCTTGAGAAAGGAACTAGAGAAAACAATTACTCAATTGAACAAAAGGATAAAGTTTGAGAAGAGCACTAAAATTCAGGACGATATCATCAATTCCCAAAGATCACCATTCATTAAGATTGGTCATGGCTTTGAAGAATATAAGAAGACTACCAAAGAAGATTCAAATTCTAAGGCTACAGAATTACTAAGATAAATGAAGAAAACCCTAAACGCTATGTTGATGTGCTTAGGAGCTCCATTAATAGTGATAGCAACAAGAAGAAAGAAAGTGATATCCCACAAAAAACCAGCATTCCTCACAAGGACAAATTCAAAAGATCATTCCCTCCAAGGCAGTCTCACATAACCAAGTTCCAAAACTCTTTCTTTGGTTATTGCTTCCTCTATAATTAGTTTAAATAAAGCAGCAGATTATGGGACACGTGCAAGAAGTAATTCTTACGGTTTACTAAATAGAAACTGCAATTCCTTTGCTACCTTAATGGATTTCAACATTATGCGCTATAAGTGCAACAACTATGGTCATACAGCATGTTTTTGTAGAAGTGGTTTTGTGGAATATGATAGACAAAAGAAGGAGGATACCCTTGGCAAGCAAAAGAAGGAATCTACCCAAGTTTGGATAAGGAAGCAAGAGCAACAAAAGAAAGAAAAATCTATACTTGTGTAAGCAGCCTTTCATGTCCAAAATGAAGGAAATCAATGGTACATTGACAATGGATGCTCAAGCCATATGACAAGAGACAAGAGAAAGTTTATCTGTTTGAAGGAAGTAAATAGAGGAATGGTAAAATTTGGAGATAATGCTAAAGCAAGGATTACAGGAAAAGGTACTCGTAGTCTTAATAATGAGAAGACAAAAACAAAAAAACGTCTTGTATGTTGAAGGTTTGAAGCATAATCTTCTAAGTGTTAGTCAAATGTGTGATCAAAGACACACTCTTGCTTTTCATGCTCAAGGTTGTGAGATAAGGAAGGCAAGTTCAAGAAAAGTAGTTATCAATGTACATATTAGGTCTATACTTGTGCCTTCCTTGTTTTTGTCTACTATGTGTTTTTGCTTCTTGAGTATACCTTTTCTTCCAATTCTACTCTTCCCTTCTTCCTATTGGAGTTTTGAATTTCTCCATCTTGTCATGCCTTCCATCTGTTCCATATTCACCATCGTATTTGTCGAACTTTTGGACTTGTCCTTATCGACATGCGTGTTGCTTGACCCTCGATGCCTCAAACTGCAATTTGAGTCTTTAGTTTTGCCAACCCTTGATCACCAATATTTTTGCTTGTATTTTTGTTCCCCTCTAATTTTCGACCACGTGTCAAATTGTTTCTAGTAGTTTGCTTTTGGCACCATAACTTTCAAAGTGGAATCTTTCCTGCTAGTGATCACTGTTCTAATTTGAAGTTGTGGGTATACTTGGTGCCTGAACTGTTTTGTTTGTGAAGGATATAAAAGAGTGAATGTTTTCATTCGGGATCATCATCTACACTTAACCAAATTCCTTTCAGAGTTCATTTTGAGCACTTGTGTTTGAGCGTGGGAATCCTAGGATTAAAACCTTAGTGATTTCAAAAGGTGATCTCATATAGAGTTCATATTTGAGCTTCATTGGACACAGACTCCAATCACATTGTAATGGTTTAATTTTCCATTGTTATTGATATGAATTGTTGTAGTTATTGATCTCACATAACCATTTGGATGTAATACAATCATCATTGTAATAAGAGATTGGGATTTACATATGTTATTTGCTTCGCCATCTCAATGAACCATCTTTCAAAACCTATCCACAACAACAAAAAATGAACTACTAACTCTCTATGTGTTTAGCCATCTCAACAAAAACTCCAAACTCCAATCTATCCATGGCCACATCTATCTTCATCTTTGGCCAAAATTAATTTTCCTACACCAAAGCTATTATCTTCTTTTACCAATGTGTCCACCAAAACCACCACAATCACAGACCCAATTAGAATGCAAAGTTGTTTTCCTTTAAAGAGATAACTTAGAACTATCTTGCGTCAAATAATCCTCATGACCAGTAACAATCTCACCTACTAAAGAATTCCTAATTTGTTTAACAATATTGATCGAAATCATACAAGTGCCTGATACACTCAAACTCAATTACTTCACTCACCATGGTAGTTAGCAATTCCACACACTTGTTCAAAGCATGACCCACCTAATTCAAGTTCCCTGCCTTATGGTTCAAAACAAAAGTATACCCCTGCAAGAAAGAAACACACATTGCATGTCTGCTATTTAACTTCTTTTGAGTGATAACATACATCAAGGCCTCATTATCTATAAATAGAATAAACTCCTTAGGCACAAAGTAATGCCTCAATGCTTGTACGATGGCATAAACTTCAAAATCATAGGTAGAATACTTGTTCCTTGCCTCATTGAATTTCTCAATGTAAATTCCATTATCTTTCCTTCCCAACTCAATACTGCTTCAACTCCCACATGTGAAGCATCAAAATTCATCTAAAACACCTTGTTAAAATCTAGTAATACTAAGATAGCAACCTTTGTCACCTTCTTCTTTAGTAATTGGATATTTTTCATTGTTAATCTACACAAATGCTTTATCCTTTGTCTAATTTGTTGATAGTGCAACAATACTACTAAGATTCTTAATTAATTTTCTTTAAAAAGTTGCTAAACCATGGAAACTTCTCACCTATCATATGCTTCTTGCAATAAGCCACTCAACAATTGCCTTTAAATTTTCTTCATCCATTCTTATAGTATCTCTTGAAATGAGAAACCCCAAGAATACCGAACTCTTAATCATAAACGTATACTATTCCCCACTATTCCTAACACCATTCTAAAATGTATTAAGGTCTCTTTTACTCTTACTAAATATCAGTGTTCCACGAGGATGCGTCACACCCCCCCCAAAAAAAAAATCCCCATGTTTTCAATACGGGGAAATCCCTCCACCACCACTGCTCAAGTCTTTGGGACGTTTCAAGGGCACTGCCCATGGACCCTACGACGAGCATTGCCCCTCAACCCCACTAGGGACTCTGCCCTCAAACAGCTACAAGGGGCACCACCCCCAAACCCTCGAAAGGGTCACAACCCCTTGACCCAAAAACTCTACCACCATTGTTAATACTCAATGCAATCATCATCATGTGTTTAATGTATATTAGTTTAAACTTTACTCAATATGTTCAACTTTCATTTCAAATTCTTATACTTATTCTTGATTTGCGTCCAAACCTCTACCCACCATTAATGTTCAATGCAATCTTTGCCATGTTTTCAATGTTTATTAGTTTCAACTTTACTTAGTATGCCAAAGAAGTTTCATTTGCGATTCTTATACTTATTCCTTACACATATTTTTATAACTAGTTTTTCAAGTACTATATGCATTTGTACTACCCTCCCCCCGCGCCTCCCACTACCTCGTAGCCCCTAAGCTATCGTCCACCCGTTGTCCCCAAACTTTGGACCTTGGTGCCCTCGTCCCCTCGCCTCCTCATCAAGAAACTCCATGGAACTATGCAAGTAAATATCAAAATATCATGAAAGTAGACTATCATAAACTTACCAATATAATCTTGTAGCACTCTATTCATCATCCTCATAAATGTGTTGCATGCATTGGACAATCTAGATGGCATCACCAATCATTTATATAAACCATCCCTACTCTTGAAGGTTGTTTACCATTCATCACCTTCTCAAATCAAAATTTGAAGTAGCCACCTTCCATGTAAGTCTTACTAAAATATGAAGCTCCTACAAACATATACATGTCATCTAGACAAAGTACAAAAACTCTTTATTTGATAGTGATTTTACTTATTGCCCTGTTGTTTACACACCAGAGTTACAGGACTCGCCTAGACTCGACGAGCCTTGATGCCAACCAAGCTTGACGAGTCTGGGAGACTTGAACCCCAAGTACTCACCAGACTTGCCGATTCTAGATGAGTCCCGAGCCTAGGACTCAACCACAGCAAGCATACAATGCAAACAAAAGAAAATCGCAAAAAGACACTTGAACTTGAATTTTTTTAGTTTATATTTGCCTCCTTCACTCGAAAAGGCACTTCATTTCATTTTCAAGCCAAGAAGAAAGAAAAGAAAGAGATTTGAGCCAAAATTTATTTGCATTGAAGGAAAACCAGCAAGGAGATTGAGCAAAAACCAATGGTTGAATCACATTTGAGCAGGTTTGTAGGTGCTCTTGGTGCATCTAGAAGAGTCTAAAAAGGATTGGAAAGAGCTCTCCATTGATTTCAAGGAAGATTTAAGAGGTAAGTTTTAATTTTGAAAAAAAAAAATTGTTTTTTTAACCAAATTTTCATTTCTCTTCTACATTTCTTCTTTCTTTTTTGTATTTTGTTTTAGTGAGACAAAGAACAAACCCTAGCTGTGTTTAAGTTTTTTGTTGAACAAATCCTAGGTGTTTTTGTAAAAAAAATTGTTTTATAGTTGCATACCATAAGTTTTTTCATATTTGTTGAATAATAAACTTTGAATGTTAATTTTTTTCTATTTATGTGTTATTGCAGCATTGTTTATATTTATAAATTGTCTTTATCACAATGTCTCAAACTCCAACTAGAAAGAACCCTTGATGGAAACATGCCATTATTAGCCCTAGGCAAAATAAAGGAGAGGTAACATGTTTTCATTGCAAAACAACTATGCATGGGGGAGGCATTAATAGATTGAAATACCATCTTGCACATATACGAGGCCGAGATGCTAATCCATCCCCAAAAGTCCCTCCTAAGGTTATGCGTGAAGTGCAAGTTGAATTGAAAACCTTTAAGCAGCAAAAAGAATTAAAAACGAGGCAAAGAGAGGAGATGGCAGCCATTCGTGGATTTGGAGATTCTTCTTTTTCCATGCCTCCATTTCCTCCATCTTCTAAGTGTTGGTAGTGCTAGTGGCAGTGGCAATGGCAGTAGCAGTGTTAGCATTGGGCTTAAAGTTCGTGCATCTAGGTTGGATTCATATATTTTGCCATGCACTACTTCGGGTTCCCAACCGTCACTTGAGAGCATGAGTTGGAACAAAGATAAACATGATGCAGCCAAAAGTGCAATTCGAGACTTTTGGTTCTATTGCCACATTCCATTCCATGCAACCAAGTAATTCTTTTTTTGTTTTGTTTTAAAATATATAGCTTGATAATTGATTCTTTGTCTCTTGATTTGTTATATTTAGAGCTATGTCGAATTCAAATTTAAAATGTCCATTTTACAATACTTATTTTATTTAATTTATTTGTGTTAGGTCTCCTTATTGGCAAAACATGGTTGATGCCATTACTATTTCTAGGGCGGGGTTCAAAGCCCCTAATGATGAGGACATAAGGGGCCCCGTTTTGTTAGAAAAGGTGGCTGATGTGAAAGCCACAATAGAGGAGTGACACATATGGAGGAAGAAGGGTTGCACCATCATGACCATGGTTGGACCGATAGAAGAAATAGAACATTGCTCAATTTTCTTGTTTCTTCCTCAAGTGATTTTACCTTCAAAAATGCGTTGATTTAGTGATTAACAATCAAGATTTTTAATTTATGTTTTATTGAATCATTGATTTTATTTCCCTTTTAGGTGGCACAGTGTTCATAAAATCTATCGATGCATCCAAGAACACCAAAAATGTCGAATTCCTTTGCGAAGCTTTGGAGGGAGTCTTAACTAATGTAGGTGAGGAGAATGTGGTGCAAATAGTTACAGATAATTCAGCAAATTATGTTATTGCAGGTAGACTACTGATGGATAGGCATCCATCATTATTTTGGACTCCTTGAGTCGCTTATTACCCTGACCTCATATTGGAGGATCTTGGCAAGATTGCATGGATCAAAGCATGTAAGGAGACAACAACAAAAAATTATAAATTCATATATAATCACACATGGGTCCTCAACCTAATGAGGCAATTCACAGGGTAGAACGAGTTGCTTCGTCTTGGGATAACTCAGTTTGCCACCAATCTCATCACATTACAATCCTTGTTGCAATCAAAGGGAGCTTTGAGGTGCATGTTAGATAGTGAGGAGTGGACTTCTTCATCATATGCTAAGATGAATGCAAGGGAAGATGTGGCAATTTGGATTTTTGATGAGCAAGGCTTTTGCGTACCTACTGCGGAGATCATAAAAGTAAATGTAATTAGTAATTAGTTTACTAATTATTTTCATTCTTATTTTTATTTTATTTGCTTATTTTTGTCGAGTCTTACTTATGCTAATATTTCACAATAATTGCAGCACAGAGCCTTTAGTGGTTCTCCTATGAGTTGTTGATGAGGAGAAACCCACAATGGAGTACATATATGAGAACATGGATAGGGCCAAAGAGGCCAATAGATCCATTTATGGGGGGAGTTGATGATAAGTATTGCCCCATTTGGGAGATGATTGATAGAGGATGGCACCTCCAGCTTCACAAGCCCCTACACACAGCTGCATATTTTCTCAATACGGCATTCCAATTTTGCCCTAATTTCAAGGCGGATTAGGAGGTTTTGAGTGGGCTCTACACAATCATCAAGTGGATGTTTGATTCTCGTGTTGGAGCACAAATAGTTAGCAAGATTGAGATTTTTTTGAATTGCACAAGATATATGCAAGGCTACTCGATTGACATTGCAGCCAAGTAAAAATTTATTAAGGGCATAATACTAGTTTAAAAATTAACACTTTTCCTTTTTTTATATTACTATTAAATATTGAAACTTAAATTTGGACAATGAGATTGATTTTTTTCTTTTTCTCATCTCTGATGCATGGTGGGAGGGATTTGATGGTAAGATACCAAATCTTCAGAGGATTGTGGTTCAAGTGTTGAGCCAACCATGCAATACTTCAACTTGTGAGTGCAATTGGAGTATGTTTGAACACATACACTCCCAAGACGCACAATAGATTGTCAATGCAAACGTTGAATGATATAGTTTATGTTCATTACAACCTTCACCTTGACCATAGACAGATATTGGGCGCTAACTTATCACCCATCACGTTAGAGGAGGTTGATCCACAATCAAATTGGATCACTGAGGCCGAGGATCCTATATTTACTGATGAGGACCTTGATTGGGTTGACCAAGTGGATAGAGAGGCAGAGATAGTAGCCATGGCAAAGGACGAGGATAGAGCACGAGTAGACACTAAGAATGTTGGTGTGGATGTCACTAAGACACAAGCAAAGATCATTGCTACATCATCATCCAGGACCTATCTTAGACGCCTATGCAGGAGGGTTGAGTGATGCAAGCTCCTCTGAGCCATAGACTTCTACCCTTTGTTTTGATATTGATTTTGAACTTTTGATGCCATGGATTTCATATTCCATTAGTATTGTATACATTTGACAACATTTATATATCTAATTGTCTTACTATTGTTATTTCCTTCAACTAAAATTTGCATTTATACTTATGTGTATGTGATCAAAGTATATTCTATTTGATGAGGTTATTATGCCTTTAAGGTTTATTTATTAAAGGGTGCATGAAACAAGTTTTAAATCCTTAAAAATCTCTAAATTTCTTGGGTTTTTCAATTTGTCCAATCTGAGTTGAGTCTGTGCTCCGAAATCAAGTCTAAGTCAAAAATCAGCTTGCCGAGTCTAAGGTAAGTCCAAGTCTTGGAACTATGCTACACATATCCTTCATTATCCATTCTTCTTTGGAGTGATCAATGCAAGAGTTGCACAAGGACATTGTTGGAAGTTGGGTGATATTCACCTATAGAGAGTCTCTATTGGAAGAGTTTGTTTGCAGAGTACATTGAATTGATATGCAATGAATTTACAAGTATTGCGGTAACACATTGGTGTTGACTAACACGTGGTGATGTTGTCGTAATAAGTGTGATTAAGCAGGCATGGTTTGCCTACATGTGTCGTTGTTGTGACAACGATTTCAAATATTTTGGATGAAGAACTCACAACCACATATATTATTAGTGTTTGCTAGAGCATGAACAATGATGCAAGGGCACTTGTAGAAAAACTAGAGTTTGTGTCGCATAATCTAGAGCAGAATAATGTTCAAAAAGATGGCACAAGGTACTACAAGCAATTGTAAGTAATGTTATGTTGGTGTATGCTACCGCAAACGATCAACTAATACATACTAGAAACATACATGTATGCCAACAGTGTTGAGATTGTAACTATTGATTAATATTGTGCAGGAGCATCGGGGTGTACAAGGTTATTATACATGTGAAGACATCATACTTGGCAATTGATGCAATATGTTGGCATTGTGCACAGTTGGATTATGGTTACATGACTCTTTGTAACATATGGCAATTTAAAGATTATAGTGCCTACAGTCAAATTATGGTTACATGACTCTTCATATTCTATAAGGTGGCTGCATAGTTATACCATTAGTGTTCCCAAGAATATGTTTGTATATATCAACCTTCTATGACTGTACTAAGATTAGAAGGTTTAAAGATTAGATTAAACATAGGTCATGTAATTAGAGTGGTTACAGAAGAAGATTGTTGTAGCTTGAGATTGTGAAATGTCCAATGAACTTGTTATCTTGAAGAGTCAAATTATGGCAATTTAAAGATTATAATGCCTACAATCAAATTATGGTTACGTGACTCTTCATATTCTATAAGGTGGCTGCATAGTTATACCATTGGTGTTCCCGAGAATATGTTTGTATATATCAACCTTCTATGACTGTGCTAAGATTAGAAGGTTTAAAGATTAGATTAAACATTGAACGTGTAATTAGAGTGGTTACAGAAGAAGATTGTTGTAGCTTCAGATTGTGAAATGTCCTATGACCTTGTTATCTTGAATCATTTCTCTAATTCTAAATAATATAACATTGAACATCTTTTTGGTGGTGGGTTGTCTCCCAAAAGCATTTCCCAAATAAAATTGAGTCTTCAATGTAATCATGTGAATGCATATTGTTGCATATACTTTCATATATATTGTTAAATAGAATTTCCAAGTGTTGTAGCTATTATATGAATACTTTGTCTTAAGTTTCATCCTAGTCTATTATTCGTCTACAACAAGGATTGAAATTCCCAATAAACTAATGCTCTCTCTTACTACACCTTTCTCACCAACTCAATCACTTACCCTTTCAATTTTGCATGTTTTGTTGTGTTCATCTTCTATATTGCTTGACTACGTAGAACTAATCTTGGAATTAAATCAATGAGATGTTGAATGTCTCTCTTAGGTGGTAAACCATCAAGTATAACATTTACATATTCTTCCAACACTTTTGGTGCTTTTGTAAATTGTTGTATTTGAAGAACTTCAATCTCTTCTTTCTTTGCCACTAAGGAATAGAACCCTACCATTTTTATCTCCTTGATAGATTCTTTTGTAAAAAAGATGCTCTATGTCTACCCTTCTTCCCTAAGAACTAATAGAACACTCCAAAAAATGTATGAGTACTCTCCATCATGGGTTACTTTTTTTATAACATCACACAAAATCTCATCCCTATAAGTCTATCATATTGACAACATGATTAACACCTCCTACAAATAGTAACTTCATTTCCTTTGATAAGTAGGAGGTATTTTCCACAGCATGTCAAATTATAATCAACGGTGTAGTTTTTCGAGTCAGACTCATTGAGTGCTAAGTGGACCAATCATTATCATGAGAGATGGGTTCTTGTGAGCCACTACTCATGAAACATGGGTCAATGAGTTTGGCTCGAAAAACTACATGGTTGAATCTTGATAGCAATATCATAATTCATTTCCTTTCCTAAGCCAAAAAACACAATAAGGAAAAGGATGATTTTCACATTGCAAAACTAATTTTTGTATAGTTTCATTGGAAACCATATTTTCACAATTTCCACCACAAATACTAAGTTTACAAACATCTCCTACTAAAGTGCACCTAGTTTGAAACCTATTTGTGTGCAACCATCAATTACCATTGTCTTTAGCCAATACATTGTCTTTTCCTTAAGCAATCATTCTTCTTCTCATCATGAGACTCTCACCTACATCTGCTAGAACTTGTAGATTCTATTCTTTAGCCTCAACCTCAACCATATTCATCCTTCAACAATTCCCTTGCCTCCTTTCTTGTGTATGATAGTGTAGACGCTCAAATGCTTTGTGCCCTTCTTCACCACATCTAGAGAAAACGTAAGGTCTATGTCGAGCATCTATCCTCTTCAACCACCATAGCCTTTACTTCTCTCAAATCTCATTTTTTGATTCTTGGATCATTAACTAGAATCTCCTTGTTTCGCCACTTCACGAAATGATTCTCCCTTTGTGGGATTAAACCAACCTCACCCCCTAGAAGGAGTTGATGGCCATCTTTTCGCCCCTAATAGTCTTTGAACATTCTATCTATTTTTCTTCTCTTTCGCCCTCAAGGCTAGTTGATAGGCATCTTCAATACTAAAAATCCTATGTATGCTTAATTTATAATGAATAGAAAAATTCAAACCAGTCACATACCTTGCACCCACGTGTTCCTTTGTTTAATAATGCTCCATTCAAATAGATAGCTTATGCAATTCATCTATGTCATCCTACACATTGTGCTCCTTTTGCTTAAAGTTCTAAAATCTCTGGTAGAAGGTTAGTGCATAAGCCAGAACAACAATTTTTTCTCTCAATTTCTTATCAATCTTACTCTGAGTCTTAGTTTTATCCTTCCCCTTCCTCTATTATCTTTTTGTAAGTAATCCCACCATATCATTGCTTGACCTTTCGATTTTTTGTATACAAATTTTACTCACTTCCACTTTGTCAAATTTTTCCGTAGAAAACAATTCTCCATACTATTCAACAAACATATCAACTCCTCTAGTTTTAAACTACCTCCATATCGTAAAATGTCAACATTTATTATGTCATTCCTTCTTTTAATGCCCTAATCATCCTTTCTTCCATTGATGATGGTTCTACTTGCTCTTCCTAAACAAAATATGAATCATCTTCTTGAGCTTCTTCTTCCTCCTCTCTTTTTCCATTTGTTCCATCTAGAGCCTTTTGCCTATATCTTTATCCTTCAATATTTCTAGTAAGCTCTTCTACTTTCCTTTGTAGTAGTTACATATTCCTGCTCATCTATGCATGATTCCTTATCCTCTTGCCATCATGATTAAACCTCAAATCTCTACTAAGAGTTGAGCCTCACTTTCATTCCAAAAAATGAATCAAAAATTGCAACCAAGAATCCAACAACAAAATTAACAATAAAAGCACCAAAATCTATCTTATTCTTCTTCGACGGGAAAAAAGTATATATGAGTCTTGCCTTAAATAGAAATCCGCAACTAGAAACTAGCAAAACTAGAAACTAAGAAACTAAAATTGCTAAATTTAGCAAACTATTGTTTTTAGCAACCTTACACTAAATCAAATATGGACTTATCAGCTATCCTCTACATGTCCAAATAAGTCTTGAAAATGACTTGCAACCCAAGTTTACACTCAAATACAAAGTCATTAAGTCTAAAATTCTAAAAATCTCTAAAATGAAACACTAAAATGCATATTTGATGCCTTTGATGCTTGAATTAGGCCCCAAAAAAGTTTTTGGAAACAGCAGACTATCATATCCCCTTTTCAAAATTAAAATATAGGGAGACTTGTAGCCTATTTCTTTATTTTCCATAGGCTAAGGGATAAAGATAGTAAAATAATTTAATATTACTATTTTAAGTTAGTTTTAGTAACTTTATTTTAAATAGGCCAAGCAATTCCTATTTTTAAATAGGGCACACAATTGATGCAAGAGCATTAGAGCTCACAAACAATCCTACATCACCCAAAAATATTTCAAGTTTGTCGGTTCAGTTTTGTTGTGTTTCTATTAGTTATCTCGTGGTTTGCTACAAGAGGAATTTTCGCTTCACAATTGGTCAAATTCAAGGCATCATCTTCTTGAATGGCTTAGTGGGTATCTATAGTTTTGCCTCCACCAAGAACCACCCGAGGTGCATGGTTCCTGATTCCTTACTTTGCTCCAACTAGTTTTGTTGCGTCAAAATTTGACGACTCAATGTTTATTAGGAGTTCCCAATGGAGTTGGAACCTTCAACAAGGAACTTTCAACGTGGTGCTTGGTGTCAATTCCCAATTGGACCGAAAACTCCGATAGGGACCCTTCAGCATAGTACTTGGTGCCAATTCTCGATCGAACAAGAACCTCCAATAAAGAACCTTCAGTATAGTGCTTGGTTCCTAGTTCAAGGTCGAAATGAAGACTCCCTCCCGTTACCGTACCCAAATCTTATGTTGACTATATTTATAACATATTCGCATTATTCATTCACTCTCACACTCATGCAAGAACAAATAACAAAACTCCAATAAGAAGAAATAGACATAGCAGCCCCATAAATTAAAATTCAAACAAGTCTGAAACTGCACTCAACCTCATGGTAGACCACCTTTTGAAAATTATTTTGACCAACCAAATGTAAGCCTTTTCTACTGAAAACTTGGAAAACGAAAGCCCCCACATTCATCTACAGGTAGATATAAATAGACCATAATTCTTCTCCCAACACTACTCCTCGAATTTCATAGTCAAAAATCCAAAAAACCCTTAGTTTCTCACATTCAACAACAGGTAAAGATCACCTTTAAATAATGAAATGAAATGCTTGAAGATCCAAATCAAATTTCCTAGCACAAATTGAGATTACAAATGAAGGTGCTATATGCAAATTTATTCATTCAAATCCTTCAAGAGTTGCAACAACTATTACAAGAAGCAAACCAATGATTCAGGAAAAAGACATTACAGGCATAAGTTTGCATTTTACATCAGAAATCTGCTACAAATCTCTTACAACCAGCTTCAACATTTGTTCAACCACACCAAAAACATCTGCCTTTTCATTCACCACACTCCCAAGAAATGAAATAGGAGATTTTCGAGACAAGCCAAACACACGAATTTCATAGTCAAAAATCCAAAAAACCCTTAGTTTCTCACATTCAACAACAGGTAAAGATCACCTTTAAATAATGAAATGAAATGCTTGAAGATCCAAATCAAATTTCCTAGCACAAATTGAGATTACAAATGAAGGTGCTATATGCAAATTTATTCATTCAAATCCTTCAAGAGTTGCAACAACTATTACAAGAAGCAAACCAATGATTCAGGAAAAAGACATTACAGGCATAAGTTTGCATTTTACATCAAAAATCTGCTACAAATCTCTTACAACCAGCTTCACCATTTGTTCAACCACACCAAAAACATCTGCCTTTTCATTCACCACACTCCCAAGAAATGAAATAGGAGATTTTCGAGACAAGCCAAACACAAGAATTCTCCTACAGGCAAGCTAATTGCCTTCAACAACAAAATTGCAGCAACAAGACCACTCCAAACTAAAACTACAGCAGCAAAAATCAACTCTAAATTCTCCAACTTCAAACTTGGACACCCCCTTCACTTCCTGGCAAGTTTTTTTCTCGAATTTCTTTCATTTTCTGATTTTTAAACCTCTTGGCTTCCTCCTCCAATCTGGGTGTTGGATTTTCCCTCTTTCCCCAATTGCATTTTCAAGAACTTTAACTCTTCTTGGGAGTTAAGAAAACTCCCTTGCAAGATCTCCTGGCAACATTAATTCCTTTTTGCCAAAAATATCCCCTTACAGTTCAACTCCACTACTCCTCGTAGGTGCCCGCCACCACATCCACCATTCAATGCATGATTTTCAAATTGTAAAAGTGGAGTTACACATCCCAGGAATAGCTCCCTCAAGCTTGGGCGTGGGATTTTGTAACTCCCAAATTGTTATTAATTTTCCACCTCCAGCCACTCCAATTTGAATTTGGAATCAAAATCCAATTCACCTATGAGTTTTTAAATTTGAGACACTTTAAAATAGATGAAATTCTTGCCTGCAAGACACCACCAATCAAGCCAAAACAAAAAAAATCAAAAGGTAAAAATTAAAAATATTAAAGGTGTGCAGGATTGCCCGTGCACCTGGATGCTCCTGCATCACATACCCTGATTTGAAATGATGTATCTGTCCTCATTCCTGTTCTTATAAACCTGTGTCTCTAGGTAACTATTAATATATAGTTAGGGCAGTATGAGAGTTCGTAAACATATTTTACTTCATTAACTTGCTCCCATTATTTGTCCAGAATCTGTCAAGAGATTACCTCAATAGTCTACAAATATAATACAACTCACAATAACAGGCTTTCCAAGATTTAAATATCTAAAGACCTTGGTAGTATTTCATCATTTCCTCTCATCTTTCTAATCTTTGCATCCTCAAAAAAAAACACCACAATTACTAATCTATCAAAGAACGAAGAAAAGACATTCCTACAAGAAAACATATTTATCAATAAAAGGATAAGCTTTAGAACTAATATTAGAGACCTAATATGTAGCACAAACCTATTGTTCTGAAAACTTTCAAAGCCATAGATGTCCAAGACTCCTATTTGAGTTTTTGAATCAGGATCTTGTCCGATAGATTTGTTGATTTTATCCACCAACCTGCAACAAAGCAAAACAGTTGACAACATATAAAATTTGGCATTTTCAACTTAATCTTTGCAATGTTTACCACAAGAACTTATAAGTAACATAATTTCTGACCAATCAAATAAATGAGAATAAACTGTCTTTGCCAAAGCATCTCGATTGGCTGCAGCCACATGAGGCTCAAGACTTTTTACTATATTTCCATCATGAGTCACAATAACACGTTTGCATAGTACATCTTGCAGTGCTTCAACATCACACCTGAAAGCATTTGAAATCAAGATCGTCATTTTTTGACAATGAAAACTGTGACTACAACATCAAATTTCAGCTAATGCATTCAAAACATGTTCTACTAAATACATTTATGATTCAACAATAATAGAAAAGGCTAATGTATTTTATTCAAATTTTATTTATCCTCTTAATTTGTTAAGGAGCAAAAAAAAGCATGATTCAACAAATCTAGTCTCGAAAAAAGTGATAGCATGGGAAGGCTCTGCAAATCGGGTCGGGGCTAGAAGGGTTTCTCGCTTGTGAGTGTGGGGGAGGCTTTCCTCTCCCAAGATTGACCTCCTTTCTACACGATTCATTCCCCCTTGTCGTGGCGAGCTCTGGTGTCTTCGGAGTGACTAATGGAGGGGGATGTGAAACCACCTGAACCCCCAAATGCTAGTGTTTATTCGCATGAGGTGGGAGGAACACAACCAAGAAGCTTTTGTGAAGCAGTGGCTATGAGGTCGACTCCATTCGCGGCTGGGGTGTACCTCGTTGCAAGCTTCGACGATGGTGGGGTGGACGTTTGCAGCGACGACGGAGAGGGAGGTAAGGTCTCCTTCGCCCTGCCTATGAGGGTACCCATTTCTCCAAATGAGGCCATGAAATCTGTTATTGTTTCTAAAAGGGAAAAATTAAAGAATGTTGCTATATTTTTTGCGGCTGTAGACATCAATAACACTCCTTCAAGAAAATTTCTTGACAATTTCTTTGCAAACATTTGACACAAAACAATAGGAATTTCGATGTCATTTTGTCGTATGATACAAAAAAGTCTTTTTTTGGTTTTTTTGAAAACACATGAAATGCATCAAAAAGTTTTGAAGAACCCTACTAGAAAATAGGGAAAAGCACATTTAGAGCAATTGCTTGGTTGCAAGGGGCAAACATGGAGGAAGTCCTAGCTTTATCCAGCCCTAGATGGTTATTAGTAAAAGATATTCCACACGAACTGTTGTCTTTCATTCCTCAAGTGCTCTTGCCTCTAGTCACAGTGTTGAGGGTAGACAACCCCAAGGTTACCCTCCTGGATATGAATGCGAGGGTATTAATGGCTCTCACGCCCAATCAAGAAATACCAGACATTCTGGACATTCAAATGGACCATGGGACTTACCCCTGCCAAGTGGAAATTCTAGGGGCACTAGGTGCTTGTTATCTTTGTAGGCAAGAAGGACATCTGAGAAAAGATTGTTCGATCATCCTGAAAAACCAAGGCAAAAAAAACCCATATCCTAAGATGGCTTGTGATGAGACAGGCATAGATGGTTCCAAAGTGACCAATGGGGATGGAAACCCTCACACACACACCCGGTACAATGCACCCTCTAATGTGGAAGAAAACCTTGACAGAGAGCCTGATAAGCAGCCCTCCTCGGTGGAATCATTGGTTAGTGCAACCCGGCCTCTCTAGAACCAATGGCTTTGAACAACCCCTTCAACCCCCTGCAAGAAACGAGTGGGGAAAGGGCTCTTGTTTCTGAGATAAGATCAAACTCCCCAATCCGTGCTCATAACAACTGTAGTGTGGTGGGCAATAATACTAGGAATGGGGTGACTAAGTTTAATGCTCAATAGCTAGCACTGCAAAAGTTGAGGGAAAAGAGGGAAAAAAAATACAAACTCTGTCTCTGAGAAAAATGAGCCAAAACCCCTCCTGTATAAAAACTTCAAACTTTCGGTTCCAATGGTAGTTGAAACCCCTAGTAGCAGACCGGTTGAAGTGGGTTTAGACCAAGATACTAAAGAGAGCAACTCTGCTCCAATTGACCTCCAGCCTAGTAGGGGATACCCTCAGGGCACTATGGCCCATTTGGCCTCAAACTCTAGAGTAGAGGAAAATTATGATACCATTCCATCCTTTGAGGAGGAGGTGCAAATGAGTGGTCGTACCCCAAGGGCACCCAACTGTCAAGGGGAAAGTCTTGGAATGGTTGCACTAACAATAACTGGGGGGGCACCATGGATGTGGGCATGGACAAGAAAGATTATGTCCATGTCATTGAGAATGTCAACAAAATGCAAGAAATTTTGAACACCCTAATAAAGATAAGTGATGTTGTTCTGGACGGTTCAAGGGGCAAAGGGGTTGTCCAAGAGGGCAATAAAGAAGTGGTCTTACAGAAAACACTAGAAACCGGTGATGAAAAGAGTTGTGAGGCTGTAGGGGCAGTTGGTAACCAAGAGATCATCTTGAACATCCCCACTGGCCCAAAAAGGAGAGGCAAAAAAAAAGGGTCAATCATCAAGATCCATGGTGACAGTATCATTTTGAGCAAGAATAAAAGGAAGAAGACAAGCATTGTGTTGCCTACCCCGAGCACCAAGAGGTTAGAAACTAAGGGAACCTCTCCTAAATACTTTGAAATGTTTAAGAAAGACAGAATGTACTTGGTCAAGAGGTTTCTTAACCTGGAAAAAAAAAAGGACTTTGTGCTCCTACAAGAAGTAAAAGCAACAAGGTTCACTCTTGAAACCAACCTGAGATTTATATGGAACAATGCCACAACACTAGTCTCCAAACATGAGAGGGGAAAAGGGGGGACAGCAATCCTAATGGATAAGGTCCGAAACCAATTTCTAACAGGAAGTGGTATGTCACCTTGTAATAGGGTCGTCTGGGCAACATTTGAAAAAGGAGCCAAATTTGGCATATACTCAGTATATGCCCCAAATGATTACAAAGAGCGCACTGAACTCTAGAAACGGCTTGCAAACCTTCCATACATCCCCTGGATCTTTGGGGGGGATTTCAACATGGTAGAAAATGTGGAAGATAAAAGAGGTGGTTTGGATATAGACTGGAAAGGAAATGAAAGGCACTTTTGGTTGAGGTTCAAGAGAAGACTCAACCTAATTGATCCCCTAGAAAAGAAAAAAGAGCAATGCAAGTTAGTGTGATTCACATGGTGCAACGCACAAAAAGGAGGGAAGAGGATTTATGGCAAGCTAGATAGATTCTATGCAAACAAAGATTGGTACAGCTTCTCTCCCTTGGATGGTGGGCAGGGTGTAATGGTCTATCCCTTCACACTCTCGGATCATCACCCAATTAAGGCCACCCTAATCTTGAACTCAGCCAAGAAAAAAGAAAGGAAAAAAGGTCAAAATTTTATTCTCAATGTAAGCATGTTGAAAGATGAAAGCTGCAAAGCAGCCATATGCACCCTTAGGGAAATTAACAAAAGTCTCTTGGTGGGTCAAGGGGCAACCCAAAGATGGGAGGTCAATGTAAGGGGATGGAGAATTTTATTCCAAACAATTGGAAAGATAATGGCTATGGAAAGAAGGAGAGAGGAAAATACCCTCCAAGATGAGTTGTTGAGAACGGAAATTAAATTGCAGAACAAATCAGCAGATGTGGAAGCTAATGAGGAGATGATAGCAGCAAAAAATGCCCTTAGGAGGCTGCAAACACACAAATCGCAAGGCCAGAAATAAGAGCCAAGCTTAATTGGCTTAAAAACAGAGACAAAGGGTCTAAATTCTTTTTTAGATACTTAAAAGAGAAGGGTGTCAAAGAGCAAATAAATCAGATAAGTCATAATGACAAACTCTTCACCTCACAAGATGATATCCTTAGGCAGTTTTACCTCTTTTTTAAGGGGCTCTTCTCCTCTGAAGGGGAAACTGAGGAGGGCAGGGAGGCAAGGAGAAGCATCAAGAGAATGATTCCCACAAAGATCTCTCAAGAAGATGCTAGACACCTAGATAAAGACATCAATATAGAATAAATCAGGATTGCCATCTCCTCAATGAGCAATGATAAGTCTCCTGGAGCAGATGGTCTCCCAATTGAATTCTGCAAATCCTTCTCAAATTGGATATGTGAGGATCTTCACCAAGTTTACTTGGAAGCAATCGAAAGGGGTTCCTTGGGGACCAACATCAATAGGCATGTAATTAGGCTCCTACCCAAGGAAGGAGACAAAACCGGCATGAAGAACTGGAGACCAATAACACTCTTGGATGTCTCCTATAAGATTTTGACCAAAGTGCTTGCATTGAGACTGGTCAATATCCTTCCAAAATTCATAAACAGCACACAGAAGGGATTCATAAAGGGAAGATACACACTTGAGAATCTCATCACCAGTTGGGAGGTTATGGAATGGAGTAGAGCCTCCAACCAGAACTCTACTATGCTGCTGCTAGACTTTGAAAAGGCCTACGATAGGGTGGAGTGGACCTTTCTAGGAACAACTTTGGAAGCATTTGGCTTCCCACAACAATTTTGAAAAATGGTGGGCACCCTGCTGAAGGATGTTTTAACACAAGTGGACATCAATGGTTCACTCTCTAAAAGTTTCATGCTTGAAAGGTCCATAAGGCAAGGCTATCCTCTAGCTCCTGCACTGTTTGTCATTGCCTCAGATGCTCTACACTTCCTCCTAAGGGATATTACTACAACACCAAAAGTAAAGGGTGTATGTCTACCCGACAATAATGAATTGCTAAATATTCAATTTGCTGATGACTCAGCCATTTTTGTTGAACTTGAAGAGGCAAACATTGAAAGGCTACTCTACAAACTCAATCTGTATTGCAAAGCCTCCAGAGCCAAAATCTCGGGGGCTAAATCTATAATGTTGTGTTGGACAGATAACCCTCTAGGCTAGCTACAAAGATTTAACTTCCAATGGGGGGCCCAAGAAAACAGGTGAGATATCTAGACATCCCATTTGCTGTAAGCCCATGCCTTAAGGACATGTGGAACTAGATCAAGGAGAAGATAGAAAAGAAGATGGATAGATGGAATAGACACTACCTCGCACTGGCTAGTAGGTTCTAGGTCTGCCAAAAAATCCTTTCCTCCTACTCTATCTACTTTGCATCGGTCTGGTTTTTCAACAACTATCAAACAAAAGAAATTCAAAAGAAGATTAGGGATTTCCTTTGGTCTGATGGGAGGGGTAAAAGAAAGAAGCACTCCGTGAGTTGGGACTGGTGTTGTATGGGGAAAGATCAAGGGAGGATGGGGCTCAAAGATCTGGAAAAGCATGGAATTGCCTTGGCCAACAAATGGATCCTTAAAGCGCTGGAAGGCAATGAGCCCTGGAAAGTTCTGATTCGGAACGACATTCAAACGGCTGCTCCCAAGTAAGCCAAAACTTGGAAGGGTCTACCCTTCAGTGATCTGCTCCTAGCGAAACAGCCAATCGCTCCAATCGATTCAAAAGTCTTCAGAAGCATATGGAAAGTGTGGGAGTGTATCAGGAAAGATGTGTCTCATCCTGCATTTACTACCTTTGAAGGCAATGCTCTTCATATCTTCAGGTCCATTTGGTGGAACCTGGAGCATAATGGGAAGCCCTTGGCATTACTTCAAGGCTGCTCAGCCAGGAAGTGGGCACAAGCTGAGGTAAAAACCTTGAATGAGATCTTTATTAATGGCAGATTAAAGGATTGGGAGGATGTGCAAACTGAGTTTCACTTGCCTCCTTCCAGTGTAAGAACGTATTCTGTGTTGAAGAAAGCTTGGGAGAACACCCCCCTTCTTAACTTGAGCAGTCCAAACAGCAATCCTACTGACCAGTTGGTATGGAAAGGCAGCCTACCACTTAAAAACCTGCAAGCAAAAGTCATATATAAGAACCTAACCTACAGTGAATCCCTCACTGATAATTTAAACAGAGTATGGAATGCAAACCTAAACTGCAAGGAGTGGCAAGAAAGATTCTTGACAAACTGGTCTCATGTGTTAGATCCTAAGAAGGCATGTCTGAGATGGTTAATTCTTCTGCAAAGAGTTCTTATTAGAAGAAAGCATGATGATATTGAAATTTGTAGCATGTGCAGATTGCCTGAGACAGTTGAACACCTTTTTTTTTATTGTTTGTATGCAAATGAGATTCGGAGACTTGTTTGTAATAATCTGCTAATCTGGAAAGCTAATAGTAAAGTGAATTGGAAAGTAATTTTGTTATGCGATGATAAAAAATATGGGAAAGAATGCAATCTGTTTTGGCATTGTTTAGCTAATGAAATATTGTGGCATCTGTGGAAAGCAAGAAATGGGCAAAAGTTCAGTGGCACAAGGAGTATCCTTACTGAGTCTACCAAAAGACTCATATGGTTTCACATTGTTTCGCAGGTTGACATGGCAGTGAAAGTGTCTGAAAGCAAGTTACTCATTCTGAAGGATGGGGTGGTTCTAACTAACCAGAAGGAAGTCAAATTTGGTCACAGCTGGCAGATTGGGCAGCCTTTCATGACTGCACTTGAGAACTTCCAAAAGTTGTTCAATGAACAAACAAAAAAGAACAGGGACAGCTTATTGCCAGGGCTCCAAGGCTCCAAGTCTCCTCATATGATGAACACCTAGCAGCAGAAACTTGGAAGGTTTTGTATAGATGATGCACAGCTCCTTTTGTAAATGCTTCTTAGCAAGTAAAATGTACAGCAGCTACATGCATAAGTGTATATAGCTGATCTTATATGACTGGAATTTTGCTGGGCGTGACTGCCTCAATGTAACAAGCTGAAATTGTTTTCTACTGTTTATACTATCTCTAATACAAAAAAAACAGCATGATTATAAAACAGAATCACCCCTACATGTTATGAAGACTCAAAGACCCTGTCTCATCGCTGATGCCACAGGAAATATAATTAATCCTCCCTAAATAGCTTGGCACCAAGTTATTGGCAATAACTTGCCCAAAAAATCACAATCCCGATTGTAAAAATAGGGGCCTCTTCTTCCATTGACAAGTATCATGGATAGTTAGATTTGTTGATGTTAATGCAGCGTCGGTCTTCACTAGTACATGGGCCGACCTTATATTTAAGATATATAATGTACTTATTCTGGCCGACTTTATTTGTTATTAAATATCTATCAAAAGGCCGACCTATATGAAGAGGCGCCAAGAAGGTATATATACAAGGTTACCTTTTGATGGTAACACACATTCGAATACACAAATAGAAGTTTGCTATTTTGGCAGAGCAGAATTCGCAGTTATAGAAGAAGTTCATACTTGAACAGCAGATCATCATTTTGTAGCAGCAGACCGATCTCAAGGAGAAACATATTCATTTGTATCTTTGCATCTAGGAGAGATACTATTATTCATTGTATCAAATTCGGCATTGTGTTGGGCCTGAGTTCAAGCAGATTTCTGCTCTTATTCCTTAAATATATAAGAGATATATTTGCTGGGTTTTTCTCCCTCAAGAGGAGGGTTTTCCCAGGGTATCTTGTTGTGTTCATTGTCTTATGTGTTGCATTTCTATTATTCAATTGATTAAATAATCTGATCTAAGAAACACTAACAAGATTGCCAATTGCTATCTGAGGTTCCAGATCCCACTTTGAAAGTTATTAAGGAAAACATAACGATTCGTATTATACACTTGCTAACCATTCAATTTTATTTTTGTTAGGATAATGGCAGCATGTATTATCAGTCTTGAATTTTGATTTTGGGAAGAAATACAATGATGATTTTGTGTCCGAATTTTCACTTCTATGTTTGTAGTAATCAGAAGCTTTCAGGGTTCAATGAATAATCCCTCATTAGGGAAAATTTTGCCTACATATTATTGAAAATAAACTTTCTTTCTACAAATAACAAAAGAAACTGTTTTCCAAGCAAAAAAAACAGTTAAAAAGGGCCACAAAAACGTTTTACAGCCAATCACCGATTCTATTCTCATGTTAATCAAAACAATGCTTACATTAATAATTCTGCTGCAGTTTGAAGGTGAAATGCAGATTTCTGGTCCTTTAGAATGGACGAATCATGTTCTTTCCCTGGAACAAACTCAATGTTTCCTAAATGCAAGATTCCTGCGAGAACCCGAAAAATTGATTCCTGCTCCACCATCAAAAACAACAAAAAGATTCAAACAATGGAACAGTTCAACTTGCTTGTAAATTAGCTTCCTCATACAAAAAAAGCTGTATTAAATTCTTGCAATTCACCATCGTCCAGAAATATATGCATACCTGTTCTTCAAGATTTATGCCTACTATATGCATGGCCCTTCTTGTATTATTATATTCTTGGGCATTGCTAACACCAACTAAGTCATACGTGTTGCTCTGGTTCAGATAGTGCAGCATTCTAGGATCGCCTAACTTATACTTCTCTACATCCTTATTTGCAAAAAGCAATGGTCATCAAGAAGCTCAAAATAAATAAATATAATTTTAGATAGAAACGAGGCTAAATGTTATTATACCTCTGGAGAAGCACATAGTTGATAAAAACAGTGGTAATTCCTCTCTGGGTGTGTTATCTGCACCACACGGGACCTCTCCAGAAGATAAGTCCTGATTGCAGCTCCAGATATTCTACCACTTTTGTCAAATTGGATTTCCACAAATTTACCAAAACGACTGAAAAACCATAAAGTAAAGGATCAGTAATTCCCCTAGATTCTGGACATACAAAATCTATACGTTTTAATACACAGATAATTTGTCTAGAACTTTATATTTGCATAAAAGAACTACTGATTTCAAAAAAAACATAGCTCCCAAGATACCCAACTATAATCCAAATGTGTCACCAGACAGTCTTAGGACTTTGCATATTACTACAATAATCATTAAATTAAGCAACAAAGAATGTTCGCTTGAGTAAACAGATCAGCAACAACTAGCTTGCCATTGAACTCTCTCACAAGCTCAAAACCTGAGAGGGTATGCTATTAGGAGAATTATTCTGAAATGTCCCTTTACCAATGACAAGTGGATCCCATTTACCAGAAAAGTGTTCTAGCTACAACTAAACAATAAAAATCTCCTTTAACTTTTACCTTTAGAGAAGAAAAAACCTCTCAAAGAGAAATTGAAAGACTAACTGCAACTAAATTCAAGGAAAAAAGCAATGCCATTGTCTGACACACCATGAATATTATTATGATTAATAATATTCAGTAAGGATTTGCATCATCCCGATTCCCATTTGAATTTTCATGCTTAAAACTCCATTCCATCAATAAAAACCACATTTTATTGATATTTTTGGATTCCCTTTCATATACTTAATTTTTGAAATGCACGGAATTATACTTTATTTTTCACCTATTTTTGTATGCATCCTTTTTAATTCCATTTTTAATAATTAAGTTTTCACCTATAGGCTATTGTATGCATTCTTTCTAATTCCAGTTTATATAACTCAACATTCTTCTCGTCATATCATATATGCACACATTACTTGGATAATTGGATGTTCATTCTTGTAGATTTGCCTTTGTCAAATTAATTTTTTAAATGGGTCAATTGCAAAATACTTCACAGTAAAAATCCCACCAAAAAATTATTTAACTAAATGATATTGCATTGCAAAACTCCAAATCCTTAGAAATAAAAGTCTTGGGTATGGATTTTCCCGCATTAATAATAATCATGAGACAAAGTAGGCTTATAAAACATCACATTCCTCAAAATATTTGCCAATCCAAAAGTATGTTTTGAGGGAAAATCTGTGTTAGATGTGTTAACATACCCATCTTCTACATTAACAAATCTTAAAGGTGTTTGTACGCTTCATGAGTCCTTCATGATTCTTACCAATGTACAACAGCAAAACATAATAGAAGAAATGACTACTCCTTTGAAATAGGTTATCCAAGGATAACTCCACATATCATTATCACATGCAATTTAAAATGTCATAAAGATAAAAAAATTAACAATTTTGCACCATGGAAAATCTAATTACTTACAAATCAAAACAGATTGCAGGTGGATTATCCTGCAATGATAGTTATTGTGCCATGAGATAAATTTATAAGGCCTTACATGCACCAAAAGCTTTGCCAACTTTTTTGATTTTGGGCTTGCGAGGCTTGATGCTCCAATGCATTCCAAAGGCTTTTTACAATCATTAAGCAGTGCTCCTTAGGGACGCGCCACCTAGCCTTTTACCCTCATCCCCATACCAGGGACGTTTTGGGGACTCGGGGATACCTAGGAATCTTCCCCTCCCCATCCCCTATCAATGCAACAAAAGGTGGGCATCCCCAGAACGTCCCAAAAAAAGCAGGGGACAGCAAAGGACGGCTAGCTGTCTCCAAGACGGCCAGGGGACTTCTGGATGGGGACAGCTAACTGTCCCAAGGACAACTAGCCATCCCCTATGGCCCAGCAACATTTCATTTTTTTTTGTAAAAAAAATACATTTTTAAATTAAAAAAAAGGGATGGACGGGCCGACAAGGACCACCCCACCCCTTTAAACAAAACCTAAACCTATTTCACTTATCAAAACAACCAACAAAGAAAAAAATGTTCTCATTTTAACATTTGCAAACTTGAGTTGAAGAGCAGCAAGAGAAGAGCGGCAAGTGAAAGAGGAGAAAACAGCAGTTGAAAGAGGAGACTGGGGCATCAAATCTACTCCATTAGAGGTAAGTCCTTCATTTATGATTTTACATTTGTTTTTTTCAATTTGTTTTCCATTCTATCAAAGTGTTTAAGGTGTCACCTTACAAATGTTCTCATTCCTTTTCATTAGAAAGTGATGCCCCTAATGGCATTCACGCTAAAGAATCCAATCGTTTAAGCAGAACAGATTGAAAGAATTGTCAGCAGAAGGAAGATCTGAAATCCAAAAGTATGACATACCTTTTCAAGGGTTATGTCAGCATTCATTCCTTTTTTTATATCTTTTAGCATTTATATATATTATAATGATTATAATTACAATGATATTAAGTTGTCAATATTTATTTTGTATTGTGAATATTATAATATTAAATTGCTAATATGTATTTTATTTATTTTATTCATTTATTTGCATTTCAATGCATTCCAATTTTGGGGACATGACAGGTTAACCCCCCTTATGAAACTCTGCCTGCCATGCATAAAAAACATGGCTCAAACATTAGTAGACTGTGCCAAAGTATGTGAGAATGTATTTGAGTTAACAGGGCACACTTTTTGTTGGATCTAACCATCAAAAACTTCTGCTCAAAGCATCTAAAAATTGACAATAGGTGACTGAATGGACACCTGGGTTGATTTAGCCATATTTCAGACAGTCGTAAAAAAAGACGCACTTTTTTTATGGCTTTGCAATTCGAGTTCCTCCAATAGCAAGTTTTAATGGCTTAACTACCTTAAAACTCCTCCAAGAGCAAGTTTTAATGGCTTAACTACCTCAAAACTCCTCCAAGAGCACAATTTTAATGGCTTAATCACCTTAAATCTCCTCCAAGCACACTTCAGGCAGATTAAAGACAGTTAAATCTCCTACAGGCACACATTCCTGGTGGCTTTGCCACTCATTTATTCCATCTTGTTTCCAGTCATCTAGCATACTGAGTTTCTGCCTAAGTTCAAATTGCAATCAAATGATAAGCAGGCTCCATTATATATTCAGTTGGCTGAAGGCAAAAATTAGTTTTAGGCATGCAAAGAACGGAAGTTCATTGTTTGTCATTCAAGCTCAAGGCAATTCATCTCTGTCCTTCACACAGAAATAATGCTGACTTTCCTTTATATTTGCAGGTTTGGAAGGACTTTTTAGCATCACTTGTGGAAGTTTTCTATGAGCAGCAGTAGTGCTTGATGGAGTTATCAGTTATCTCTTCAGATTCTCCCTCCTCGTCTTTTCTTCACCAGAGTACATTCCTAAACTGAGTGTTCCTTGCTTCCAAGCAGCTGTCTTTCATTTCCAACAGGTTGGTTGATCAAAATATATACAAAAACCCTGGGACAAACAATGAAGAGCAATTCATCTTTCTGACTTGACTTACAGTTAGCAGAGGGAGATCTTTCACATTCAAGGCATCAAAGTGCTTCTGCATTAAGGTTTCAAATTCAAAGGATTGGCACATCATCATGCTCAGGTGTCACTGGATTTATCATGGTTAGGGATTTGAAATTCTTCAAATGCTCTAGAAGGTTCACCATATTTCAAAGGATATGCCAAATCACTTTAGAATCTAAAATGGTCACTTGTGTGCAAATTGCTATTTTTAGCAATGGCTGCATCCAACAGTGGCTATTCCTAGCATTCTATTCCCTTGCGATGGATTAGGGTCTATTTCAAACTGTTTGTATTTTATTAAGTTTTTTGGATTAGTTTGCGTTAAAGTAGTTTTGTTTCCACTTTTCCTGCAACTGAGGATAGGTTCATTTTAAATTGGTACTTTTTGGGATATTTTATTGTTATTCTTAAATCCCTAAAAGCTCTTATTTTAAGTCTATAATTAAATGCTTCGAACATATAAATTCTTAATGATAGTTGAAGTCAGAATTATGCTGCAGAGATTTTTAATCAAACATTCGAGTTATACTGTTATTGTGTACTTGTGTAAGATTTTGTAATGTACCTGGGGTTTTAGACTCAGTTTTGAACCTTATACCAGCAATAACTTCTGATTCAACACAGCATGCTCAGGACATTTCATAGACAATTTAATTGAGAGTGGCACAAACAGAAAGGAAGCTGACTTAATCTCTGATATACTTAGATACAAATATTGGAATAAGTCTTACTGATCTGCTGTATGGAGAAGATTGTTTACATAGTCATCTTTCAGACTAATATAGACATTAAACTTGAAGCCTCTTGGGCGGCATACTGTTTCTGTTACACCCCGAAATTGTATAGTTACTATTTTAGTAATGCTTAGAGCATTCTGATTGTAAGGAAGGATTTGAATTAATAAAATGTGTTGAACCTTGTTATCAATTTGAGAATCTTTTTACATGTTATGATTGGCTCATTCTGTGTTCTGGATTGATGTTATTCTTGGATAAAGCAATGCATAAAAGAGAGTAAATAGTCTTGTTTTTATAATTGATTTATATACTGCAAATGTTATGAGCAAGTAACTGCCGTGGTTTTGTGCCAATGGATGCAGGAATAGGAACTATTCCTCCAGGCGGAGGGGAGACATCACTCGGGAGAGGGGCTTGGTTGGATAACCGGTAAAGTTGATCAGTTGAGCATACACATAGTTCACTAAGGATTTTTGGGAACTGAGTCAGATTGAGTTATCTTGATAAGTCATCTTTAGGCTTAGGAGTCTTGATTACTTCTTTATGCTTTATGAGTGGTGTTACTTGTTATCTGACTTATTGTTTTGTGAGCCTTGAATGTGAAATATGAACTGATAAGTGTGGTATAGACAGGATGTATATGCATATACGTGTACCACTCATATGTACGTAGCAACAGGTATGACATGTCGATACAAATGTATGATGGGCAATTATTATGCCAATGCACATGTGTCGACATGGCATACATACAGATACATACACATGGTTGGCACACCTATATTGATGCCTTAAAATTACAGCTAAACATATATATACATGTTTGCACAAACAGGTGTATTAAGGGTATGCTGACTGGCTCGTAATACACGTATTTGGATGATTAAATACAAATATGTATAGATATATTTAAATGTAAATATATGAATGTGTTTATATATATATTAAATATTATATTTAATATATACGTTATTATAGTTTTACCAAGAATAAATATATAGATATATCTATAGTAATATTTAAATATTAAAACATTTAAATATAGATATATATATATATATATATTTAATATGGTAAATAAAACTATAATAAGATATATTTAATATAATACAAAATATAAATATAACATCTTATTTATATTTTTAAATAAATATTGCCTTGGAAATAAATAAATTTGACTTGTATAGTCATTTGGCAAATAATATGTGTTTACCATGAGTAAAATAAATAAATGACTTTATAGTCTTTTGCTTAAAACGTATGAAGTTTATTTGGTGAAATAAACGTATTTTACTTTGGATAAAATTAAAAGGTTTAGCAAATACATTTCATAAACCTTGTGAAATTCGAAATATTCATACGCCAAAGGTTTGAAGTTTTGTGTTTGGAAAATAATCAAAAATGAGCAAAAGGAAATCGCACGCAGCTGCAAACTCGAGCGCATGACCAAGTTGCGATTCGCAAATGCCATCCTCCATTCGGAAATGCGTGAGAAGGGCTGAATGAAAGCCAAATGGGCGCATTTCACCATTGACGTTTTCTTACTAGTTATAAAATCCGCCATTTTTGGGCGCCTTTGATGAATACACCTATAGGTGTCTATCATTCGCATTTTACCATGTGTGAGTGGAAAATTCTTTTTGAATAAGGTCGAATCATCTCTCTTTTTGCTGAGTATCTTGCTAGATTACTGCCACTGCATAAATTGACATTTTCAATGAGAAAGGTGTCGAATTCTCATGCCAAAAATGTAGCAGGCATGAGAATTCGAAACCTATAAATAAGAGTTTCTCTCATTGCCATTTACACCAATTCCTATCTGCTTTTGCTTAAATCCGAATTTCCTTTTTGAAGAGCCATATTTTATCATTGTTGTAAATCACATTTGTTTTGAGAGCCAATTTACATATTCCATCGCCATTTCTGAGAGACTGTGGTTTTTATATGCTGCAAGCATAAATACAAAACCTCTATAGAAACCAGAATTGTGAGGAGTGATACTAGAAATCAGAAAGAGAAGGAAGAGAAGAAGCTGCCAGACTGCCACTACGAATTCAGGAAGCATTCGCCAGCAGCTAGGAAAAAGGCATGAGAGTTTTTTTTAACATCTCTGTTAGTTTGAAATTAGAAAAAATTTCATGATTACTTGTGCTTTACTTGGCATTGTAGTATAAGTAAAATAGACAAGTAAAGGAGAAAATCTGCTTGTTTTTAAGGAATAACTTAATTTCATAGGGAAAGCTTGTTTATAAATGAATAACTTAATTCCATAGGAAGAGCTTGTTATTAAGGAATAACTTAATTTCATAGGGAAAGCTTGTTGAAATGGAATAGCTTGATTTCATAGGAAAAGCTTGTTGAAGAGGAATAGCTTGTTCAAATAAATGAAAGGAAAATGTTGGAATACTTTTTAATAGAATTTACTTGATGAATTGTATTTACTTGAATACTGCTTGATCTCCTTATATAAAGGAAAAGAGGAAACTAGTTATTAAATACTAGGTCGAGGATGGAACCAGTACCAAGGTAGTCTAAAGCTTTAAAGTTAGTAGGTTAACTAGGAAAAGCTATGTACTCCATGGATAAAGAATTCCATGTTAAGAGTTACCCGAGGGACCCTTGTTGACTGCATTCCAATTCCTGATTAAGTAGATGATGTAGGAATTCTAGGGTGATTGACTACCCACGGAAAGGACTTAGCCTAAGCATAGGATAAGACAGTCTTAAGTCAAACTGAACCTAACTTAGTGCATGTGATAGATGACCGTCAGTTTAAATACTGCCGAAACACTTTGGCCAAAGTAGTGTAGTACACCTACGTCCACATAGACTGTGAGACGATTACACTGTCAGTTCACCGTAGTCCAAAATACATACTAGATTGAGATTGTGAGGACACGAGGATTTAGTTATGTAGGATTTCACACTATGCTCAGTTGGTCATACAGAACTGGTTACCCAACCAATCTCTTCGTAGAAGGGAGGGCCGTCTACTTAACAGTAAACGTGCGGGGGACCCCATTATAAGTCCGTGGTTTGCAGAAAAGCACCTGAGTGATGTTTCTCCTCCACAGTAGACTTCTGATGAACCAAGGTTTGAAAGGGACGTACCTGGACCATCTTATTCCTATTTGCTCAAAAGCTTCCGAGCTATGATTGAAACTTGTAAGATTCTTACCTTGTTATTTATTTGAAAGAAAAGTATTTATGAATTGCGTACTCTGTTATTTACTTGGAAAGGAAAATAATGATGTATTGTGTCAATTATTTCCTTATGATGAAATGTTGTATTAGAATGAAAAGAAAAGTTTATTTACTTTGTCATTATATATGTATTTCCTTGTATCTTATTTGTGAAAGTAGAAAATTTTTGTTTACCTAGTTTGGGGGTTGTTACAGTTTCCACAATGTCTGAGGCTTCTACAACTAGTAGTTAGGGTGGTATCTGGTTTGATGGTGGCCAAATCTGACTGCTGTAAATATCCCTGCTTTCATCTGACTGTAAATGATGAAATCACCTTGCTTCACTTGCTGTTAACAGAACCAGAAATGTCTGAAATCACCTTCAAAGGTCTTCCACAAGGGTTCACTCCTTGTCAGACATACTGAATTAAGTCCCTTCAATCACTTCCAATCGCCTTCAAACTCTCCACAATGGATAGCATTGGGGCTGATATACTGGCAGCAGGTCAAGTTATCTGGGTCTCCTCCTAATCCGCCTCCAATCTTCCAAAATATGGTGCGCTGAGTCTAAGACAGCATCCTAACCCTCCTTAACAATGGCGCTAGGTCTAAAAGGGCATCACTGTCCCTTAAAACAGATAATTCTGGTTAGCTGGCGGGCAAGAAATCTGCAATGAAAATACTTGAGTGAGGCTTGGGATTTCGTCCAAACATCAGGGCGCTTAGGCAGAGGGTTTTGTCCCTGCAGAGTAGAAACAAACAGCAATTGTCCCAATTCATAATCCCCTCCTTTTTTGAGGTTTTCTACATTTATACCTAACCAAAGGACAAATAGTATAGCAAGTCGGCCACGAATAAGGATTGGCACCCAATGGGAAACAAATTGCAAGTTGGCCACCAACAGAGGGAAAATTCAAATTTTAATTTTAAACTTATTAATACTAATATTTATAATTTTATTATTATTCTTATTATTTTGTTTTAATATTTAAATTTATTTATAGAATATAGTGTTAATAAACGGTTTTATTTATTAATTAAGAATGCCCTAGTCGGCTGTCCTGGAGGGGACATGACAGATTTTGATAAGTGAATTATCGTAAAGGTTGGTGTTGTGCTTTGTATTAGCACTCATCTTTCGTCTTGGCAAGTAAATTATGCAGTTCTAAGTTATTTACTTTCTTTAAATCTTACACTGTGGTTTTGTTATTAGTTTTAGTTTTGTTTAATCCTATCCTATTGGTGTGGATTTGTTGGTCTTTCCTTTAGCTAGCAGTAAGCATTTATCTTTTAAATTCATAGGAATTTCTTGCCTCCTCTGTTGACATAAAAAATTGAAGGTTATATCAAACTTGGACAATTCTCATGCTGTTCTCGGCATGCATTTAAGATATAAATTCAAATTCATACGAAGATAAAGTACATTGGCATATGTTTTCCTAAACTAAATATAAAAATGTTTCAATTTATGTTTGAAAATTTACTGTCCGACCGAATATTCAATTGGATAAGAATTGATTGAGTCATCTGAAAACCTATACTAGATTTCACCTTGGGAACTAGAAGTAATTTGCCTCCATACCAATAGCAATACACGATTTAGATCATTTTTACCTTGAATTGTCATTGCGTACTGTCTTCGCATTCCCAAATGCCTCTAAGAGTGGATTAGACTGTAAGCAAGAAATCTCGTATGAGTAAATGTCTTAGAATCCAACCTTAAACTATGTGTATCCTCAATAGAATAAGAACCACTTGCAAAAGAAAGAAGGAATAAGCATTGTGCTAACTGTTTTTAAAAATCCCAGTGAAGGAGGTTATGATGTCATACTTCAAGAACCTGTTGTTCAACTGTTCTGCCATCTGTAGGAGCCCGACCACCCATATAAGCTAAATACTGCATTATGAGTTTTGTTGTCTCTGTTTTTCCAGCTCCACTCTCACCACTCACCAGTATTGATTGACTGCGCCCTTCATTTATCATTGCCCTTGAATTTATACACCCAAAAATGAGAACCAAAAAGTAAAAATGAGTATACCTAAATACAAGCACTGCATCAATGTACATTGAGAATTGGACCACAGTAATCAGCAAAACATAAATACTTACCTGTAAGAAGCATCAGCAACTGCAAAAACGTGAGGACTTAACTCCCCAAATGTTGCTCCCCTATACTGCTCCATCATGTGGACGTTATATAGATGTGGAAGCTTTGTAAAAGGGTTTACAGCAATCAAAATACTTCCTGTATATGTCTGTCAAAATGCAATAAAGAATATTTGCTCAAAATAAAGGCAAACACTATATAGGAAAAAATTAACTGGTACAACAGAATAAGATGAAACCATCATTAAAGAACATATATATAAGATCAAATCACTTAATTTCCATTGCATAGAATTTTATTGCTTATGCTGCAAAAGCATAGTATTAGACCAATTTTGAGATTTAAGGACAGAAGTTGAGTGATAAAGGCGTTATCTATGTCAAACTACCAATATATGAAATGCCACATTTAATGTTTCACTTACATATATATCATTGAGCTCATATCTTCTTGCAAGGTTATGCAAAACACCCGGTTCGTTCAAATAGGCCAATTTAGTCATATCATCCACTCCTCCATGTTTTGCATCTGGATCTCTCGGATGCATTTTTGAAACGGGAGTATAAAACTTCATACAAGGCAATGACAACATAAGATTCTGAAAATATTGTGTTTGAGAAATAAAATATGTGCTACAAAAATATATCAATGCCATGTCTACTAGTGTAAACTATTCAAGGAAAAGAAAGATTATAAAGATTATACAAGCACACCAATTGCCAAAGCAAGAAAGGATGATACACGTGCTAGTGAAAGACAAACCTTGAAACATGCATGCTGTCAACAAAATGTATATTCATATGAGATGTACGATTGCACTACTTGAGAATAAACCAACCAAAAGCTTAGAAAGCATCACACTATCCAACATACCATACTTCCTCTGGCTGTAAGAACTTTAGCTTGTCCATTATCAACTTCAATTACATCAGCCTCCTCCCATGCAACTTCATTACTCTCAACCCATACTTTTGATCCAATAGCAATATTCGCCTTGGTAAACTGTTCAAAAGAAATGTCACAGTGAAAACTCTCTCCTACAAAATTAAATAGTTCTATTGAGGCCAGGCCATTAGAAAAACAATTTTGCAAAGTAGAACTAACTTTGGAATGCTTCCAATTCATTTACATTGTTTAAGCATTTCAAGAATAAAATCCTGAAGACTGGATAACTAATGCCATATGGACAGAGTCTAAGACAGGAACTTAAAATTTGCTAGATGAATTCAAAATATTTCTTTACAATCAATTAAGCAGAAAATAATCAAGAATGTGAAATCCTCTGTATTGTTTTTCACACATAATGAATGTTACAATTAGCATCCACAGCTTATGTGAGGATTTAATTTCTCACTTTGTATAAAACAACAATAGTGCAATCCCACAAATTTAAATGTCTACATAAATATTGGCATCCTTAAGCTGCCCAACACAAAGAAAGATAGTATCATTCCTAAAACGTCCATTTTCAAAATCTAAAGCAAATATATACCTTCTCCCACAAAATGAAATGTCTACATAAATATTGGCACCCTTAAGCTGCCCAACACAAAGAAAGATATTATCATTCCTAAAATGTCCATTTTCAAAATCTAAAGCAAATATACACCTTCTCCCTCTCTAACTATAAAAAGTCCAAAAAAGTTATGTTATAGTGTTTAATAAAGGTTTATGTTATACTCCTGAACACTCTCTTAAAGTTTATGGTATTTCCAAGATTGTCAAACCATTCCCACAAATGCCACACACAGTTTCCCAATGACACAAGATAATATAGGCAGATCAGACATGGTGCCATCAAATCATGCACCAAACCTATGTGGTTATACTCAATGTCTTTGTCAAGGTTCCAAACAGCAAAGGTCCACTTGCAACAAGTGGTAACCCTGTTTCATCCCAAAAACAATTGAATCCTCTATGACTCACCCCACACACCGCCAACCAAATTCCACCATTATATTTTGACATTGTTCCACTCGATTCTAAGAAGGTGAAAGGTCATGTAAAAGATCAACCTTATCAACTTCCAGGGCATTTCATTTTTATGGATTTTTAATATTATTTATACACTTATATCATTAGATTTTATTAATATTATTTATACGCTTATTGTTAGAATATGTTCTACTTATTTTAATGGCCATTTTTATTATTTTGTTTTGTCTTTTACTATTGCTACAGTAATCGACTTTCTACTGTTACTACAGTAGTCCTCTCTCCTTATATATTTTGTAACTTCTCTTTTTTAGTTTAATATATGAAATCCTTTACCATTTCATGGTATTACAGCCTATTAGGGTTTCTAGAAATTTCGTGAGCCTTCCTTTTGGCTGTAATTTCTGAACTTTTTAGTTTTCAAAAAAAAAAAAAAAAAAATTTGTGGGTTTTCCATAGCTGTAATACGAAATTTTCTGTGCTCTTGTTACAAGCAAAAACGCAAGCATCTGTGCCCTAGGGCTGCGGATTATTTTCGTGGCTTCTCTTGTCTAGGCATTCTTTCTCCAGTCGCGCGTGAGTTCTGGCTCTTTCTGGCACTGTCTTTATTCCTGACTGTCTTCAACTGCGTTTTTCTTCCGCCTCGGGTCTCCTTGTCTGCTCCGCGCGACCCTCCTCTTGTTACCCGCCATCTTCTTGGTCGCGTTCTCTTGTAGGGACGATCTGGCCGCGATTTTGACTGCAAATTCTAGCCGCGCTTTTTTAAGAAACGTCCTCTTTTTGGCCGCGTTTTTCTGACCATTCTTGGTCGCGATTTTTGTCTGTGGAAGATCACCTTTACTTTGACCAAGTGTGACGTGCATCTCAGTCTCAGATTGACACAATTTCGTGGAGTTTCCAGCCTCTTTTCTGCAATTTTTCTGGTTTTTAATGGACGCCTAGGGTTCTGCAAACTCATTTAGGGTTTTGCCCTGTTTTTTGAACTCAAAAATTTTTTTCTGAGACCAAATTCCTTGTGGGTTTTCCCAGATCTCAACTGGGTTGTCGTTATTTTTTTTTGGGTACTTCGATTTTTGTGCCTCGAGATTTGTGCCATTGGGTGTTGACGAAATTTTCTAGGTACTCAAAAAATTATTTGGGTTTTCAGCATTCTCTTCTGGGTATTCTTCCGTTTTTTTGGCCTTCGTCATCAACGTGCCTCGAAATCCGTGCTAGGGTTTCCTCTTTGAATTTGTGCGTTTTTTGTTTTCGTTTTGCCTTCACCAGTTCAACCTCAGGGTACGTGATGGCATCTCTGACGAACATAATGCTCGAAAGCAGCCAGAAGTTCAACGGGAAGAATTACAACACCTGGAAGCAGCGCATGATTATGATCTTCGAATATTGTTGCCTCGATCAAATCGTTTTGGGGAACTCGCCTCGTCCCGCTGTAGTCGGAAAAGACCAGGACAAATGGGATGAACGCAACCGGGAAGCCGTCATGCTCATCAAACTCTCTGTCACAGATGAGCAGCTACCTCAGGTACCATCTGGCAAAACTACTTCAGAAATTTGGGATCATTTGAAGGCACTTCATGAAACCTCCGACAAGAGCAGAGCGTTCTTTCTAAAGAACATGCTCTTTTCCATCACGATGGATGAGAAAATGTCCTTACAGGAACATCTCACGAAGATTAAGGACATTCGTGATCAGTTGGAGGCGATTGGTCGAACAATGGAGGAAGAAGACATGGTCGTCATTACTCTGAAAAGTCTTCCACGTTCGTATGAGCACTTCATCGAGACGCTAAATATCACCTCCACCAATGTTGATCTCAAGTTTGACGATCTATGCAACAAGCTCTTGCAGCAAGATCGATGGTGACAACAGTTTGGAAGCAGTACCAGTTTCACCTCCACCGAGCAAGCGTTCTCTGCCAAATCTTCTGCTAAGAACAAAGGGAAGGCTCAATCTTCTCAGTCGAAAAGCTCTGGTTCTTCTCAGGACAGCAAGAAGAAAAAGAACGTTCAGTGCAATTATTGCCATAAATTTGGTCATATGAAGGCTGATTGTCGCATTCGGATGGCTTCTGAACAAAAGAAGCAGGGAGGGTCTCAACAAAAGGCAAATGTCGCGGAGCACACCGAGCAGAAAGAGTCTGCATTCTATGCTTTTATGGCCAAGAGAACTGTAGATCCCGTCCAATCTTCTGCTTGGTATATTGATTCCGGGGCTTCTTGGCATTTTACTCATTGTCGAGATTGGTTCACCAAATTTGAACCATTCACTGATTCAGTGATCTTTGGAGGCGGCGAAGAGTACACAGTTGCTGGTAAGGGCAATGTTCAGATTCACTCTGGAGGAAGAAATTTACTCTTATTCGATGTCTACTATGTTCCAGGCATAGAACATAATCTTCTCTCTATCAACCAGATCATGAAGCATTCTCCTCAGTTGGACGTTATTTTCAGTTCGTGTACTTGCAGCATTGTTGATAAGGCAACACGTACTACGATTGCCATGGGACTTGAGGGTCACAGTCTGTACAGACTTGCTGATTCTAGTGATTCTCAAGAGCACGCTCTAGCAGCCCGAAGTACAACCATCAGCAAACTTTGGCATCAGCGTTATGGGCACTTGAATGTGCACTACCTCTCTCAGTTATCTCGAGAGGGTCTTGTTGCTGGTCTACTTGAGATCCAAACTCAAAATCATGGAGTTTGCGGTGCCTGTCAAGCTGGCAAGCAGCATCGGACACCGTTCTCGGATGGTGACTCTTGGCGAGCCTTCAAGGTACTTCAACTGGTTCACGCTGATGTATGTGGACCGATGAACACTCCTTTTGTTACTGGGTCCAGGTACTTTTTATTGCTTGTTGATGATTTCAGTCGGAAAATGTGGGTGTATTTTTTGAAACATAAATCAGATGTGTTCAGCACATTTCAGCAATTTAAAGCCTTAGTTGAGAAAGAATCGGGTTCTCACATTGTTACTCTAAGGTCAGATAATGGGGGGGAGTTTTGTTCAACTGACTTCTCTACTTTTTGTGCTACACACGGCATCAAACGACAACTCACCACACCATACACTCCTCAACAGAATGGTGTCGTTGAACGTAGGAATCGCACCATTACTGAAATGGCTCGTTCTATGATGGAGTACCGTCGTGTACCTAAGAAATACTGGGCTGAAGCAGTTTATACTGCAGTCTACCTATTGAATCGATCACCTACGCAGACCGTTAAAAAGATGACTCCAGAAGAAGCCTAGTCAGGACATAAGCCTAAAGTGGGCCATCTGAAAGTCTTTGGTTCTACCGCTCATGTATGGATTCCAGACACCAAGCGTGCCAAGTTGGACTCCAAGAGCCAGACACTTATGTTTACTGGTTACAGCGACAATCACAAGGCATACAGGTTGATTGATGTGAAGACAGATCGTCTCATTTTCAGTCGTGATGTTGTGATTGATGAGACTACTGGTCCATTTGTTCCTACAACCAGTCCTGCGGATCAGCCTATGAAGGTTCCTGATGATGGTGTTCGTCTTCCTCTTGGTTCCCCTGCTGGGAGGGCTTCAGAGCATTCTGACTCTGAAGATGAGGAGTCTACCAGTCATGATATAGCACCACCTGATCTTCCTTAGGATTCGTATCCAGATGACGTTGTTTCAAACATTCCAAAAGATGTTGTTTCTCCTACTCCAGATGTTGGTACATCTACTTGTCGACCTAAGTGGTGGCTCAAGACTATCGGAGATCTTCATAATGATGAACTCATTGAGGGTAGATCAAGTCGTAACACAGTCAATTTTGCTCTTATGGCCAACATCCACAGCATCTATGAGCCTCAGACATATTCTGAGGCTAAAGGAATTCCTAAATGGGAAAAGGCTATGCAGACAGAATACCATAGTCTTCTGAAGAATCACACTTGGGATTTCTCTGATCTTCCTCCTGGGAAGAAACCTATTAGCTGCAAATGGGTCTATAAGGTCAAGTATCATGCCGATGGCACTTTGGATAAATACAAGGTAAGATTAGTTGCTCGGGGATTCACACAGCGGGAGGGCATTGACTATGAGGAGACTTTTGCTCCTACTGCCAAGATGAGCACAATTCGTCTTCTTCTCGCGATTGCAGCCCAATTCGGATGGACAATTCATCAGATGGACGTCAAGAGTGCCTTTCTCAACAGTGAGTTGCAAGAAGAAGTCTACATGACGCAGCATCCTGGTTTCAAGGTTGCCGGACAAGAACATCAGGTCTATAGGCTCGTGAAAGCACTCTATGGACTGAAACAGGCTCCCCGTGCATGGTACATCAAGATTGATCAGTACTTGGTTGATCATGGTTTTCAGCGCAGCCCTTCTGACACTAATTTGTATGTCAAACACTCTGGTGATGATGTTTTGTTTCTTGTTATCTATGTTGATGACTTGATCATTACTGGTAGTTCAGCACACTTGATTGCAGCCATCAAACAGGATTTGTGTCAGGCTTTTGACATGATAAATTTGGGGCTTCTCCATTACTGTTTGGGTATTGAAGTTTGGCAGACCGCTGATGGTATCTTTATCTCTCAGTCTAAATAAGCTCGGAGTCTACTTGACAAATTTCGGATGCAAGCTTGCAAACCTGCTTCAACACCTATGGAGAAGGGGCTGAAGTTATCAGCCAACTCTGATTCACCTCCGGTTGATGAAACGACATTCAGGCAACTAGTGGGCAGTCTCATCTACCACACTGCCACTAGACCTGACATCAATTTTGCAGTGAGCTACATTTCTCGCTTCATGACAACTCCAAAAGCTGATCATTGGCTTGCCGCGAAGCAAGTGCTGAGATATGTTAAAGGCACTTCAGATTATGGCATTCTATATGGCAGATGCAAGGATCCAAAGCTGATTGGTTATACAGATTCAGATTGGGCAGGTTCAGTGGATGACAGAAAATCTACTTCTGGATATGTATTCAGTTTGGGTACAGTTGCTGTAACATGGACCGGCAAGAAGCAACAAGCAGTGGCTCTTTCCTCGACCGAAGCCGAATATCGAGGAACAGTTAAAGCAGCATGTGAGGCAGTTTGGCTCCGTCGGATGCTTTCTGACATGCACATGTCACAAGCAAGTCCTTCTCCCTTGTACACTGACAATCAAGGGGTGCTCAAACTGGCCAAAAATCTAGTCTTCCATGAAGGTACCAAGCATGTTGAGCTTCATTGTCACTACATCTGCAAGCTGGTAGAAGACGGATCAGTTCAGCTGCAGTATGTTCCCACGGCAGATCAAACTGCAAATATTCTCACCAAGTCTCTGAGCCCAGATAAGTTTGTCAAATTCAGGGGGCACCTTGGTGTTTTTGATCGATTGACCATTAAGGGAGGGTGTTAGAATATGTTCTACTTATTTTAATGGCCATTTTTATTATTTTGTTTTGTCTTTTACTGTTGCTACAGTAATCGACTTTCTACTGTTGCTACAGTAGTCCTCTCTCCTTATATATTTTGTAACTTCTCTTTTTTAGTATAATATATGAAATCCTTTACCATTTCACTTATATCATTAGATTTTATAAGATAGGCATGGTCATAGCTTAGGCATAGATGGTGGAAAATAAACAGCCATGTATCATCTCCCACAAAAGTATGCCATGTCAGAACGCACAGATTAATAAACTTTTTTGTTTCAATTCCAATCTCTCCCATGTGTCCTTGACTAATGCTTCTCTCTGACTTAGTATTGATATTGCTTCCACACATATAGCAAATCTAGATTTTTATAGTTTAGAGTGTTGTCTAATGGATATCTGATGGGATCCAAATCAACCAAGAAGCTCTAATGAATGTTCAAAGAAAGGTCCTAAACGTGTCATAGGTCAAGGTCACAAATATGCTCATCTTCGACAAATTCAATGCACAAGCTCTCTTCACACTACCCAACACACTATCTTATTTGATTTTGAATGTACCAATAGTCTATATATGATGGGGAAAAAGAGAGTAATGAACAAAATCAAGTCCTTGTACGGTGTACCAATTACTAAGTTTAGGGAATTTGTTAAGAATGGCATGTTAATGATGCAGCAGTGTTTTTTAGGTGAAGATACTAATACACTAGTTAACCCAAAGCCATACATATGGACCTGAACCATCCTATGAAAAACTAAAGATGACACATTGGATTTGGCAACACAAGTTGCTACCAAAGTTCAAGAGCAATTGATGTTTACAATAAAATATGGATATTCACATATTTTACTTTGCTTTTCTATTTTTAAATTTATCAAAAACAACTTGAGTATCTAGACATAACCAAATATATTTCATTGTAAGAGCAATTGCAGACAAGCATTACCATGAGAACCTCAACAATACCCTCCCCCCTCCCCCAAAATTTATAAAGCAAATAATTTTAATATTTTGAAGACACTTTCAAGAGCAGCTAGGAAGAAATAAGACCTTTTGAAGTGGGTTTAAGTCCTTACAATTTGGGGGATTGATTCTTTGGGAAAGAATATATTTATATCAGTGTTATCAGGAGACACGTCTCTAACCCCCTAGGATGCGTCTCGAGGACCAGGATGCGTCTTCGATACCAGGGACGTGCCCAAAGACACCCCCATTTGCAAGAGGCGCGGGCAAACGTCCCTTGAAGTCTCCTTATATCTCCCGCAAAAAATTAGGCGTCCTCCGCTGAAACACAAATAGGACTGTTCAAAAAAGAAAGCTATGCACTTGAAATATTATAGTTCAAAAGCATAATGAAAACATTACCATTAGTACAATGGCTACAAATATACTAATCCAAGATGATATTCAGAAGCTAAAACCATAGAAAAAGACTCTATCACTATTCCTCAAAGAGAATTATTGGCAAGCCATCATTCTGTCTGCAACAGCCGATCCATAAATATATAATGTGAACTATGAACTCTTTGACTCTTTGACACAATGACATTTGTCATTTGTGTATTTAAACTTTAAAGTTAATGTTCATTGTTAAACTTTACCAATGAACTTGTTTTGAAAGTTCAATGTCATGATATTTTCTATAAATTATTAAATTATATTAAAAAAATGGCATCTCCGAGTACCCCTGTCTCCTATTTTCAAAAATAGCCATACCAGTACCAGTACCAGTCTCCCATACCAGTTCCAGTACCAATCTCCCGGAAAGCTTGATTTATATTAGTGTTGTTAGTATCTTCGTTCTATATTAGAACCTTATAGATTGCCACCATCTTGCACAAACAGGTTTTTAATCTTGGAATCCATTACACAAATGGATAGTGGAAATTAAATGTTCTACTAAACCCAAAAAACATTTTGTAAAACTCAATAGAATTTGGAGGGTGGTTTGCCACTCAACCATCTAGTGAATATGCCTTATGAAGCATTAGAGGTCTAGAATTTGTTGGTGTTATTTTTGTTTTATAGTTTGGTGTTCATCGAACATTGTATTTGTGATTTGTTAGTTTTAGTTTGTTGGATAATCATTGTAAAGCTACATCATCAGCTAGTCGCCACGCACAATAATTTGTCTCATTGAGGTCTTCCGTTAATGTTTGGTGCTACTACAGCCACAATTTCGTCGATCATCATTCATTTATGATTTCTTGTTCTTGTAATAAACCCCATCACAATAAGATTAACTCCAATGTACCTCCTACAATGGTATTCTTGTACATTTGAAGCTTGATTAATATGGGATGTTTAGTTTGATCCAAATTTTTGAATTGTAAAGATTCCTTCTTAAAACTTCTCAGATTTGGTACGGCCTTCCTATTGCATTTTGAGTTTTTTCCATTTCTTTTTTGTTTCCTTGTATATTTTAATATTGACATATCAGGTTTGAAATGTGTTTTCTTTATATGTTTATCATACCAGCGTTTGAATATTTATAATTTTATGGTAGGTTTCTATCCCCAAGTGAACCCATAACCACTTTTCTTCCAACTTGTTTAATCAAGCAACCTTTCTTGCACAAATTCATCATCTCCCAATTCATTCTCTACAGCCGCCCTTGAGTTAGGTGCCACATATCCCATGGATTCCACAACTTCTAACCATACATCAGTTTAATAAGGTGTAAATCTTGTTACTAGTTTAGATGTGGTTTTATCTATCCACTGAGGAATGGGTTACATTTATGCCCAGTCCTACTTTCCAATACCACAATTCTTATGAATAACTGTAATTATGGACTTCTCAAACACTTCTACTTTTTCTATTGTTCCTAGGTAGTATGTTGTGGATTTATCATGTTTGATCTTCATTTCATCATACCCTTTATCACTTTGTTGATAAAAGCATACCACAATCAAGCATTATGCCAATGGGGCATTTCATCGTCGTTGAACTTGAAATATTGTTATAAAAGCATTTTGTTATACTTATTCTTTGTCATTGTTTAGAAGCACCCTTTCTTCTACCTATTTTATAAGATATTTGTTGCAACTCATAAATATTTATACCTTTCTTTACATGACAAATGTTTAAATAGCCCAACAAAAACAATACCCCATTTCTCAAACAATTCTTGTGGCAAAGTTGAGTTTAATGATGAAAAAAATTACCTTAAGTGGTATTGCAATCCTTTGATATGTATTTACTATTGCATGATTCGACAGACTTGACACAATCGCAATGAAGTCACAATCTTGTTAGTATTATTTTTCTTGCTGTATGCTTGGCAGTTGGCACTCATATGCCCTCCAGCTTCACCCTCATGAACTTCTTTAAGGACTGATTTAACGTCTTTATCTAGTACACATCTCCATAAAGTTTGATCTTTTATCTAAATAGTTTAGCAATTTATGGATCAGCTGCAACAGTCTGAATTTTAGAATTGATTTTTTCTTTAAGCTAATGGTACATCTGCTGCAAAGGTTCATATCAGATGCCCCTTGTGGTCCTGTTCTATAAATACAGAGTATAGATGTGTGTTGCTTCATACGCACGTTGTATGAGAGGGTTTGATGTAATCAATTGCAATCTGAATGTTTTGCCAGTAACAAAAATTATTGATCACAAGATTTCTGTAAATTGTGTCTAAAATGTTATTGACTTGCTAATATTCCTTAATTCTTTATGGATTGACATAATTTCTTTCATTCTTTATTCCATTTCTTTGAAATATGCTTGAATTTTTCTTTCCAGTTCATTCAATGGACTAAGTAGGCACCAATCTTAGGCAAGTATGTAATTCTCTTCAATTGTTGTTACTTGAGTTCAGGAAGCTCTGGACATTATGTTCTAGGCTGAATGTTTATTACACTTGTTGAATCTAATGATTCTAGGATATAATGGTTTACACCAACTACTGAAGCATTACTTTGATTGTGAGGATATGAAGGATTTGTCATATCATTGAAAGAGATCCAGACAACATGTCAATGACTATGCATCCACTGTCCGGTGAGAATGAATTGGGAATTTTGGATGGAACAATGATAGAGGGCTACATTAATTTGTCTAGATTTGTGTAATGTCTTTATGTTTAAAGTGTCTGTATGGGTAACTCTGAAGAGTTTCTAGAATGAGTTCGCACCTTCATTATGATAAACTAATCATAAGTGTGGGGAATTAAGTACTTCTCTATAGTGTAGAGTTCTGTTGGTCATTTGGTGATACATCCTTGGCATGATCGTAGACCTGTCTTGCTAAATCTGTTCATGCACATTTGCACATTTGTGCTATAACAGAAGGGACTACTGCTCCTAATTTAATGGACCAAGTGATCACATGCAAGTTGAATTGTGCAGCTACAGGGAAAATAAGAACCTTGACCCAAGAATGAGAAGCAATTAATAAGCCCCAACCCACTTTGTGAAATAGAATAATCAGTAGCAGTTGGGATCAACTATGGTTGGACCCATTGCAGGACCACTGTAGTTGGTCTGCACTACTCTGAATAGGGCAGCGCTCTCTGCACCCACTGTGAAGGATTGCTTTTGCCAATTGATAGCCTTTGAATGGTCTGTTGGTCTTTTTTATTTTTCTTCAAAATACAAAATTTTAAGGAAGAGAAAATCACAGGAAAAACAGTAGCCGAATTTACATTGCCCGACTTCCGAAAGTCCTCGATCCTAGAAATTACTGCAAATTTATCTGCGAAGTACATGTTGAGGAAAATTATTAGGCCCCCACCATGGCAATATTGCCTGGCAAAGAGGTTGCTGCTCGCTATCCAGGGAAGTGTTCTCTTTTTAGCGTCTTACAATCTGGCAGATTACATGGGGCACCTGTGACAAAAGATTATCTACAGTATCACCCAGTATGGAAACCTTGCCTAATGATACAGTCCGGTTGACGTTCTACGACATTTTTCAAAATCCCAAAATTTTTGGCGAGTACACATTGAGTTGCTCCTGGAGAGCAGACGCTGAGTGCTCACAGCAAATTTAGGAAGGATTTTTCCCAGCTGCAGTTCCTGAATAGTGTTTGTTTTACAGTGGATTTTACTGGTAGTTTGAAATATGCGAAACAGTGAAAAAAAAAAAAGAGTTATTCTGAGGGCTGCAAATTTTATATTGGAAAGGATCTGATTACATTTAAATTGCTCCGAAAATCTTTCTCCCAAAAATTTATCTTAGATGCCCTTCATCGAACCATAAGGTAACTCTGGCTATCTAATTTGTTAAAGCTTCAGACATGCACATTTCAACTAACAGTATAGTAGATAACAATACAAATAAATACAAGAACCGTAACAAGTAGGAGAAGAGGAAGAAAGACTTTACAAACCATTCCACCGTGACCTTGGCGTCCATTATTGCACGTCATTTCCCTATCCTCTCTATGAAATTTCCTCTTCAGCATATTCCCGCTTGAACGTATTTAAATATCATCATGTGCTCTTCACTCCAATTCTGACCAGATTATAGACTATACATTACAGTTCCATACAAAGCGAACAATAAATGACTCGATACAATCCTTTCGCACGTTAAGATGTACAATTACCCTGATATAATTTGGCTACAAGTTTTAAAAGTTTTTGTTTCCTTTCACGCTGTGGCTAAAAAGCTTCAATTTAGTCTCCAGAGCTCCGTACCGCCTTTCTAAAGCGCTGAAGAACTGTATAACATTTTTACAAATTTTTAATCCTGTAGACAGCTATTCTGAGCTAATTTTATAGCTACGAAAAGCTCTGAGCTCGAGGAATAAAATACAGAGCAACCGCAGCCCAATAAATCAAAATAAACCCTAGAAATCGAGCCAAAAGCTCGAAATCCTCACAAAGCAGGGAGTTATCTGGTTTGTAATAACGAAAGAAAGCTCCAAACCCTGCCTTGTCAAATTTCTTTAAATTTTCTTTCAACTGATAATATAACAGCTTTGAAGTCCGTTTGAATGCCGGATAGTTGTTATGTCCCGTTTCATATTCCCGCCTGAAACCTCTGAGCTTTCTATCGCCTGGCGCAATAAATATATGATTTCGATAATTTTGTCCTCTACTCCCGAGCCTTTGAACCCTTTATTGAACGATTTAATAAATTTGAACAACTTCCAGAGTTCTGCGTGGAGGACAACGGGAAGTCATGTTTGAACGCCAACTTAGGCGCCACATTTAGAGAAGCTCCATAGACGAAGTAGTTAGCTGAAAATGGTTATAACTAAGGTTAAGAGCTCGTATTATAATGGCGGAAGTGCTAATTAGGTTTTTATCGTCACCGTTTTATTAATTATTGGTAACGTTGCGTATCGGTTAACTGCACGATTGTGGGTTTGAAATTTCTGTTTAATGTTTTCGTAAGATTTGTTTCGTTCGCCTTTGGAATACATTCCATACGATTATTTCAGAATATTATAGTACCAAGTTGAGGGTCAATTTTTGTTTTACATTCCGTGGAGGGAACTTAATCCTCCTCCGACTACTCGTATTGGGCAAATTTTAACCTCATGGTCTTATGGAGGTGATTTAATTCAAGCTTGATTAGAGTGGGTTTTTGTCGGGGACATTATTGAAGGGAACAAACAAGAAGATTAAATGGGAAGTACTCATGTTAGTATTTTGTTGTTTAATTACATAGTTGATGGAGGGAGACTTTATGAATGTTACGAATGTTTTCATAATTTTAGGTTGTATTATTTTTTCATTATTATTAAGATTGAAACAAGAATGGATCTATTTATCGATATGTATTTTGTATGTAGCATCGGCCAATCACATTTTAGTATTTTAACATATTACTTTTTATTCATATAGATTGAATTTGAAAACTTATTTTTTTCATTATTATCAAGATTGAAACAAGGATGGGCATATTACTTTTTATTCATATAGATTGAATTTGAAAACTTATTTTTTTCATTATTATCAAGATTGAAACAAGGATGGGTCTATTTATCGATATGTATTTGGTATGCAGCATCGGCCAATCACATTTTAGTATTTTAACATATTACTTTTTATTCGTATAGTTTGAATTTGAAAACTTATTTTTTATATTTGAAAATTAATATTTATTTATTTTTCTATTCGTGTGAGTAGCTCTATAAATTATTTTTGTTTACGAAAATTAGGAAAATAGAAAGGCATAGATTGATTAAATAAAAAATAAAAGATTAAAATTGGCAGTTGGGGGTACAGAATCCATGAATGCATAGTTAATGCATTAAATGGCATCTAGTTGGAGGAGAAACTGTTGGAACCGCTGGATGGCTACGCGTCGTCAGTGTACTTTGTTTATTTAATATCGATTAAAGCCCACCAAAGCTGTTATGGGTTGCTATTATCACTTTGTGCATGTCTTTTCACAGATTATTGGGAATTGCTTAGGGTTATAGTTTGTGTCCTTGTTTTGTTTTCCAAAGCTGAAGGGTTTGTAGCAGTTAAAGTTTTGAGGTAGAAGAAGGTGTTGTGTGGCTGCAGAAGTTAAACTTCAAGCTTTGGGCGCTCAGTCACGCTTACTGTTGCTTACTGTGAAAATCTTTGTTGGGGCGACATCTTGTGTGAGGTGGGCTTTTAATTTTATTTTTCTTAGTTAAATTTGCAACTCTGCATAGGCTTTTTTATCCATTAGATATCAATGGAAGAAACGATGTACTTGGCATTAGGAAACTTTTTTAATCTACAAACAATTCTTTGTCTTGCGAAGGAGTTCTGAAAGGAGTTGGTTCATTGAACACTACTTGTCAGCTTAATACAGGTTTGGTCTTTCACACTAATGTGAACATTTTAGGATGAGAAAATCTACATATTATATCATATGTCAATGTGGATACTGGTGTCCAGGAAAGCATACTAACGTATCTTTAATGATAATGTTGTTTAGGGTTATGCACTTTTGTGATTTTGATTCTCATGCAGATTGCTAATTTTGATTCAGTAAGTACAATGCTTTAATTTTTATGGTCTAGCTCTTTAAACCTCTATAAGATAAAATTCAATGCTAACATTTTTTCATTTTAAGGATGTTTTTTGTTTGAAATTGAAGGGTTTACTTTAATTTTTGGTACACTAAACAAGAGATATAAGCTCACCCGTTGTTGTGAAATTTACTATAAACACTCGTTATTTCTTGATCGAAGATGCCACTGTTGGTTTTTAAATTTATCTACTAGTATCAATCTTTATTTATGTTATTAATTCCTAGGTGCTTTTTAAGCCTCGACCTAATGACATTTACTGCAAGATTCTTCATTATTGGGATTGGTTACTCTCGAATGTTGGACTGGAAGAGGGTTTCCTCTATTTTACCCCGTGATAAATACTTATTGTATAAATTAGCTCACTACTTTCGTACTATTGTGAAATTTACCACTTTTCCCCATCAATAACTCTTAATTACTTTTTAAGCCTCAGATTGATGAAATTTATAGCAATATTTTTCATTAAATGGAGTAGTTGTTTTAAAACTTTGGGTAAGAACAGGATTACCCTTATTTTTTAGGGTTACCCTTATTGCTTTCCATGTAGACTGAAACATTCTTCAATACCAAGGTCTTCTTTGTCTTTCCTCTTCTATTAATTGAGCGAAATTAGGCATTTGTGTACAATCGATAATTTTTTCATTTTAATATTTTTTTACATTGTTGAACTGAATTGGCTTTGAGTATTTAGGTATACTTTGTCTTTCATCTTCTATTTGTTGACATGAAATTGGTCATTTGTCATAAACCTTCAGAGATTTTGTGTTTCATTGGTGCAAATTTTTCTTTAATACCTAGATTTGTATTTCTTTCACCTTCTGTCAATTTATGCAGAATTGGCTTGTTTTAATATTGAGTCATTGTAAAGAATCTTTGGAATAAGTCTTTACTTGGCTGGCAGCTTTTTTGAATTTCATATGTGAACAAAATTTCTTAAATCCATCGATGTGCGAAGGATAAAATATAAAAACAAATAGAGAGAATGATGCTTCTGATTTTACAACACCATGTAAAACAATGCCTACAATTAATAAATAAATAATAAGTAATAAGTAATAATTATTGTTGTGTGACATGTTGGATAATTGTTGAAACTTCTAAAATTTAGCATCTTTTCAATTTTTAATATATTGCTTTAGTATGCATTCACAGCTTGCATGCCCACATTTGCCTCCACAAATATTTGTGCACAATTTGCCTCTACAGTCGACAAGACCTTGCTAAAATTTTGGAGGCATACAATGCATTAACTATGTATTCATTGCTTGAGTAGCCACCAGCCTATTAGCAAAGCTCACAAAATTTGTATTTAACATTTGAATGTTTGCAAAATTTTATCACATTGGTTTTTCTTTTTTGTAAATTTTATCATGTGCTTCTATGTTTCATGTTTAAGAATAACATATTATATGTCATGGACTGTGCTCATTTGTATAATTTGTCCCTATGATAGGAACCGGTGCTTGCAATTGGAGTTGGAGGCAAAGATCTACTACAAATATTCTTGGTTGTTGAATAAGAAATTAGAAGGTCAAATTCTCATATCATTCTTCCCCTTTCTTTCCAATGAATTTTAAGTCTTCCAATGTGTCTAAAAATTATGCCTTGGAAGAGTTGTGAACAATAAAGGAGAAGCCTGGTTCAAGAATCTGACTTACCGAATATACGGATGAGTATAGTGAATGGCATGCCATGTAATTCATAAACATGAAACTATTTTTTGGCCAAAAGCAAGTTACTTTTGCAATCAAATTTATGCATAATTACAAGCATGTGATATGTAATTCATATGCAATGTTTTGCTTTGTACACCGATCAGATTGTATAATATAAGTATATTTTTTTGTATCTATTTTTCTATTCACTAAAGTAGCCCTAATATTCATTTTCTTGTAAGCAAAAAAAAAAATAGAAGTACATGATAAATTTTGGCAAATATCTCTAATGCATGGTAAAGCAATGAATGCATAGTTAATGCATAAAATACTATGCCAATACTAGCACAGTTGTTGGATTTGCCTTTGAAATGGTCAATTGGTGAGACAAATTCAATAATCTAAATATATGTAATTTTATTTCTATAGTGAGTTTTGTTCGAGCAATTTTCCCAGTAAAGCAATTCTTTTTTAGCCTAAGTTTGTAGTTTGTTATTAAATAGGTTGTTAGCCCTTACAATAAAGTTTTTATTTAACTAGTGGACCTTTTTTCATTAGTTTTGTTTCTTTTTCTTAGAAACAGAGGAAAAATGTCCCCATACTTTTGTGCTCCTGCAACTAGAGGTATTGCTTGTTGTTACAAGCCCTGACGGGGGAAATGGGTATTGTACATGACATATGCTATGCACCCAATAAACATGGAACAGTTGAAGCAAAGGAGTAGGTTAAATGCAAATTGTGTACACTTTTTTCTTAGGCTAATGCATCCTACAACAGTAAATGCATTAACCAATTTCCCAAGTAAAGCAATTCTTTTTTAGACTAAGGTTACAATGCTAGATATGTTTAAACAGGAAGGCTTTCTCTTGACAATATTCACTTGAAACAAATGTGTCCCTTGTTTGATGCAATCAATTGTTATGGCTCACTGAACTTTCTAGTCTATTATTAAATAGGTTCTTAGCCCTTACAATAAAGTTTTTATTAACTAGTGGAGCTTCTTCCCGACAATTTTGTTGCTTATTTTTACAAACATAGAAAAATTTCCCCAATTTCCTAATCAAACTTTCAAACAACAGTGAATGCTTCTAATTCAAGCAAAGCAAAGAGGACTCTATCAATGAAACTATATTCATTCTACATGGTAGGACTTTTTAAATTTTGTAAGAAGGGAGGCTTAAGGGTTTAGGTTTTATATTACCCATGGTAATATAAATTATCAACTTTTGAAACCCTCACATTATATTTCAACATTGACTTGCTACCGAGGGTAACTGGTCACTTAAGTTGTCCGGTTGAGCCTTTCATTCGTGCTCTTATCGGCCCCTTTTCACCTAACCTACCGATTTCCTATCTACCACTTTGGCTTTTAATATTTGTGTCGCCGAGGGTTTTCCGGTCGGGCCCACCACTATTATATATCTATTTACATTCAGCTTGGTGAACCGTCCGATCACAGGGGATCTGGACCGTTCCTCGCAGACCTTGCAAGTTTTCTTGCTGATGTCATTTAGGTGGTGCGAGGTATGCGAGATATTGCCATCTGTCATGTACAAAGGGACGGGCCTCTTTCCCAATGCGTCGTTAGTGACAGGTAGGCGTCTTTTACCTGTGGGATTTTAATGATAGAGATTAATAATGAGTGTCCCTCGTAGGCCTCGCACGATCAGAGTAAATGTTCCTAAAGTACTGAGAGGTTTGTGAAAAGGCGACACGTGGTCTGGCTCTTGAAGCAACAGAGGCTAGGTGGGGCCTACTGCTCGATCAAAATTTCCTATTTTCCCGAGTTGTGATTGGTTGTGGTATTTCCCAGACGCTGATGTGGATTTTCAACACTCATTGACTCGATCTAAGTCATCTGACTTGTCAGGTATGTTTCTCATCAATGGTTCAAATTCAAAGGGGATACTATTCATTTGTGTGAGCAATTTTTGTGCTCTATAACTTGTTTCATTAATGATACGGGTTTTCCAGAGGATCTTCTCCTGATTTTCTTGCGTGCGAACGATGCCCCCTGTTAAGTGCAATGATGGGTTGTACGTCATTTCTTCATGAGCCTGGAATAATTTTGTGGTGGCTACGTCAACCACTAATCGTTCAAATGTGTGTACTGCATTTAAGCAATTAATATCCCTCGCACCAATTCACTCTATAAATGCTTGCTAAGTTACCCAATGTTATCGTTGCATTTTGAGTTGTTTTGTTTGTAGGTGGTGGATTTTCTCTTGTATTCTGTGAGCTATTTTTCTTCAATGGACAAATACGTGGGGCGTAGAGGTGCCAAAGTAAAGGCCAGGAGGTCATTGCTCGAGAAGGAGCAACCTATTCTTGGTACACCCAACGTTGCTACTCAAAATACTGGCAAAAGGCCTAAGCATTGCGTGTCCCTTGTTGTGCTTTCTTCGGGTTCTGATGGCAACGGGTTCGAGGCTGACTCAGACTACCAATGTTACCTGACGACCATGACTGAGCTTGTGGGTGTTGATGAAGAGGTCCTTGCAGTTTCACCAATAATTGCAATGGCACTGTGCCAAGCCGTTGGAGTTTGTGCTGATGTGGATGGTAAGAAGAAGGTGGTTCCACCTCAATTTGAGGCGAGAACCAAAAGTGGTCGTCTGTACCGGGGATGTGGGTCGACTTAATGATTGCTGGTGTTGGGTGTGTTGCTTGTGGGTGGTGATTGCGGCTGGTGGGTGTTGCTTTCCCGGTGGTTGGTTTTCGTTGATATGGATGTGCGCGTGCCTGGCACGCTTTTTGTTTTTCTCTCCGGCTGGTCACTGGGTGTAACCGTTTTTTGATTCCTCGGATCGTGCACTTTGTTTTCCAATGATGAGGAATGTTTGAAATGTAATTTTGAATTTCATTTAGAATGAAATTCATTTTTGAAATTAACAATGTAGCCCAATGCTTGTTTCTCTCCTGTCTATAAAGGAGATTTCATGGCTCATTGTTAAGGGTCAGATTTTGGATCCAAGAGGTTTTGAATATATGTACAGTCAGTTCATTTACTGTAGTTTTCTTGAAGGTTTTAGTTAATATATTTTTTGGTCAGGATTTCTATGAAGCAAGCAAGCTATGCTGATGTAATTACAGATATTAAAGCAATAAATGATAATCATTTTGGAACAATTGCTCTCCTAATTATATGTCATAAGTTGTGAATGAGCCTATTAATGATATAGTCATTCACTTTCAATGGTATATTTGAATGTGTTCTTCATTTCCCAGCTTTAACTCAATGAGTTAATAAAATTGCTTGAAAATGAGTTACAGATTTATGATTATATATTCAGGATTTGCTAAGGGGTGTTGTTTTAAAACTAAAATTCGCATGATGTAAATCATTATGGTGATATGTCCATAATATATGGATTACGTTTTGTATGACTCCTACCCAATGGATGAGGCTCTGGCTATTTTCTTCAGGATTACTACGGGGCTGTATTTCTAAGCATGGTGGTCCAAGATTTGAACAAACCAAAATATTAAACCCTTTCTCTTTACGAGATGCAAATCTTGTATTGAAATCTTCAATCTTGTTGCTCTAAGATAACTGTTATTATTCTTTGGTCTGCCAATACCAGAGTAATTACTATCTCATTGTGTGTGTAGGGATTGTCATCTGTAGGAAGAAGTGTTCTTACCAGTCATAAAACATTCTTATGAACACACTTAGGTTTACCCACCCTGGTTTCATAGAGCCAAAAGTGTAGGAGATGTCAGTCTTTGACCGAATCTCATTAGTTGGCCCCTAGCCTTTGTGGTTCTTTATCATAGAGGTTGGCTACCTCTTAGAGAATTTCAAAGCCTAGCTGGGTTGCATTTTTTTTTTAAACACCAACACTACAAATGCAGATAAGTGGTTGCCCTTGTCCTCAAATCAGTACCCCTGTCCTCCTTCAACTACAAGTGTTGCTTGTTGTTATAACGCCTTCATATTTGCCAAAAAATTATCATGTCTTTCTATTTTGCAGATTTGCTTGAAGCAAATTCAAAATTATAGCCACTCCAAGGAATAGGTAATATACAATTTGATTAATGTACTAAGTGAAACATTGGATATGAATTGCATATCACATTGTTGCAATTGTGCACATCTTTGACTACAACATTATTGCAATCAAATGATTGCAAAGGTCGCTTTCTTATCATTATAAATTAGAAAAATTCAAACAATTGGCATAATTTTTACAAACATTCAAAGAATCAAACTCCATTGGAAAGAAAGGAGAAAAATCATCTGAAATTCTGACCTCGCAATCTCTTCTTCAAGAATCAAGTATATTTGCACATGAAAAGTTATTATAAATGCCACTCAAAAACTCAATTTGGAGTTTGAAATAACTTATAAAGTTAAAAGCCTCTCTCTTGCGTAGAATGGTTTCCAACTATATGCATATAAGCCTCTTTTGTTCAATGGGATGAGTATATGTGCAACAAGTTCTTTCCATGCAGATTGGTTTAAATGCATCTTAGTACTATTGATGGTAAATTCATGTATAGATTTTTAAGTTTTAGTTTTCTCTTATAAGATAGTAAATACACAATCAAATCTTTTGTTGCACATAAGCTGGAATTTTGAAAGTATTACAATAATTTACTAGGCCTTGTGAGTGGCCCTAAGATACAGACCACAGCATCCCAAGTTAGCAAGGGAAAGAGTAAGAGCCACACTCAGACTTGGTAAACACAAAAATTTGCATAAGAATTATCTTGTGGTTTTTCACTTCATCTAATTTTCTTGTTAATAAAGGAGATATTGTTAATGTTATTAATGGACTTAACAAAAGTATTATTCGAATGGGAAGCTTAATTGTTTTTTTAAGGCAGTAATTGGATGATGTCAAAAAATTTAGACTATATAATTTTCTCGTTATTATAATGAGTAAAACAAAGTGATGGATCTATTGATTAATAAAGGTATTGATTTAAACCCCTTTTTGATGATAGAAAGCTCCAATATAGTGGATAGAAATGGGTTGGAGGACTTAGTTTGAGATGAAAAAGGCATCATCATCGGTAAATCTTTCAATTCTTTACCATAATGATTCAAGGCCTTGTGTAGGTTAATGTGGCATGTTGTGTTGTATGTGAAATTTATTGTTTCATTAAGTTTGATGCATGTGAATATTTTTGAGTGGGCAACATCCTCTTATTTTTGTATGCAATCAACAAGAGTTGTATGGTGATTGTGTTTGTGTTATTTGGTGCTAGCAACTTTGTGGTTGTTAGCAATGTTTTGGTGTCTAGGTTTTTGGGTGGCTAGTGGTTTGTATGGTATGTCTTGGAAGAGGTCAAGGACTCCTAAGGATCCTCTATGTCAAGATCATGTAACAAATCATCATATAAATATGATATTTTGTGTCTAAATTTTATCCTCTTTAACCTTGTTAAAACCATTCTTGGAGAAGATAAACTAGCAAATAATTGCTCCATTTTTTCCCTATAATGATTTTAGCGGCTTTTTAAAGAAGTTGACTAAGGTTTCAATGGTAGAGGAATTTGAGGGTGGAATGAATGGCTCCTCTTTCTTAAGAATGTAGAGATAGTAGATGATTACCCAATGGTAGCAATGGATTACTTGAACTAAGGTGATAATTAAGCAGAGGAGATAAGATAGGAGGGTGATGATCTCTAAACTATAAGACATAAATATGGATCTAGTGACTTGCATCATATTTTGTCAAGATATTTGCACTATTGTTAAACATGTTTTTATTTCTCATTACAAACGTACATTGGAGATGTAAAGTACTTGTGCCCTTCTAAGGCTTAAGGGAGAAAATTTGGTGAGAGTTGTTAAGAGGACCATGTTAATACATGAAGTGCAACTTTCTTGCACATATGACTCTACTAGTAGTGAGTTGGTGAAGCTACAATCAATTGCTCGATAGTTAGTGATGGGTGGACAAGTGGTTCTTTCAGCCATCGTATTATAGAATAAGTTGATTCTAGTATGGCTCATTGGGGATTTCAACCATGCTATCTTTTTGTTATTTGGATTTTTTGGGTTTTCTATTCTATTTTCTACTTGTTGCACCCATATGTTGATTGTTCATGCAAGTCTCCATGGTAATGTCTTATTTTGTTGCTTAGTTAAAATTTTGGGTTAGAGCCCCATATAGTCATTCAATGAAATAGAATATTCTCATAAAATGGTGGACTAGCTACAATTTAAGATTTAAAATTTTAGGTGGTGAAAGTGAGGCTAAAACTAAGTAACCAATACTTAACCAAAATATGGCATATGGCTTCACTCCCTATTTTTTTAACATTTCCCTCTGTATTTTACCTCCAAATTATGTAATATGTATGAGCATTTAAATGACAACAAAAATACTTCCTACACCTTTATAGGTAAACAAAAATATTTATAAATAACAAAAAAATATTAAAACCATAAGACCACCAACCCAAGAAAAAGCTCCTAAAAAACTTGAGCAAACACTGCTAAAACATTTAATTAAGTGGTTGCATAGGACCCTATTGTAAGATATTTGAACATGTCATTTTATGTGTATAATGGTGAAATTAGTACACACGTGTCATTTTCTTATGTACCTATCTTGATGGATTGTCTGAATGTAACAACATACTAATAAGTGGCATACATTTTGGCTAGGTTTGACTCATGCCCTGATTCTTATTTACCTTTGTTTACATTAATTCTTATATGTTCCACCATTATACTCATCATCATTGCACCTTCATCTGTACTTATTTTCATAATTTTTTCCCTACCTCAAAATTATCATTTTAATTGTAAGGTTCATTTCTAAGTGACTCTAGATTAACTAGGTTCTATCCCAAGATGCATGAGAATGAACCTATAATTTAGATCTCCAAATTTCAAATTTCAAGTCTCTTACTCTTGCTAGTTATTATAATATGGTGTATCACACATTAGTGATACACCTTAGTGTGACATGTTGGTGTGTCATGTTATTTAAATACATTCAACGTGCACTTAATTACACATGGGATTATAAAGAGAACGATCAAAGCACACTTTGATTCATAACGGGATAAAAATAATTGCATATACATATAGGCATTCTGCACGTGGGTGAATGTTGCCTTTGATATCACTCACCATCATTATTCTATCCTATCAAAAGAGTTTGACCTAGGAACATGTATTTTCTTATTAAGTTAGCAAGCTCTTAAATGGTGTCCTTGAACACCTTGTCAAATTTATCTACCAAGTAACATAAAGGCAAAATTATTTTCAAGCACACACTTTATTAGTTCAATTTTGCATAATAAAAATTATTTGCATATATAAATATTAATCTTACAAGGTGTAGGTTTGATGTAGCTAAATTATGAGAGTAACCTAGTTTAGATATTGTCATTTTATTTCCATCACATAGAATAAGTCATTATTTTGAGTTATAGCTAAAATGTTATGATCAAAATAATGGAAACCCGTTTATTGGCCATTGAAACCAACTAAGTGCTTTTATTTCTATTATTTTCAAACTTTTAAATTTTGTTGCATGAACTTTCACAACTCTAATTTAGGTTTTGTTGCTTGTCGTATTAATTAAACATGGTTTTTCTAGAAGAATCCACTTATTTCCTTACATTATGCTTGAACTACAATAACTTGATCCTCTATCACACTCATACTTTCCCTTTAAACTCGTACAAACTAGGCTTTCTCAATTGAATGACATATTCCCAAGCAACAATATGTGTGCCATATTATACAACAGTGTATTGTATCACATTAGCCTTTATTTTTGCTCATTTTTCCTTCATTATGGATTTATGTAAAAAATACTTGTGTAGCCACAATTGTGGTCTTTAATCTATTAACTTTTTTGAGTAATAGTAGTGTGTGTGTGTGTGTGTGCGCGCATTAATGTGTCAATTTTTTGAGATCCTTCTTAATAAGGATTGCAAAGAAAAACAATATGCTTGAACTACAATAACTTAATGCTCCATCACACTCATATTTTCCCTTTAAACTCATCCAAACTAGGCTTTCTCAATTGAATGACATATTCCCAAGCAACAATATATGTTACATGTGATATAACGATGCATTGTATCACATTAGCCTTTATTTTCGCTTATTTTTCCTTAATTATGGATTTATGTAAAAAAATACTTGTGCAGCCATGGTAGTGTTCTTTAATCTATTATTTTTTGAGTAACAGTAGAGTGTGCATGTGCTTTGATGTGTCAGCCATGGTAGTGTTCTTTAATCTATTTTTTTTGAGTAACAATAGAGTGTGCATGTGCTTTGATGTGTCAATTCTGTGAGGCCCTTCTTAATAAGGAATGCAAATAAATACAATATGCTTGAACTACGACAACTTGATGCTCCATCACACTCATACTTCCCCTTTAAACTCATCAAAACTAGGCTTTCTCAATTGAATGACATATTCCCAAGCAACAATGTGTGTGTTGTGTTATACAACAATGCATTGTATCACATTGGCCTTTATTTTTGCTCAATTTTCCTTAATTATGAATTTATGTAAAAAAAATACTTATGTAGCCATGATGGTGGTCTTTCTAATCTATTGATTTTTTTGTAATAGTAGTATGTGTGTGTGTTTTGACATGCCAATTGTGTGAGACCCTTATCAATAAGGATTGCAAATAAATCAAAGATAATGCGGCTAAGATTCCATTAGTCACGACTTCATATCCATCTTGTTCCACATCAAACTTGATTTGGTGCGCTCATAGGTAAATGATCCAATTAAGGTTTATGAACAACCATGTAACCTAATAAAGACTTCCTTGCGAGTCTATTCAATAAAGGACCAATAACCCACTTAAGGGGCATAAATCCTCACAAACTTAAATACACAATAACATACGTGTAAAATGTGGAAGCTTGAAATGAAAGAACATGATAATTTATTACTTCGTATAGCCCGTTACAACTTGATTTTTTAAACACTATCCTATAACAACACTTCATGTAGAAAGCTACCTCATTCTCTCACATGACAAGTCTTTCATCACAATATTTCCTCATTACAATCCCCTCTTCAACAACGAGGGTCTTCTTTCCTCTAGAGGTATCTACCTCTTAACTTCCTCGACATTATCCACTAAATAAATAAAAATATCCCTCAAAATTATAACTATATACATATGCAAAAAAATTCTTCACATAAGCAAATATATTCTACTTTACGAGATTTATAACTTACCACCTTCACATCAAAGAATAATCATTCAATCCTTATCATTTAAATAAGCCTCTAATGGAGCCTCGACATATTTTCTTCACCAAGCCTCCCTCTTTTAAACAAAAAAATATTATTATCTCTCCTTCAACTCTCGACCTAGAGACTATCACAGTTCCCCTTGTTGCCTTTCAAGCTATCCAAAACTACCAAGCCTCTACTCAAAATTTGTAATCCTAACATATATGTGAAAAAAAAGTGATGGGATTAGAAAATGATAATTGTTGTCAAGGTGCAAGAAAAATTATCGATATTTTTTTTACCATTGCCACTAAGTCCTACCAAACAAAATAGAGACAACTACCAAGGTGATAATTGTTGCAAGGGAGATTAGTGGTCAATGAAATGGGAACACCTATCTACACAATGGGTTAGTGCAGTATCATGGGGGTCCAAACTAGGCCCTTAAGTGGTAATGAAAATTCAGAAAAATAAAGTTAGGCAACTTGACATAAAATTTTGAATAGGTTATTAACATAATTTGAAAAATATGTAAGAATAAAATTTATAAAAAATTGAGTGTAGTTTCTAAGCTAGTAGTCCTTTTTTGGAAAAAAGTAAATCTATTTGGTGAAAATTTGAAATTTCAATGCAATAGTACTAAAGTTTTTCAGGAGAACAATAAAAAGCAGGTGTTTGTCCAACCACCCTAATGGAGAGAATTTTTTTTCTTCTAGATATTTCAATATAAGTAGAGGACACATGCCCAGATGTGATGCATATTTTTTTGTAATTTTTTTGCAATTAAATAAATAGTTATGAATTTTGTAGTAGGATTTTTTTTAAATATTAAAAATCATTTGTCCAACCACCCTAACTTGATCAAAAATTATGAAATTCATTTTTTTAAAACTATAATCTATGAAGCATATTGTGTGATGCATCTTTCAGATTCAAAAAATTCATAACCATTTAAAAGTTATAGATGTTTTTCAATCAACCTATCAATCAATAATAATTATCTATTAAATTCAAAATAAAGCATATCTTATATCGATAGAATGCTATCAATTTGTTGAATAAACACTTTTCATTTCATCGAAATCAAATGAAAAAAAATTGTTAGCACAAAGGGTGAAGTTCGTAAAACTCTTGCAACCCCTATAAACATGTTGAGGATATTCATTATTATTGGATATCTATTTTTTAAAGGTAAAAACGAACATCCAATATGAAACGGATATCCATTACTTAAAGCTACATAATGGATATTCATTATTTACACTTAAGAAATAGATATTTATTTCTTAAAACTATAAATATTAAAATATAAAATTTGGTATAGATTTAAATTTAAGATGTTATAATATTAATATTAATATATATTTAACATAATATAATATATTATATTATCTCTTTCTCTCCATCCCTCCATCTGTCCCACCCTACCACTCCCTACCTCCCTCCTCTCTTTCTCTCCCTCCCTTTATCCCTCCCACCCTACAACTCTCTAACTCCCTCCTTCCGTCTTTCTCTCCCTCCACCTATCCCTCCCTCTCTCCCTCACACACACACATACACACACACAACCTCTCTCCATCTACCCCTCCCTCTCTCCCTAACTCTCTCTATACCTACCTCTCCTACCCTACCCCTCCCTTCCTCCCTAACTCTCTCTATACCTATCCATCCTATCCTACCTCTCTCTATCTCCCTCCTTCCCTCTTTTTGTCCCTCCCTCCCATCCTACCAATCCCTATCTCCTTCCTTCTCTCTCTCTCTCCCTCCCACCTTACCAATCCCTATCTCCCTCCTTCCCTCCCACCCTACCCCTCCCTCCATCCATTCCTCCCACCCTACCCCTCCCTCTTTCCCTAACTCTCTTTACACCTATCCCTCCCACTCTACCACTCCCCATCCCCCTCCTTCCCTCTTTCTCTCCCTCCCTTTATCCCTCCCACATTACCACTCCCTATCTTCTTCCCTCTCTCTCTCTCCACCTACCCCTTCCTTCCTCCCTAATTCTCTCTATACCTATCCATCCCACCCTACCACTCCCTAACTCCCTCCTATCTTTCTCTCCATCCACCTATCCCACCCTCTCTCCCTCTCACATGCACACAACCTCTCTCCACCCACCCCTATCTCTCTCTCTAACACTCTCTATACCTACCTCTCCTACCCTACCTCTCTTCACCTACCCCTCCCTTCCTCCCTAACTCTCTTTATACCTATCCCTCCTATCTTACATCTCTTTATCTCCCCCATTCCCTCTTTTTGTCCCTCCCTCTCTCCCTCCCACCCTACCAATCCCTATCTCCCACCTTCCCTCTCTCTTTCCCTCCCAGCTTACCAATCCATATATCCCTCCTTCCCTCTTTCTCTCCCTCCCTCTATCCCTCCCACCCTACCACTTCTTATCTCTCATTTTATCTCTCCCTCCCTCCCTATCTCCCTCTCACACACACACAACCTCTCTCCACCTACCCCTTCCCTCCTCCCTAACTCTCTTTATACCTATTCATCCCACCCTACCACTCCCTATCTCCCTCCTTCCCTCTTTCTCTCAATCCCTCTATCCCCCCATCCTACCAATCCATATATCCCTCCTTCCCTCCCTTTCCTTCCCACCTTACCAATCCTTATGCCCCTCCTTCCCTCATTCTCTCCCTCCCTCTCTCCTTCCCTCTTTCTCTCCCTCCCTCTATCCCTCCCACCCTACCACTCCCTATCTCCCTCCTTTTCCCTCTTTCTCTCCCTCCCTCCCATTCCCTCCCACCCACCCCCATCACTCCCTATCTCCCTCGCCCTCTCTCTCCCTCCACATATCCCTCCTCTCTCTCCACCCTACCAATCCCTATCTCCCCCTTCCCTCCTTCCCGCGCTATTCCTCCCACCTACCATTCCATATCTCCTCCTTCCCTCTTTTCTCTCCCTCCACCTATCCCTCCCACCCTACCCTCCTCTCTCCTTCCTTCCCTCTTTCTCTCCCTCCCTCCCTCCCTCCTTACCAATCCCTATATCCCTCCTTCCCTCTTCCGCTCCCTCTATTCCTCCCACCCTACCAATCCCTATTTCCCTCCACCTACCCCTCCCTCTCTTCCCAACTCTCTCTATACCTACCTCTCCACCCACCCCTCCCTTCCTCCCTAATTCTCTATACATATCCTACCTCTATCTATCTCCCTCCTTCCCTCCTTTTGTCCCTCCTTGTCTCCCTCCCACCCTACCAATCCCTATCTCTCTCCTTCCCTCTCTCTCCCTTTGACCTTACCAATTGTTGCCCACGTTTTTAACTTGGCCAATTTTAAACTTTATAAAGTCTTATCCACCCCAAACACTTTGACCCGCCAAATCAAAAAAAAAAATTGCTTCTCGATATTTTGTAATAGATGGTACAAAATAATTTTACAGGATGGGCCCTAACTTCATTTTACCTTTTGTGGCCCATTTTCATATGGAAATTCCATGTCATTTGTGAGATTTTAAATTTTTAAATTTTTGGCAACTATTTTACGAAAATTGTCAAAATTGTAGTTTTGGGCATCCGAAGCAAAAACTAGTTATGGGTTATGATCGTGGCCTTCTATGCAACATGTGGTCAATTTTGAGCAAAATGAAAAACCCCATCAAAATTTATAAATGTAAGGAAACTTGCAGACATTGTATGACAATTTCCACATAACCCAAAAGAGATAACAATGCAAATAAGTGCTCAGAATCCACATGCAAGAGAATAGACAACATACCCATCAAAGATGACACAAGATATACCCTGGGAAAACCCTCAATAGGGAAAAACCCAGCCTCCAAAAGCATCCATACTCCATCATATTAATCAACAATAAAGCAAATACAAGAGTTACAATTAACTGAAGCATTAAGTACTCCAATGCATCTCCATGTGTCCAAGCATGAATCCACACATCCCATGCCATGTTTCACATATGCAAAAGAAAATTAGCCACCCTTGGTGACTGAGCGAAGGCCCCACCCAGGCAGCACCGCTCCCTTAGTGGCGGACCCAAAGCACTTATAAAATTTAATTTAATTTGCAAATATTTCAAATTTCATCGTGGTCTCATTTAATAAATTCAAGGCAGATTTAATTAAATCATAGGTGATCTAGTTTTTTTTTAAATTTTAAATGTTTTATTTAAATGGTTTTAAAACCCCTATAAAGGGGGACGACGGCGGGGCCCGCTTATAGCCTACAAGCGGTACCTGTCGACCGACAAGACGATAAAGCCATACGTGTCATCTGACAAGTCTGTCGCCTGCAGACTGCAGGTATGGCGGCGGGGGCAACCCTTCCCCAAAGCCTATACATATTTTTCTTTTTTTAAAATTTAATTTCAAAATATGATTTTAATTTTATTTATTTTGCAGGGATATTTTCTAAAGACTAAGGAGAGTTTTTTTATATAGTAATGACACTCGTATGACTTGCAAATAGGGGGTTTGACTAAAAAAAAATTGCATTTTTTTTACTGTTACCAAAATATATCAAAAATTGTCTCTCAGCCAACCTAAATCCAACCATGAGGTATGTTTTGTCCTAGGAGGTCATTTGTCAAATTTCCCCCAAAAAAACCCTCATTTAAATGCACAACTAAGAAACCCTTTTAGCCAAAAAAATTCACACCCCAAATTTGCAAACAACCCATCATAACAACAAACCCAAAACCCTTAGATCTGCAATAAACAACCTGCAAAACCCTCATATCTTGACATGCCTTTCACTCTCTCATGCATTGCATAGATTCAAACTTAACCAAGATTCTATCAACCTAGGGTTATAATAAAAAATCTTCAACCATGAAAGCTCTGATACCACTTGTAAGGACACTTGCAACCATTGTATGATAATTTCCATATAACCTAAAAGAGATAACAATGCACTTAAGGCAACCATGCCATACCATCCCTCAAAATGAATCCCCTAGAACTAACTATCCATAACTCAAGATCCATATCTATAAAAGATAAAGCATCTAAACTCATGCTAAGCCATCCTCAAATGAGTATCCATAATCAATCACCATGAATCAACTCAATCCCATGAGAAATCAAAGCACGAAACATAAAACATCTTAAAGATATAATGGGAAAATACCTCTCAAATAAAGACCCGTCGAATAGACCAAGAGTGGGGAATGAGAATTCTCCTCCAGGATAACCAAGCCATCATGACTCACTCCAAGAACAATCTCCTCTATCAGTCCAACATGAACTCACATCCATTTCTAGGTGAAAGTACCTCAGTCTTCCTATTGAAACCTCTAAAGAGTAACCATCTCAAGAAAATGTCCCTAATCACAAGAGAAATCCAACCATCACCTAAGTCTCCAAGTATCCATGAGTACCTGTAATTGATTAATTCATGCCAAACTCCAAATGCAACATAACACCATCATGAAGTAATCAAGCAAATGATCAATATACCCAATACCAAGAGAACCACACACGATCAATGTTAAAGCTCCAATCATGAATCAGGAACATAAACATGACATCCATGATCTAACCATCTCCTCCCAGGAGATCACGTCCACCATAACATATATACATCCTAGTCTTAAGAGAACATGTACCATGCCACAACTCTAAGCATGCATCAAGAATAAACCATGACATAATATAAAACACTCTAAACCAAGAAACATGTCTCCAATCATATGAAGATAACCATACCCAATGATGCATCCACGTCACTACCAACAACTCCCACTGAACCGTGATATGAGCTACACATGGCATCATGAAAACCATCCTCTCCATGAAGATCATCCAAGTCTGCACACACTCAACTACAATATCAGTAACATACAAGTGAAACCAAGATATCTAAGCCAAGAAGATACCTACAACCGCCAAACTATCACTGTCAAAAAGCTCCCACTAAAATTGTATAACCAATTAATATAACAAGCTATCATGACATCATGATAACAATCTCCTTAATAAAGATCAACCAAAGTTCCCTCACACGATCAAAGAACTCAAATGCAACATGAGCTCCTCAAACAAAGAAGGCAAAGTAAACCATGATCCTCGTACTAAGAAGATACACCGCCATAACTTGAATCAAGAACCGATCCAACACCGCCAACAATGCACTTGCATAAACCATCATGACATGCCAAAGTCTCTAAAGCACAAGAAACATCCATGACACCATGATCACAACCAAATGTACCAACAACTCAAGCCAACTGTGTCCCACATATCTACATAAAATAGTCAACTACATAGGTCTCGCATCATGATTGTATCTAGTAATACCATCTCACCTCCTCAACATGACAACAAAACCAGCAAACCAAGTAACTAAACCAAGCCACCAGAAATGAAAATGCATCAAAACTAAAATATTTATGGGCATAGACAACCCATGTCCAAGTCATAGGTGCAACAAGTAAGTATAGACTGCCTACAATGCTACACAACTTGTAGATACAACAATAAAGCATAAAAATCCAACTTAACATTGATAACCATGTCAAAAAGAGAATAATCTGAGATGTACAACTAAGCATACAATGAATCCAACATCAAATATCTTAGATCCGACAATCCATAAGCTCATAATATCACCATAGTCAACATAACCCATAAATAACTCAAGATAGAATATCAACAAATAATTCATGTCTAAACAACTCCAAACCTGATCCACTATGTAGTGCTTTGAACAAGCTTTTCGTTGACTATTCAAAGTCCAAAATTTGACTTTGTGTGCACTCGATATCACCTCTCGAAGCTCAAAACAAACATCTAACTTCCAACAAGAAAAACACTATCAAAACTATAAAATATCCAAAAATCTCTAGCACCACAGCGTAGAGCACTGAGTTAGCTTTACAATGAGTCCAAGAAGAGCAAAAACAAACAATTTGGGTGAAAGTTATGCCCCTCGGAAGAAAAAATATAGTTTGCACCCAAGGCAAAATAAAATTAGCCACCCTTGGTGGCTGAGCGGCGGCCCCACCCCGGCGGAGCCACTTCCCTGGTGGCAAACCCAAAGCACTTATAAATTTAATTTAATTTGCAAATATTTCAAATTTCATCGGGTCTAATTTAATAAATTCAAGGCGTATTTAATTAAATCATAGGCGATATAAAAATAATAATTTTAAATGTTTTATTTTAATTGTTTTAAAACCCATATAAAGGGGGACAGCGGCGGGGCCCACCTACAGCCTACTGGCGATACGTGTTAGTCAACGAGATGACAGAGTCATACCTTCCGTCGACAGGTCTGTCGTCTGCAGATTGTTGGTATGGCGGCGGGGGGGCTAACCCTTCCCGAAAGCCAATACATTTTTTTTTTTTAATTTTCAATTTAAATTTTCTTTTCGGATTTTTAATTTTTTTAATTTTATTTATTTTACTTATATTTTCTAAAGACCGACAAGATTTTTTTTTCAATTTTTTTTTTTTAAATATAATAATGATGCCCGTACAACTTGCAAATAAGGGGTTTGACTAAAAAAAAATTTATTTTTTTCACTGTCACCAAAATATATCAAATTTTATATCAAAATTCATCTCTCGACCAACCTGAATCCAACCATGAGGTTCGTTTTGTCCCAGGAGGTCATTTGTGAAATTTCCCCCACAAAACCCTCATTTGAATGCACAACCAAGAAACCCTTTTTAGCTAAAAAATTTCACACCCCAAATCTACAAACAACCCATTATAACAAAAAACCCAAAACCTTTAGATATGCAATAAACAACCTGCAAAACCCTCATATATTTCCATGCCTTTCATTCAAACTTAACCAACATTTTCTCAACCTAAGGTTGTAATAAAAAATCTTCAACCATGAAAGCTCTGATACCATTTGTAAGGAAACTTGCAACCATTGTATGACAATTTCCACGTAACCCAAAAGAGATAACAATGTAAATAAGTGCTCAAAATCCACATGCAAGAGAATCGACAACATACCCATCAAAGATGACATGAGATATACCCTGAGAAAACCTTCAAGAGGGAAAAACCTAGCCTCCAAAAGTATCCATACTCCATCATATTAATCAATAATAAAGAAAATACAAGAGTTACAATGAACACCTCTGAAGCATCAAGTCCTTAAATTCATCTCCATGTGTCCAAGCATGAACCCACACATCCCATGCCATGCTTCACATATGCACTCCTCTGAAAGGCTCAATAATGACAACCAAACCACTTAGCCCCCGACCTAAACCACTACACATGTGTTTGCTTTTATAGACACAAGCTCACACATAATACAACTAGTGGTAAGGTGAAATGATGTACCACAAAACCATGTGAATATAAAACCAGTAACCCCTTACTTAATATTGGGTACTAAGACTTTACTTTATTTAATATTTCCCCAATATTAAATTATTATCACATGTCTCCCACACATTAAATGATAATACAATGTTATAATACAATATGAAGTGGGTCCCCAAATAATTACCTAGTGAGATTAACCACACCACCAAGGTGCAACACAACTAAATAATTATTTAATTATAATATTATAATAAAACATTTTATGCAATGGTGTACAAAACCATATCCTAACAATAAGCGGAAGCAGCTAGGGAACTTTGAAAAAGCTAAAGCAATGTTTATATATCATGAAGTTGGTGCCATCTTTAGGTGGTTTTAAAACCATCATTAATCCCTCAAATGAACTTTTCAAACACGGGAATTGGTGCAAATAAAAAAAATATAAAAGTTTAAATGTTAGAAATTGTTAGCAATAACTTATCAATTAAATGTAGATTATAGAGATTAAATAAAGAAAATAAACACATACAAATATATTGTAGCGAAAGAACAACATAAAGTTTAATGTGGTTCACCCAAATTCGAGCTACATCCACCAATAAAGAGATTATAAATACTTGCAACAACATTTTACCAACGTTTTACCACTCACTTTGTTGTGTGTACTCACAGCTTAACCTGTGTTTTTCCAGCCACACACCTGTGACCTTCTGCTGACACTTCCTCATGCACAAAAGTAATAAAACTGATTTTCACGTGTTATATTCAACTTCCCATGCACGCCCAACAGTCCTTTCAATTTGTGACTATTCATTTCCCACGTGAAGGAAAAATCTCTTTGTATTTTGGGAAGTTTTTAATTGTATTTTAACTGAATTATATATATAAATTTGTAACAATTTCCTTTACTAAAATATGGTGATTTTTTGCTTCAGGCGCAACCCACAAGAGGGGTGTTTCCCCCCTTGCATTCCCCCATTAAATATTTGGAAACGTCGACAAAAGGGGAGAAAATAAGCCTTTCAGTCTAATAAGCTCCACAATACAACATTAAATGTTTCATCGGTGTTGCAAAAACTTTCCAAAAGGCCAAAATTTTATCAAAAGCTTGTGAAATAAAGATTTCAAAGACTATCGACATTTGCACTTAGTTTTAGGACTTCTAGCAGCCTCCAAAAGAGTTGTGGAAACTCCCCTTAAGCCTGACATGAAAGATGGATTTATAGCTATTGTCCTCAACCTTGGCTATGGAGCCAATTTTTATCCGATTATGCTTTTCCCAACTGAGATGAAATTATATTTCCATGAAAGCTCAAGTCAGGAAAATAGTGGCATTTGGGAAAAAATGACCACTAAATAGGTATTACGTGCTCCATTTTGAAATGTTACTCACGAGGAGACTTTGGGTCATGATGTGTGATCGAAACTCTGCTTTAGAACAAAATAGCCTATTGTATAGCTAAATTATGTCTAATTGTGAGAGTGTTGTTTATAGGCCTGAAGTTAGCTCCTCTTTTTTTCATGATCTTCAAGAGCAGGTTAATGTATATGAAGCTTCTTACAATACTTTTGTGATGGATAAATAAGCTTGGAGAGCATATGATAATAGTTTATATTACCATGACACATATTCAAATAATGTGTTTATTATATTTGAGGGTAATGTATATCATGCAGATCACATTTTGATAGTGTATAAAGGAGGCAACTTACACAAATAGCCATTGTGTTACTCCGTTGCATAGTAATAAATTCTAATGTGGTTGATATATGAGTATGGAGGAAATTATTGCCAATTCGGAGTATCTTCTTCAACTTATGAAATCTCATCGTTACATTGGAGACACCAACAAGAATGATTATAGCAATAGATACTTCTGAGTATGAGAGGAGTTATTCTACTAAACATACAAGTGGTAGGATGCGTTACAATCCAAAGATGGAACCTAAGTTATATTGAGTCAATGGTGTAAAGAGTCTTAATGTTTGGAGGATGATTGCAAGTTGGCAATCAAAGTATCTTTGGGCCTGATAATATGTTAGACAAAGCAAGAAGAATGTGGATACAATAGGGATTCATCAGGTTCACCCTTTCTTTTCCATTCTTTATATCTATGATGATGAAACGACTCATGGTGCAAAGCTAAGCAAATTTGTCACTTTAAGATTTGAGTACTCGGTTGAGCTGCAAGTTGATTGTGTTGAGATCAAATGAATTTTTTGAATTTGATAAGGAAGGTATTTATTGTACATTCTCCTTTCCATATGACAATGATTTGGCGCCTTTGGGGATAATCAGTCCTGCTTCACACTTTTATGCCATGCGGTTGTGAGGCTCCTCTAGTGTTTAATCTCGAAAGATTTATAGAGAAAATTGCTTATAACAAATGACATGGAAATGAATGTTAAACCAACAAAAGAATTCATTATCCAATAATTATGATTGACACCAATGAGGATTCCAATTTTTAAATCACAAAACAGTTGAGAAGATACAAATGGTGGATAAATAATCTACAACAATACATGATAATAAGTTGTATCATTTCAGCTTGTTCTCGAATAATGTTCTTTTAAACCGCTTCCAATAACAAATTGGACCTGATCAAATGGAGGCATTATATCAATATGTTGAGACCTAGTTTAAATGAGATAAATACTTAGGTGTAGCTGATAGCCTCTATTGATATCATCCCTTTTTGTACAAATAGTGTTAGGAATTCAATTGCCTTGTGAGGAAAAGCTTGCAAATAAAATTTTGATACAAGATTGGTAACGTATTGCTCATAGGTCCTAGCGTTGACAATAGGAAAAACATGATATCTTTAGGAAGAGGTTTTTCAAATAGGTTGTAGCCCTCAAAATGAAATAATATTAACTTCTTGTAGTACAGACAAGAGGCTCACAGTATGGAATCTTAACATAATTGAGGATGTGAAAACACTAGAGGATGGATCGCCTAAGTTGTTGTTCATAGTGGACATATGAACAAGATATCATATTTCTCATCAAAGCTATAGTTTTGATTTTGAATACTTCAATGATAAGTTTGTGTCCTCAAAGAAGTCTAAGAGCAATGCACACTAAGGGGTTAGAAGAAATATGAAGAGTTTTTCAAAACTCAGAAAATTCAAAATTCAAGAAACAATTACATAAAGGAAGTGGTTATGAAGATGAAGAGTATATGTAACTAATTGTCAAGAAGCAGTTAGAGGAATCCAAGAAGAGTCATTGGGGAAATTTATAAATACATTGTCCAAAGACATTAGGAGGGTTCAATTTTTGGTCTGTCTGAGAGATTGAGTGGAGGAACAATAATTTTTTACAACTCTGATGATCTTTCTATAGATGTTTATTGTTTGTGTGTAATGAATTATGAATGAAATACTAATGTTTATGAATGAGTCTGTGAGCTTTGATAAGCATTTGAATATTCCTTTCCTATGAGGATGTGCTATTTTTTGGTATTTTGTTCATTTATCTTCAGTGAGTATTGGAATTGCAGTGATTCGAGTCAACAAACTATTGATAATCTGATATGTGAGTCATGATATTGATTGCTTTGAAATTTATTTTTTAGCATTAGTTAGTCATTTTAAATCCTTTCTAACCGCATCTATTTCATGGCTATGGATATATGTTAGTCTACCATTTTTTCTTTCTAGTTAAAAGCATACCCCATTTTCATTATTTTCATAAAAACCAAATTTATATCATACGAGGGAGTTTCCCCTCTAAAATAAAGGATATTTATTATTACATAACAATTTATCCATTTTTTGGTGCATATTGTTGCTACTCGTTGGGCGAGTCTAGATTGATTATTTGCAGTGACAAAACTTTTCACCAACACCAATCCATATCTCCCTCCTTCCCTCTTTCTGTCCCTCCCTTTATCCCTCCGACCCTACTACTCCCTATCTCCCTCCCCTCTTTCTCTCACTCCACCTATCCCTCCCTCTCTCCCTCCCACCCTACCAATCTCTATCTCCCTCCCACCCTACCACTCACTATCTCCCTCCTTCCCTCTTTCTCTCCCTCCACCTATCTCTTCTTGTCTCTCTCTCTCCTTCCCTACCAATCCCTATCTCCCTCCTTCCCTCTTTCTCTCCCTATCTCTATTCCTCCCACCCTACCACTCCATATCTCCCTCCTCCCCTCTCTCTCTTTCCCTCCCTTTATGTAAGGAAAGAAAAGGTGCAAAAACACCTTCCTAATGCTAATTCTAAGAGGAATAGTGTAGACAACAGGTTCAAAAACAATTACACTTCATTAAAATTACACATTATTGAAAACAAAATAGACAATTAAAGCATACACAAAATTGTACACCAATATTTAACATGGAAAAACCTTATGGGAGAAAAACCCACCACACCAAGAAAAACACTTTGTATTATAGTAAATCAAAATTACATACAAAGTTGTAGTTCCCCTTTGCAGATATCAATTTCACAGTAGCAACATTTCCCTGATCAACCTTGTACAAATCAAATCCTGATTACAGTTCGTTATGTCTCACTGTTACAATGCTTATGCAACATATAATGAATAACACACACTGTCGACCTTCAGAACCCTCACACTGTTACAACACATTGTAGTATATATCCAACAACCATGGTTGATTCAATCTCTGTACAAACAATTCGGTTCAATTTCCTCAGCAGAGCAACTGTCAATATTACGAGTCAGGGAACAATCACCACCAACTCAACACAGTCCTCCAATGACCATCGTACAACTCAGCAGGTCAACCAAGTCAGCATTTGTTCAAACACGGTCCACCTTCAAGTCCATCGGCATGACGAACACTATTGATGAGAGGCTGGAAATTCACATCGATATCCCATGTCTCCCCGACATCCCAAAAGAACCATCGTGACCACGCGCATCACCAAGAGTCTCCCCAAAATCAACCAAACAACCTTATGAGCAAGACAACAAGCATCAAAGCTAGTTTGAAATGTTTCACCGAGGTCCCAAGTCATCCCAATGACCTTTAGTTCAAATGCAATTTGAAACACCTCATCGACATGAGTCACACCGATGTTCAACTAGAACAGACTCATCAGAAAAACAATGTGCTTCGAAATAATTTCAAAATGTCTCATCGAAATTCCATGTCTCCACGATGACCCAAGTCGGATGACCTTTCCTCAGATCGGCAAGAGTCACACTGACATTCAATAGCCTTTAGAAAGACCACTGAAGTCAGTATAACATTCTCAGGTCCAACCGAAGGCCAATGTTACCCCGATGCCACTGAGATTGGTAAGACTCTCCCCGACAGAACTTCTTGGCCAAACTTCTAGCATCGACATGAGTTAGAAAAATCACACCGACAGTTCAGGTCACACAGACAGCTATCATCGGCAAGACCGACCACATGTCTCACTGATTTGACCACTTCGAGCCTTTAGAGATAAACTACCTATCAGAAAGACATCCCAAGTGTCTCACCGATTTTTCTCTTTCAGGAGGTTCAGGTCAGAAGATTGAGGAACATGTTTCCAACAAACTGCCACTTGACGAAGATCTTTTGACACCTCCAGAGCATTTAGGAACTATTGAGATTCATGGGCTCCAAGGCCCATCGAACTAGCACACCACCTGTACTTGTTTGTGCTCACTGGTTTCGTCAATGCATCTGCAACATTTTCCAGAGTATCCACTTTTTCTAAACAAACCTTTCCATCCTCCACCATATAACGTACAAAGTGATACTGCACATCAATATGTTTCGTCCTAGCATGGAAAGTTGGATTTTCCAAACAGATAGCACTTTGACTATCACAACAAATTGTAATTTGCCCTGCACTGAACCCAATATTAGAACACAAACGTCTAAGCCAAACAACTTCTTTGTAGGCATGAGTTGCTTCCATGTGCTCTGCTTCAATAGTGGATAAAGCGACTACAGCCTGTTGCTTTCTTATCCAACTAACTGCACCACCATTTAACATGAAAATATATCCACTGGTGGACCTTCTACTGTCAATGTCCCCTGCCCAATTAGAATCCACATAGTTGCGAATTTTGAGTGATCTTTGTGAACTAACCGAGTTGCCTTGATAGCACAAAGCATATTGTGATGTACCTTTTAAATATCTAAATACTCTTTTCACAACATCCCAATGTGGCCTTCCTATATTTTCCATAAACCAGCTAAGTACTCCCACTGTTTGGGAAATGTCTGGCCTTGTACAGACCATTGCATACATTAAACTGCCAACTGCACTTGCATAAGGCACTCTGGTCATGTCTTCCATCTCAGTAGGAGATTTTGGACAATCTTCAACAGATAGCTTCGTTCCCTGCAAAACTAGAACAACTAGCTGCTTACAATCATTCATACCAAATCTCTCTAGAACAATGTTAATATAATTACTTTGGCTGAGCCGAAGCTTTTTGCTTTTTCTGTCCCTGGGTATTTCCATCCTCAGAATACACCTTGCTACACCAAGATCCTTCATTTTGAACTTTGAAGAAAACTAAGATTTTAGATCAGAAATCATAAAATTACTATTCCCTATGAATAACATATCATCAACATAGAGGGCAATAATAAGAATATGATCATTTTTAGTTTTAAAGTACACACAATGATCTAATTTTGATCTTACAAATCCCAATGACAAAACAAATGTGTCCAATTTTTGGTACCACATTCTAGGTGACTATTTCAAACCATACAAAGATTTCTTTAACTTGCAAACCAAACTTTCTTTACCTTTTTCCACAAAATGCTCAGGATGGGACATATAGATTTCTTCTTCAAGATCACCATGAAGAAAAGTTGTCTTCACATCCATCTGCTCAATCTCCATGTCATATGATTCTGCAAGTGACAAAATAAATCTAATAGATGTCAGCTTGGCTACATGAGAAAATATTTCTCCATAATCAATTCCCTCTACTTAGGAATATCTCTTCACAACCAACCTCGCTTTATATTTTCCAACACTGCCATCCAAACTGATTTTCTTTTTAAATACCCATTTACAACCAACATATTTCCTGCCTTCAGGCAAGGGCACCAAACTCCAAGTTTCATTCTTCTCTAATGATTCCATTTCTTCCTTCATGGCTTCCAACCAAGAGTTTGAATCAGACATTCCAATTGCCTCTTTTATAGTCCTAGGCTCATCAGTGCTAGTAATTAAAGCATAGGCACATGTAGAATCTAACATAGAGAATCCATACCTACCAGGTTGCTTCTTCTCATGTGCAAACCTCCTCACAGGCTGAGGATGAGGTTGTGGTTCTTCTTCAAAACTCTCAGAGTTGCTCAAACTCTCCTCAGATTTAGGTACACTGTTAATTTGTTGTTCTTCTTTTTTTGGTGTTAGAGAAATTTCAACAACATCATTTTCCTCCTTGACTTCTTTCATCCCTAACTGCAGATCCACTGAAGAAGGTTTCAACTCACGAAAAATAACACTTTTGTTGTACACATTTTTTTTAGTCATAGGATTCCAAAGCTTGTATCCTTTCACACCAATGTCGTAGCCAATGAAGATACACTTAACAATTTTTTTCTCCAATTTAGCTCTCTTCTTGTTCGGCACATAAACATATGCTTCACAGCCAAAGACACGAACATGTCTCAGAGAGGACTTATGACCAAACCACGCTTCCAAAGGCGTTTTATCAACAAGTGCTGACGAAGGAGACCGATTCAATAAGTAACATGTTGTAGCCACAGCCTTAGCCCAAAACTTCTACTATAGACCAACATTGCTTAACATACTTCTTGCCTCTCCATCAACGTCATGTTCAACCTTTCAACAAATCCATTTTAATGCGGAGTGTAAGGTGTTGTTTTATGTCTTTTAATTCCATGGTCATTACAATACCTTTCAAAATCTATAGAACATAATTCACCACCGTTACCTATCCTCAAGCATTTAATTTTTCTTCTAGTCTAATTTTCAACCAAGTTCTTAAACTCTTTAAACTGACTGAACACTTCTGATTTATTTTTCAAAAAATATACAAATGCCCTTCTCAAAAAATCATCAATGAAAGATACATAGTATTTTGACTTCGACAACGAAGTAACATTTATTGGACCAAAAACATTAGAGTGAATATAATCTAGAACACGAGAAGATTTGTGAGGTCTAGAGTAAAAAGAAACACAATGATGTTTTCCATATATACAATGTTCACAAAATTCAAATTCCAGGTTACAATCATCAAACCCCTCAACCAGGTTTTTATTTTTCAAGGCTTTTAAACCTTTCTGACCAATGTGACTGAGCCTTTGATGCCAGAGCATAGTCTTCTCCGTTGGAAGTTTAACTTCCAAAGAGTTTGCACTAACAGGAATATTTACCTCTTTATCTTCACAAACAACTTTTTCTGATTTTGTAGAGACATTGTTACATTGAACAACAAGTGCTTCTAGCTTGTAGAGAGTACCGATTCGAGCACCCCTTGCGAGCACTATGGAGCCTCTAGTCATTTTGCAGCCATTGCTTGAGAAAGAGACTTGCACTCCAACATCATTCAACTTGCTTACAAAAGTAAATTTTGAGCCAAACTTGGTATATGCATTACACCATCAATTCCTTTGATTCTTCCGTTAGGGAATTGAATTTTGACTCTTCCACGACCAACTATTTCTAGAGACGGATTGCTTGCCAAATACACCTTTCCACCATCGTATTTTTCATACTTTATGAACCAGTCTCTATGAGATGTCGTGTGGAAAGATGCTCCAGAATCAATCAGCCAGACATCATCTAATGCTCGAGTTGCCAAGGCTGCAATGAAGGCATCTACATCACTCCGAGAAGAACCATTGTCTGAAGTGTTATTGTTCTTCTTCTTTTTCTCCTCTTTACAATCCTTTTGGACATGACCAAACTGCCCACAGTTCCAACACTTCACCTTGGACTTCATGCCAGGAGAATTTGATCTCCCTTCTGATTTCGATTTGGACTTCTTATCCTTCTTCTTCTTGCCTTTTTATTTTGATCTACCACAAACAACAAGAGCCTCCTTTTCCATCTCAGAAGACTTCCTTCTCATCTCTTTTGATAACAAAGAAGCAACCACATCTTCCATCTTGAAAGTGGTTGTCGTACTCCCTATAGCCATTACTAAATGATCCCAAGAGTCAGGCAAAGAACATAATAGAAGAATACAACGATCTTCATCATCAATTTTCACACTCACAGATGTTAACTAAGCAATCGGTATGCTAAATGTATTCAAGTGATCAACAACATACGCTCCTTCCTCCATCTTCAAGGAATACAACTTCTTCCTTAGAAATAACTTATTCACCAAGGACTTGCCCTAATAAATATCTCCCAGTTTCTTCCATAAAGAAGATGTGGTCTTCTCTTCATGAAAATTTAGAAGCACAGAGTCTGCCAAACAGAGCCTTATTAGCCCCTTTACTTTTCAATCTGCCAGATCCCATTCTTCTTGTTTCATGCCAGAAGGTTTCGCTCTAGACACAACAACCCAAAGATCATGATCCACTAACAGATCTTCCATTTTAAGTTTCCATAACTCAAAATTGTTGCAATTGAACCTTTCTATTTCTGCTCTTCTAGATGTGCCTACCAGTTTAATTTGCAATTTCAAATTACCAGACTTCTACAAGACTCCCAATTTAGAATTGACACAAAAAACCAAACCTACCAACAAGGATAACACAACTAGCCAAGCTCTGATACCACTTGTAAGGAAAGAAAAGGTGTGGAAACACCTTCCTAATGCTAATTCTAAGAGGAATAGTGCAGACAACAGGTTCCAAAATAATTACAGTTCATTAAAATTGCACATTACTGGAACATGATAGAGAATTAAAGCATACATAGAATTGGACACCAGTATTTAACGTGGGAAAACCCTTACGAGAGAAAAACCCACCACATCAAGAAAAACACTTTATATTACAGTAAATGACAATTACATACAAAGTTGTAGTTCCCCTTTACAAATATCAATTTCACAACAGCAACATTTCCCTGATCAACCTTGTACAAATCAAATCATGATTATAGTTCGTTATGACTCACTGTTACAATGGTTATGCAACATACAATGAATAACACACATTGTCAACCTTTTGAACCCTCACAATGTTACAACACATTTCAATATATATCTAACAACCATGGTTGATTCAATCTTTGTACAAATGGTTCAATTCAGTTTCCTCTGCAGAGCCATTGTTGATCTTACCAGTCAGGGAATGGTCACCACCAACTCAACACAGTCCTCCAATGACCATCGTACAACTCATCAGGTCAACCAAGTCAGCATTCATTCAACCACGGTCCACCTTTGAGTCCATCGACATGACCAACACTATCGATGAGAGGCTGGAAAGTCACATCGATATCCCAAAAGAACCATCATGACCACGCACATCACCAAGATTCTCCGCAACGTCAACCAAATAGCCTTATCGGCAAGATAGCAAGCATCGGATCTAGTTTGAAATGTTTCACCGAGGTCCCAAGTCATCCCGATGACCTTTAGTTCAAATGTAGTTTGAAACACCTCATCGATAGGAGTCACATCGATGTTCAACTACAATAAACTCATCGGCAAAACAACGTGCTTCAGAAGAAGTTCAAAATGTCTCATCGAACTTCCATGTCTCCTCGATGACCCAAGTTGGATGACCTTTCCTCAGATCAACAAGAGTCACATCGATGTTCAATAGCCATCGACAAGATCACCGAACTCGGTATAACATTCTTAGGTCCAACCGAAGGCCAATGTTACCCCGATGCCACTGAGATCGATAAGACTCTCCCCGATGGAACTTATCGGCTAGAATTCTAGTATCGACATGAGTTATAAAACTCACACCGATAGTTCAAGTCACACCAATAGCTTCCGTCAGCAAGACTGACCACATGTCTCACCGATCTGACCACTTTGAGCCTTTTGAGATAAACTGCCCGTCGGAAAGACATCCCAGGTGTCTCACTGATTTTACTCTTTCAAGAGGTTTAGGTCAGAAGATTGAGGCACATGTTTCCAACACTTTATCCCTCCCAACCTACCAATCCCTATCCGCCTCCTCCCCTCTTTCTCTCCCTCCCTCTACCCACCCTACCACTCCCTATCTCCCTCCTCTCCTCTTTCTCTCCCTCCACCTATCCCTCCTTCTCTCTCTCTCTCCCTCCCACCCTACCAATCCCTATCTCCCTCCTGTATTTATTTCTCTCCCTCTATTCCTCTCACCCTACCACTCCCTATCTCCCTCCACCTATCCCTCCCACCCTAACACTCCCTATAGCACTCCATCCCTCTTTCTCCCCCTCCCTCTATTCCTCCCACACTACCGCTCCCTATCTCCCTCCTTCCCTCTTTCTCTCCCTAATTCTCTTTATACCCACCTCTCCTACCGCACCTCTCTCCACCTACCCCTCCCTTCCTCCCTGACTCTCTCTACCTCTCTCCCCCTATCTCCATTTCTTTGTCTAGATTTTTTAATAATAATCCAATATATAATATATATTAATATTAATAAATATAATATGTAATGTATTAATACTAATATGAAATATATATAATACATAATATATAATATAATATATAAGTTACAATATATAAAAGATTTTTTAAGTTTGATATAACAGATACATGTTTTATTAAAAAATGGATATCCATTATTGACAACACGAGTACTCATTTTGTTCTATGTAAAGTTTGCTTTATATAATATAATTATACTTATATTAATATAAATAATATAATATTATTATTATTTCATTATAACATACATTATAATAATATCTATATTTAATATTATAATACTATATTAATATTATAACGTATTATATTTATTAAATATAAATATTATTATAATTATAATATATATAATATAATAATCAATATAATATTAATATATTAGATGAATAAATAGTATTATATTAATATAAAAAGCTTCAAAAAATGGATATCTATTTTTGAAAGGAAAATGACTATCCATTTTGTAAACCTTGTCTCCCATACCATGTACACTTTTGTAAACGATTATATGGAGAAAATGGATTGAAGTCAATTTTGTCCATTCCAAGAGTCCCCACATTCTCCACTCTATCATGAATATTGTGATTTATGTGCATTATAGACATATTTTTTTCTCCTAGAGCGCTTTTTTCACAAAAGTTTATTATTTCAATCATTTGGTACTTGATTGGGTTGGGATAATGGGAAGCAACAATCATCGTAAAGCGAAAAGGAAGAGGAATGGTCAAGCAGAGGCAATTGAGGCAAGCAAAGAGAAAGATAGAGTAAGGAAGAGGGTGGATAGAAGAGGTATGTCAAATTCTATTCGAGGAGAAGAATCCTCTTTACCTTTAAGTGAAACTCAAAGTGACCATGATATTGAATTTCAAAATATTGAAGAAGAAATTGAAATTGAAACTTTACAACATGAAACTGAAAGTGAACATGAAATTGAGAAAGAAAATGTCCAACATGAAATTGTAAATATTGAAGTCAAAAACTAAAAATATTAATGTTGAACATGAAATATGTGAAAATGAAACAATGAATGTCAATATATCTCTAAATCATGCAAGAAGAGAGGATATTAATGTTGAATAAGAAAATGAAATCCTAAATCCATCTATTTGTAATGAATCCTATGAAAATGCTCAACATTCAAGAACCCCAAAATGGTTGCTTGAACTAGATGAGAATATAATAGATAAACTTGATAAAAAAAGGTCATCATTAACGATTCGGTTGGGGACTACTCATATGTTCAATCAATACTTTTCCAATAAGACATTAACCGAATAATGTCAACTTTTTGTACAATTGCTAAAATCTTACAAAATGAGACCATTATTAACAAAATTGAAGATTCGTGTCACCAAAAAGTCAGAAAAAATAGTATTATTGTAAAAATTCTTTTTAATGCTCTAAATTCTATTGGAAAGATTATTAAGGAAAAATATAAGAGAGTTGCTCGTAGAGTGATCACAACCTCATTAATAAGCCATCATTTGATAAAGGCTCATTTAATGAGGCAAACTTGTATTGATTTAAACCTAAATCATAAAATATTGTCTGGAGAAATTTCAAGAAGAGGAAGACTTGATAGTCCTCTTCAAAATGATACATGGGATTTTAGTAGGAGGCTCCCACTTGTTGATAAGAAGCTAACAGATGATATAAAAAATAAAATACAACAATTTTGGCACTCTCAATCTAGAGTATCATTGAATGCAAAGGATGTTTTCAAGTTAAGAGTTGGCAATCGAGATTGCACACTGCATCCTAGACATTTCTTGGAATGTAGCCAAATAATATTGTACAAACAATTTTGTGAAACACATCCAAATTTGCAAATCTCACAAAGGGATTTTGAATCTTGTAAGCTATTTTATTTTGTACCTATTAATATTTGTAATACATGTTATGGTAAATACCATGTAGAGTTTTCAATGTATCATGAACTGTTATGATATATTCGTTCTACTATGCATACTAATGAAATGTTGTAGGAATGTCATGCAATGCAACTTCCAAAGTCATCCAAGGACTTGTTAGATTCATTTTTATGTGTTAAAAGTGATGGTTGCTTTTTTTTATAGAAATGATTGTTTAAATGAAACGTGTTTGCAATGTGGTGGTTTATCAAAGTTTGTAACATGTTTTCATGAGGGCAACGAACATGATTTTTCTAAAAAAATTGTTGAGAAAAAAATTTGAGACAGTGAAATACACTTTGAAAAGTGGAGGTGAGGGTTCTAGATGCTAGTTGGTTACAAGAGAGATAATTATTGTTGATTTTATTTTTTTATTTTAAGAAAAATATTTTCTACAAGTATGCAAGGCATAGCCATAGGTCCCAGTGGTTGGATTGGCAATTCAGGATGTGTAAGGACTCTTTCACAATTGGAACTATTATATCCATGGTTGATTTTGTTGAAAATTACATATTGCAACCACAAAATGAGGTACAATCTCAATATTACAATTCTATTCAAATTGTTATTTTTGTCCACATAACATATAGACATGACCCTGACAGTACAAAAAAGGACAAGAAGATAATCAAAGAGTACCATTTTTACATAAGTCATGATAGATCTCATTCGTCTAAGTTTGTGCAACATTGTTTTGAAAAAAATTTGGAGTTTTTGTAGGAAAAAGGTATTGCAATGGGTCTATGTCTCATTTGGTCAGATAATTGCATAGAGAAATTCAAGAATGCTCATATGTTTTATTGGTTGAGCAAGATGCATATACAAAGGGGTGTACTACATATTTGGAGTTTTTTTGAGGATAGGCATGAAAAAAGTGAGCATGATGGTGCAGGTGCATGTGTGAAGAGAGCTCTAGTTAAGAAACAAATGAAGATTAGAGGTGGTGCAACATTCAGTGATGCATGTTCTATTATTGATTAGTGTAGCTATGGATTGTCATGAGGAGAGACACTTGATTAAGAAGTGTGCAGGTTCTTTTGGTTGGTTGATAAGGGCGCAATGGGAGAGAAATTGAAATGTCAAAAAATCAAAGAATCTTCAAAGATGCATTTATTTTGAAGCTTATATGTAGGTGAATGGATCATATGGACATGAGAGTTGGCATGTTTTTTTCAAAATTGTATTCAGTATGATTGGGATCAATGTGAATCAAGTGAGTGGGGTAGATACATGGATTCCATAATATCTAACCCCTTTATCTGTAGTACAATCCTCTTTAGAAGATGAAATAGAAAGTTCACTTGACTATAACCATCTTTTAGATCTTGTACAACCAAGACATGTCTATGTAGTTGTTACACCATAGGGGAATGAAGAGGGATCAAACTATTGGTTGGCATGATGTGTATAGGGAAATAATAAGCTAACAAAACCAATGAAAAATGATGATGGGCTCATGTATCCTACAGGTTCAGTTGTTATTGCCAAAAATTGTTTGTGAAAGTATATGATTAGAAAGAATGGCATACCTGCATTTGAAGACTACGAGAAAAACAAAACCATTCCCATGTATTTGCACCTTGTTATAACAACAAATTTTAAGGCATCAAGACATCATTCCAAACCAAGAACAAAGGAACTATGGATAGTTAGTAATGTCAAACATGATGCAATACTATATACTCTAAAGGTAAGAGATGACCCTTCAGGCACACTTTAGTAGCAGATCATTTTTGTATAGGACAGGTATGATATTGTTCATCTTATTTAGATTCATTTTATGTCTATGGGTTGGATTAAAATTATGTTAAAAAAATTTCATAAAATTTAACTGATATGTAAAAATGTAGGTTTTTTGGAGAACAAATGTATATTTTTCAAGCTATTCAGATCAAAACATCCACGATAGTTCATGTAGATCAATATAAATTTTAAAGGTACATATTTGATTTGAGAGAATGTTTTGTTCAAAATTTGTTATTCATGTTTCTTATGACAATAAATCTGCCATTGTTGACTTTCTAATAGGTCTTGAAGATTGATTTTCTTATCAATTCACTTATTTATATGTGTAGGTTTTTGGGAGAACAAAGGTATATTTTTAAGTGATTCAAATTAGTACATCCACAGTTGTGTTATGAGTATGATGAGGTAATGATGGTATTGATTTAATAGTGGGTTGGAGTTTATGTGTCTTAACCAAGAAAAAGCTCAAAAAAATACAAGGTAATGAAAAGAGACCTACCCTAGCATTTACTCGCCTACCTCAACATGTCCATGTTGCCCATATGTCAAAAATACTAAAAATTAAATATATTTGGAATTTTTGATCTTATGGCACTTTTAAGACTACTCAGATTAGTTCACTCCAGAATAACAAGGGGACTTGGGTAGCAAAAGGAGGCCTTTCGTAGAGTTTACTTGCCTACCTTGATATGTTGGTATACTCGGTTTTTCTCCATGATGCACAAATAAAAAATGCTTCTTTCCATTTTTGTACTACTTTCCACTGACAATTTTTGCAAGAATGCATTTGACACTAGAACACACAAACGGTGTTGAGTTGACCCAAACTGAGAGAGGTTGGTTTGAAGGGATTTGATATCCACCTGTAGGTCCATACAAAGCATTCGTATGGGCCACGAGCTCCGAGAACGACTTTGTTAAAGTTTGAAAATTTTTGGCTTTTAGGGCTCTTTAGAGACTACCTCAAAAAGAGCACCTTAGAATGATCGAGTGAATTTGGAAATGAAAAGAGATTTTCCATGGTATTTTCCTTGCCTACCTCAATGTGTCCACACTTCCCATTTGTCAAAAACACTAAATTCTTTACAATTTTTGCACTTTTTTCTCTTAAGTTGCTTTATAGACTACCCCAGAAAGAGCACCCTAGAATGATTAGGTGAATTGGGAAATGAAAAGAGGCCTTACCTATTATTTACCTACCTACCTCAACATGTCCATGGTATCCATTTGTCAAAATTACTATAAAATTAACAATTTTACATTTTTTGCTCTTACAACACTTTTAAGACTACTCCAGATTAGTGCACTTAGGAATCACGAGGGGAGTTGGGCAAAAAAAGGAGGCTGGGAGGCCTTTTGTAGAATTTACCTACCCACCTTGATTTTTTGGTATTGTTGGTTTCACTCCATGATGCACAAAACAAAAAAATGCTTCTTTCCATTTTGCATTGCTTTCCACTAACAATTTTTGCAAGAATGCATTTTACACTGGAACACACAGACAGTGCTAAGTTGATCCAAACCAAGAGAGGTTGGTTTGAAGGGGTTCAATATCCACCTATAGGTCCAAATAAGGCATTTCTACATGCCACAAGATCCCATAACGACTTTGTCAAAGTTTGACATTTTTTTGTTTTTAGGGCTCTTTAGAGACTACCTGAGAAAGAGCACCCCAAAATGATTAGGTGACTTGGGAAACTAAAATATATATTCCCTAATATTTACCTACCTACCTCAACATTTCCATGCTTCCCATTTGTCAAAAATACTAAAAATTTAACATTTTTTTGCATTTTTTGCTCTCAAGGCTCTTTAGAGACAACCCTAGAAGGAGCACCCTAGAACGATCGGGTGACTTGGGCAATGAAAAGAGACCTTCCCTAGTATCTACCTACGTACCTCCATGTGTCCAATTTTCCCATTTGTCAAAAATTGAAAATTTAATAATTTTTCATTTTTTGCTCTTACAACACTTTTCAAGACTACCCCATATTAGCGCACTCCAGAATCACGGTGGGACTTGGGCAGCAAAAGGAGGCATTTCATAGAATTTACCTGCCCACCTTCATGTTTTTCTATACTTGGTTTCACTCCATGATGCACAAAACAAAAAAATGCTTCTTTCCATTTTTGTACTACTTTCCACTGATAATTTTACAAGAATGCATTTGACACTGGAACACACAAACGGTGTTGAGTTGACCAAAATCAAGAGAGGTTAGTTTGAAGGGATTCAATATCCACTTGTAGGTCCATAAAAAACATTTGTACATTCAACGGTCTCCCAAAATGACTTTGTTATAGTTTGACAATTTTAATTTATTTTAGGGATCTTCAGAGACTACTCCGGAATGATCAGGTGACTTGGGCAATGAAAAGAGACCTTCCCTAGTATTATACATGCCTATTTCGACATGTCCACGCTGCCCATTTGTCAAATTAATAAAAAAATTATAATTTTTGAATTTTCTAATATTAATGATTAATTTTAACCATTGTTGAGTAAAAAGTAGGTTTGAGTTTATGTTTCTTAACAATTCTTAACAAATGTAGGTCATTTTGGTGGACAATACTATTTCATCAATAAGTGATTCAAAACAAAAGTTATAAAATCTTGCTTCAACATTGAGGACACATTCAATCAATACATAAGGAGGTATCTTCTTAATATACTTTAATCTCTTGATTTATTATCTTGCATTTGATTTCAAAGAATGACCAGTTGACTTTGTTGTTCACATTGTTTATAATCCATACTTTTCTAATATTTATATGTAGGCATTTCTTAAGACAATCTTTGAGTAGGACGTGAAGTTTGATGGAAATGCATCCAAAATTGGATTTCATGTTGCTTTCATTGTTCAATTACTTCTACTCAACATTTTCTATTTTTTAATAGTTTTTGTAATATTGCAATGCAGGTGTTTGTGAGAGTAGCAATGATTTAAGATGTGCGTTATAGAGTGAGGATATTAGGGGCACATATTAATTGTGTATCTACGATATCTTGATAGCAAGATGCATCAATGTATTTGTACATGAGGACATTTATAAAATTATATGGCATTATTAGTTGTATTGATGATTATGATGGTTAAAAGATGATATAAGATGTATTTGTACATAAGTACATGAAAATTATGATATACGAGCATTATTGGTTATATTTATGGTAGAATGTACGGTGTGTTATGATGATTATGAATGTCACGTGTATGTTAAAAATTGTCACATGTATGTGTAATCACCATCAAGTGTATCAAACGTATGCAATTAATGATGATTATGATGCATAAAATAACAAATATTATGTGTATGCACCTACTTATGTATGTTCATGAATTTCATGTGTATATATTTTCACATCAAAATCACCCACACATTCCTATGTTGGTTCATGTTGGTACCTACTTAATAGTCAAGCAACAATGAAGATTTTGGACTTGTCTTTTAGATAGAAGCTCTCTCTCATGAGACCTTAGGCCAACAACAATTTTTTATTCCTTTTCATGGTCTTCTGTCTTCTTTTTCATATCTTTTCCTTTAAGCTTTGGAGCAGCTTCTCCCTCATCAACCCTTAGGACAACAACATCCATTTCTTGGATAGAGTTTTTAATGTCATGAATACTTTTATGTAGCTTTGCAACTACTTTTTGATCGGTTTTGGGAGTGTCTTTCTGATTACATAATGCAGATGTTTCTTTTAACAAGTTCCTTGAGCATAGTGGAGGAACTAGTAGTTTTCCTTCTATTTTAGTTCATGAGGTTCCTACATAACTAGAGAGCATGCCAATGACATATGAAATTTCAAGCCCAGATTGAATTAAATAATTGAGGTTGTCAATAATATATGAATATACAGTAGCAAAAACTAATGACAAATCTAACATCTCACCTAATTTTTGATTTTGGACAAAAAATCGTGTGTTTTTGGACTATCCAAGGTCGGTCTTGGATGAAAAGTGATAAAGCTTAATCCCACAAAAAAAGCTCATTAAAATCAAGTTAGTCATCAATTAACCATAACCAAAATCTCAACAATCTCATCAATTGTGTCTTCGTGAAAACCATAACCATCATCATAGGGATTATATTTTTGGTGTCTTTGTTGAAGGTTTAGATTTATTTAATTTGGTGTGAATGGGATATTTAGGCATGATTCAATAGTTTAGGAATGGACTAAGGTTTGGGTTGGATTAATTGGGATGGGGAGATATGGACTAAGGTTATTATGCACCACTTTTATAACATTAATTTTGAATCTTTCTTGATGAAAATATGTGATTTGTTAATGAATTATAAATGAAGTATGGAATGCTCTATTGCTAATTTATTCATGTTACATTATGCCAAAATTTGCATTTTATGTCATTTGTTTTGATGCACTAATTTTAAAAGGAAAATTCAAATTGAAATATCCATCATTGCTAAAGGGTAAATCTAACTTTATTGAAAGGATAAATACCAAAATGAAACTATACAGACTAAGGATGTTAATGGATCAAGGAATCAAAGGGTAAAGGATGTTGCAACTATATAGATTAACGATAAAGGGATTAAATTTGGTGAAGTTGCCCAAGGCAACCAAATTTAATAGCAGTATAACACGAGTGAAAATGATATGTAATTCATAAACTATTAAAGTACAAGACTACAATAAATCAATAGATATAACATGTTATCCATCATAGCTCAGCCACTATAAAGTGATTATACATTCAAATTTTAAGTTTCAAAATAGGAAACCATGCACACAACAAACAAAATATGTCGAATATCAATTTTTATATATAAAAATGTTGAGTAATTATGTATGTACATATACAAATTTGACATATATTCCAACTCAAAATAATATTTACAAAATGTGGCATATATCATCTCATGGTCTATATATACAATGTATATCTCAAATAGCTATGTCATGTCTAGAAAATCTGAATTTTGTGGTGGATCATGAAAATGTATCCTCTTCACACCACTTAATGGATGAGAAGTTGCCTGCACAAAAATAATTCAAACCATAAATTAGATTAATTAGCTCAATGATAAATAACTTAGACTACTAAATAGAAACTTATCTACTATTTTTTATAGCTTTCAAAGTAACATCTAATCAATATACTAAACTATAAATTAAATTTAAATTGAATTCTTCATTACCTCGAGCATTTTTTCTTTGGCTGAATACATTCAACAAATGATGGTCCCTTAGGATGCTCAGGAGTCCTACCATATTTTCTTGGTAGAGGATCCACATACATGGATGGGGGGATACTCTAAAATTATTATATAATTGCTAACAAATAAACATAAACTAAACAAATATCTACATATATATATATATATATATATATATATATAGAAACTTATATATCTACTAGATATAAAAAAACGATATACCCGAATCAATGATACAACTGAGATTGATTGAGAAGAAATCATCATGGTAAAAGGTGTCACATCAATCACATCTGGAGTACACTACCAAAGTAAAATAAGATCAAGATATAAATAAGTATGTATTTAATTAATCAAAATGTAAATGATATGTGTGCAATAAAAAGGTTTTACATGTACAAAAAACTATACAAATGTGTGTAGGCCAAATTCAATGGTTGAAAGAGTACCATGATGCACATCTCTAATATGTTCCTCAGTCATCAACTATTCAATCCCACTTAAATACACATTAGTAACATGTACTATTTTTTATAATAATTTTAAATGAAATGCACTATAAAATAAATTTAAGTTTTACCTTTACAAAAGATTGCTCTTGTTGCTCCTCATCTCCAGTCGTAGACAGTGTTGCATTTGTTCCTCCCTCGCATGTCTCCGTTGCATATGTTCCTCCCTCACACGTCTTTGCTACATCAGTTTCTCCCTTGCACATCTTCGTTACATTTGTAGTATGCATTGTTGCCTCATATCCTGCAAGTGACACATCATGCACCTCATACTTAGATGTGTCCAGGGGAGGCTCATCCCTATCTCCCATACGACCTAGACATATATGGTTTCATGTACTACACTGATGAGGTACACAAATATGTGTAGATTCCAATGTTACACCAACATCAACTAAATCACGAGGAGTGTCACTATTAGGTAGCTAGGCAAACTATGAGGATTGTGCAATCAAATAGCCAATCAAAGAGTGTTTGGCCAAGAGACTATGTTGGGTTGCATCGAAAACAATTTATGGATGGGGTGTTGAAGGTGGGGGAGGAATACGAGGAGGGGGAACATAGGGACCTTGCATCATACCCATTACCCCAAGTCTATCTTGGGGTATTCCATACCTACTCCCTAAAAATACCTGAAATCAAAATAGTTATTTTTTCCTAAAACAAATTCCACATATAATTTGTGGAGAAAATAAAGAGGGACATCAAAATTGTTTTTGGGTAGTTTATCGAATGTGTCATCCACCAATAATCCCAAAAATTTGCAGTTATGCCCTCATGGGTGCACCATTTTATGGAAAAATTTGGGTTGTGTAAACCAACACATTGTCCAGTTTTTGCATTCACAAAATATTGGGCTAAATCAACTTTAGTTATTTCTATTTTTTTAATCTCATCATACCCCAAACTATTTGCATATTCCAACCTCTTCACATGTCCCCACTGTTGAAATGAAGAATGTTGCCTAGTGATGTCTTGAACATGACTGATTATGGCCTCTATATTAGGTGTTATTGATTGTAAATGTTTGTGGTTTTGGTATCTCTCAACAATGTTTCTCAATTCAATAATATTTATTTCAATTAAATCCTAAATTGAAGGAGGGTTTAGTGGAGGAGGGTTTTCTCTATCAATTTATTCATTTAAACCTTGTTTAAAATTAACATAGTTTTAAACTAATTGCTAAAATCTTTTAAAAAACCTAATATATATGTTAAAAAAACATATAAAATAATTAAAATCATCGAAAACAACATGAATTTTAACATACCCTGGTTGTTTGCTGATGAGATCAGAGAAACTACAAGAAAAAATGGTTTTGCAGCCAAAAACGGATATCAGATATAGCAGATATTCATTCTCTAACACTTTTCCCACACGTAGCCAATAGTGATAGTGAAAATGAGTTTTATGTTGGTTTTTTTACTTATAGTTATAAAAAATGGATATTCGTTTTGTCAAAATGGATATCCGTTTCAAAGAGCATTTTTTTAATTTAAAATATCTCATATATGTTGTATATTAATATTAATATTGCATAAGATTAATATAATATATATTAATATTTCTCTCAAATGCATTTGAAAAGGGGAAATTCTTCTTTGAATATTTTAGGGGTATAAGGGTAGAAGATATCTCTGATTGGTGATGATTATGTGTATAAGGTAGAGTTGGTTGCAACTAAAAATGAAAATAAATGATAAATGATGTTATTGTCGAATTGCTTATGACTTGTTAAGGGGGAAATCAATGTCTGAAATGAAGTAAATTTGGGGGAGGCGACCGAGTAACACATGTTTATTCAAATAGAATGCTCAAGTCAAATTAGGATTGAAAACCAAGGCAATGGCTGGTTTGTAGAGAAGGTCGGGTTTCTTGGTTTGATGGATGTGCTCATGAGGTGGGAGTTGGGTGTTAGTTGTTGGAAGATTGGGAAGATTGTAAATTATATTTTGTGTGAATTATTGATGCGTCTAAGGCATATGCAAGGCAGAATAGGGTTAAGTAGTAATATGCCAGCACTAAAAGAAGAACTTGATGGTTTGTTTTAAGGGGTTGGTGTAATCCATTTGGCGGAGGTTGATTGTAATGGAAATGATATTTTGTAAAAAATTAACTGAGAGTAATTTAATAAAATTATGCAGGGTCTCCTTACCTTTATCGATAAAAAAATAAAAATGAAATATATATATATATATATATCAATATTAATATATATAATATATATTGTACAGGGTGGAGGGCCTAGCTCAATTGGCTAAAGCATCTTATTGCAAGCAAGAGGTCATGAGGTCTAGTCTACCCTCTGACCCTGTGGTATCGGAGGGTGTGTTATGCCAGCATCACGGGTCACATGAAAAACATTTACCAAGCGCACTGCAGTTTATAGGGGGCTACCCGATTCTTGCAAGCTAAAAAATATATATTATATTATACATAATATATATGATATTTATGATAATATTAATATTAATATATAAAATATAATTAGATATGATAATATTAGTATATATTAATAATATATTATTATTATAGAATATACAATAATATTAATAAATATATTATAACTAATATACATGGTGCTCAATCTCTAAAAAAATTGTATGTTTCTCAATAACAGATATCAACTTTTTTACAAATCAGATATCCATTTTTGCTTGTTAACATCAAATATTTGTTAATAATGTATATCCATTTTTCTTTGGTGTTTACCTTAGAAAATATACTTTTTACCAACCCAAGTAAAAAGTCAAATGTGAATTCTATGATTTTGCCTTCCTTATGTCGCATTTTTTTTGTAACATCGCCACTATTTGGCCCCCTGTACATAGACCCTAATAGTTTCTTCATATACTTGGATCAATCATCAAAACTCAAGTATATAGACATGGTAGCATGACATAATTATCAACTCTAGTGAATGAATAATAAATAAATGTGGCTAAGAATCCACACAATCCAACAATGAAATGTCTCCATCAATATCTCAAAATACTAAGAATGAATTCCCAAGATAACAAAGGAAAGGAAAAATAAAATAATAAATGACTAAGAACAACCATTTTGTGAAGAAACATTCGATTTGAATCCTCCACCCTACAACTCTGCAAGAACACTTGCATTCAAACACCTATCACAAAAGAGAGAAAAATTAAATATGTGTTGTAATAGCTTGAGCTCTATTAATGCAAAAAAGTATGAATAATGATACAATACACAATGAATTTCCCTTGATAAAAGATAAGAAAGCCCAAGTGAAACCCTATGCGAGGATTAATTTAGATCATGACATGTTTCATAATCCTATGACTTAAGACAAAAAAAAGCATATGACTTAAGTAAGCTGAATAATGCTCTCATAAAAAGGGAATCAATTCATTAAATAATTAACTAGGAAATTATCCTTTACTCTAACACCCCACTTAAGTGTAACTTAGGTAAAAGCTAAAATAATGCATAAAAATTAAAAAATAGGTCTTGACAACTAGACTTGATGAGGTACCCATGTACAAATAAAAAAATATATCTCTGACAATTGGAGAAAAGGAGAAAACCTCATTGAAAAAAATCCTCTCTAAAAAAGAGATGTACAATATGGAGGAATGAAGACTCGATTAGACCCCCCAAGGACAACTTCACCCCAAGCATCGATCACAGCTAAAGATAATGAGGTGATACTGTTAAGATGTCCATAACCTACTCCTCGGTAGAAAAAATCTCTAAGGAGAGACGACCATCATGGATGAGCTATTGAATGAAATATAAGTGTATCTCAATGTGCTTCATCCTTTTATGCTCAACTAGGTTGCATGCAATGTAAATGGTGCCTTGGTTATCACACTAAAGAAGTGTAAAACTATTAGGTGGAAAATCAAAGTTTGTTATAATTTTTCAATCACAAAACCTTTTCACTTGTAAGAACTGCACCTCAATCCTGAACCTCAATGAATGATAATGAAATAATGTTTTCCTTCTTACTAGACAAAGTAATTGGATTGGAACCAAGGCAAAATATAAACCCAGAAGTGGACTTTTGTTAGTCAACATTCCCTATCCAACTTGATTCGGTGATGCCTATTATCACTAAAATTTCAGTGTGTACTAAACACTAAAGTGTATAGTGCCCCTAATATACCTAAAAACATTCTTCACTACCTTCAAATGAATATCATCAGGATCATTGGAAAAATGAGACAAGCCGAACAAAAAAGGTGATGTTAGGATGTGTGTGGTACAAGTGGTAATTAATGTGACACCTAATTAAAATGGCATAGGAGCTATCTTATAATCATCCATGTTTAAATGATGAAGCAAATCATTGACATACTTTTTCTAATGAATTTAGATACCCTTAGAAGATTGAAGAACCTATAGACCAAGAGAGAGGTTCAAAAGCTCGAGATATGCAATGCTAAAGTACTCTATCAATGAATGTCATATGTCCTAAATCATGGATATAGAGCTACTAGTAAGAATCAAAACATTTGCGTGCAATACCAATATCAAAAGATCAACTCCATCTATCTTAATATAGGTTGTGTGTTTAGAGTGCCAACGTGTGAAACCAGATGCAAGTAGTAAACCATTTATCTTCTCATACCAAGCCTTAGGGGCTTGCTCAAGACCATAAAAATAATATCATTTCCTACAAACAAGGGAAGATTCATGCATGAATCCTAAAGTCAAATATATTTATATATCCTCATGAAGATCATCGTGCAAGAATGCACTCTTTACATCCATCTGGTGTATAATCCAACCTTCAGATGCAACTAGAGAAATGACAAGGCAAACTAAATTCATCTTGGGCATAGGGTAAAATGTCTCAATATATTTAGTACCCTCAACTTGTAAGAAATACTAAGCAACAAGATATTCCTTGTAACACTCAATATAACCATCTACTCCATACTTGGTGTGGTACACCCACTTGCACTAAACCATATTTCTCCCCATAGGAAGACAAACCAAATCCCATGTGTTATTCTTCATCAATGAATAATAATCCCCATCTAAGCATGATCCCACTTTATAATACTTAAAGCCTCCAAAAAACTTTTTGGATTAGTAAATATAACATGAATTATAAGATTGGTACCAAAATATTTAGATTGAGTGTGATAAGAATCCATAGTATCACCAACTAAAAATACATCCTTTAAATATTAGTGCATGCCTAATTAAGAAAAACAATGGTGGAGTACGATGTGGTGGTATATAACCATTAGAACTATCAGTCAAAGTATGCTCCAATGCACACATATCCTCATGAGATAGGGTAGGTGGAGCAAGTAGTAAGAAAGAAGAAGTGGATATAGAATTTATCTATGGGAAGGAATTAAAAATTAGACATCTATTTAAAATTAGAAATCTCTTATGGTGGGATCAAACAAATAATAAACCTTCACAATTAGCCAATAAATGAATGGTTGACTCTTCTTCTCCATTATATTAAATTGACCATCTACAATGAATGCCCAAGCCTCATAACCAAATATGCTAAAGAAGGTAACATCAAGTTTTATAATGGATCAAGCCTCATTGGGAGTGATATTCATAATTGCCTCATGGGGAATGGATTTATAAATATAATTAAAATAATTGATTTTCTCAAACTAAAGGATGAAACCATAGAACATGACTAAAGCATACAATCGGTCATCTACCCAAGTGATCTATTATTATATTCAACAACACCATTCTACTAAGGAGTATAAGGATCCACAGACTAATGATGAATACCATGCTTAGTGCAATAATATTGAGATGGCCAATTATTTATTTAGAGTTTTTCAACAGAAGAACTCAATTTCTTCTCCATGAACAACTTAAATATCCTAAAAGTGACAAAGACATCACTCCTGTACTTGATAAAGTACACCCACGTGCACCAAGAGTAATAATCAATGAATGTGAGCATGTACTTGGCTCTTAAAAATGAAGGAATGGGAAAGGAAATAAGGTAGAAGCATGGCGGTCCTTGCCCTCGGGAAAGTGCTTATGATGTCATTTGGTAAGAACACAACCTCGAAAAACACCCTTTATGCATGAAACCTTAGGAAGATCAAGTACCACTTCACGCGTATTCAATTGTTATAGATACCTATAGTTGACATGACCAATTTTCATGCCAAATTATACTCAAGGAAGTTGCATGGGCAATGTGTGATTAACCATTAAATGAATCAATAGCATAAAAAATGTACAATCTGAACTCATGATTACCTCTCCCTAGAGCAAAAACTGTCTTTGGATGATGGAGATCATGAATAACAACATATTTGGGTGAAATATCAATAGAATTACTCTCCAATGTGATAAATATGGTAGAAATAAAGTATATTAGTAGAAATATCAGAAACAAGAAGAACATCCTCAATGTGACCATCAGTCACCTAAAAAGTTCTTAAACACAAAATTAAAATATGCGAAGAGTTACCCACTACAACTTAAGAAGCACTACTATCTAAAAGAGACTCAAGTAGATTGGATGAATGAGTTATATAATGTGAGGCTCCAATTTCTATAATCCAACTATGTATTAAAGATGAAGTTTGTGCTAAGAGTGCATAAATCTTGCTTGTGCAGATGGAATAAGACTTAGAAGGTGAAATGACGTGTTCTTGCATGGCCTCCTCTAATTCCTTTGGTCTCTTCCGACATCTGGTAATTGTTTGTCCCTCCTTGCCATAAAATTTGTAAGGGTCTCTTGATTTCTTCTTCTCCTTAGAGGAAGACACACCTGGCTTATAAAATATATCATTTTTAATTGTGGATTAATGTTTGTGATCTGACTAATAGGCTTGGATGAACTCTCATTACCTAATGTGGATTTTAAATCTTGGGATTTTGTGTCTTCTCACCTTTTCCTTTAAGTGATTAATCAAGTAACGCAAGAGCCTTGTAGGTAGAAATTGACTCCAATTGCATCAACTTGGCTTGTTCTCATGTCAAGTGATCACAAAAGACCTCAAACGAAGAAACTATGAAGGTATCTTCTGATCCATCCATAGTAGAATAAAAGGTAGAAGAGAATTCTTGAAAGGTGTTGGACTAATCACTAGTGTCTCCCTTCAGATTCGAGACATAGACTAACCATCTTTCGTGGATCCATTTATCTCTAGCGTTTGTATCGAGTGTTAACAGGTTGATATTTTAGCACAATGACAACCCAACAAATGGTATTAGAGTTGTGGTTGTGGGTTTGAATCCCCTCGAGTGATGTTGAAGGGGGATTGTTGGACTAATCACCAACATCTCCCTTTGGATTCAAGACATGGACTAGAACCACCTCTCATGGATCTTTTTATCTCTAGCATTTGTATCGGGCATTAATAGGTTGATCTTTTGGCACAATGACAAATATGTTCCAAAAAAAGGTTCCTCAAATCCTAGATAGACTAAAAATTCATGGCTTTTCATCCTTGTCCTCGCAACCACATAAAACTGGTCTCAATGACTTGAACTTTGCTAGAAAGTCCTAAATGGAGGGAATGATTCAGATGCTAATGTAGTCAACTTTGCCTCAATTTTTAATGCTTGAAACTCATTGACTACACCAAATAAATCCTTATACTTATCCCAAGTTTTCTTAGGCATCCTCCAAGACTCTATGTGAAACAAAAGGCTTTTTGAAACATGAAGTGCAATAAGACGTGTAGCTTCATCCATCTTACTTTTATAGGAAAATCTCTCATGTTATTGAGTAAACTCAAGTACAATATCATCCAGTATAGACCAAATTCCCTTGGACATGAGTAATCTAGTCATATGAGGTTTCTAGTTGTGATAATTGTGTGGTGTAAGGTGCTTAATACGAGAGGCTTCTACCATGTGTATGTTTGGGTTTGAATTTTTTTTAAGTGACTATATACTAGATTTTTGTGTGCTTATTTTATGTTTATAAGTATTATAGGATGGAAATTTACCCGTACAACAATATACACTAAACCTTTTTTAAAAATTTGATAATTAAAAAAAAAGAAATAACAAAATAAAATTCAATTTGGTTCTTTGTGTACCTAGTAAAAATTATATAAAATCAAGTATAAGATTTGTGTTGAGCATTGAACCATCTTTCTAATGTTGCAATAATCACAAAAAAAGAGAACCAAGCCAAAATTTATGTGCTTAGAAGTGTAAAAAGGTAGATATTCCTTTAATAGGCTATAAAACACACCAAAAAAGGAAAAAATAACCAAAACTGTTGGAAATTTCTCAATTTTAGCTTTTTGACGATATCTCATTTTCCAAAATTTGAGTTTGTATGCCAAAGGAAAAAATATCTACTAGAAGGCATATAAATAGGGGCTTGTAGCTAGGGATTAGTGATCAAGTCGTGTATGGGCTATGACACAACAGTGCCATAAGTGTAAGGGCAAAAACCAAGTAGAGAGTTGGTGTTGATAGGTGATGTTGTTGAAGATGGGTGGCAAGTGAGAGAAGGTGTCAACTAGGTGGTAGGATTCGATGATAGTTGTGGTAGTTGTCAGTTGTAGAAACTTTGCGGTGGTCAAAGTATAGCCCTCTTCTAGCTAGTTGGAACCTAGGTTAATTGGTCAATTCGACTAGGTATTACAAAAAAAGAAGTTAGATTGGATTTACAACATGATCACTAGTATTAGTTGTTGAGTCATTCATTGAACATCGACTGAAAAATAACAACTAAAAAACTAAAAACTTTCTTGGAAGTTAAAATATTTTTTTGTTGTTTGTTTTTTATCATCAAACCATGATTTAGAGTGCCAATAAGCTATGTGAATTTGAGACAATCTATAACATGTGCTTGTATTGTATGTATGGATTTGTATAATTGTATGGATTTCAAACCTTGATTTCTACGACCTCTAAAAGCAAGGCCACAAACTTTCCTTTCTTATATGTCAGTGTTTGGACAAGCAATCTTAAGGATTTTGGGCATTCTAGAGGCAACAAAGAGGTACATTTTTCTTTAGGATGTATCATTTGAATGCTCAAGATTAGATCTCTTAAAAAGAGGATATAGGGAATCATAAATTTGGAGCTCTGGTACCATATTGGAGTTGAATCCTCAACCCTACAACTCCCAAATATCACATGAGATTAAACACTTGTCATAGAAAATGAGAAAAAATAAATAGAATTGTTGTAATAGCCTAAGCTCTATTGATTTTAAAAAACATGAATAATGATTTAATATACAATAAATTACCCTTGATAAAAGATAATAAACCCAACATGAGGATTAAATTAGATCATGACATGTGTCCTAATCTTATGACTTGAGACAGAAACAAGCACATAACCTAAGTAAGCTTAAGAATGCTAGTGTGAAAAGGGACCTAATTATTTAAATAATTAATTAGAAAAATAGCTTTTAATATAACAAGAAACTCGAATAGAAAAAATCATGTACCCTTAGTAACACTATCACTCACCAAAATATAAGGATTTAAACTCCACTAAATGAGCTACCATGTAGGATAATCAACCACAAGAAAATGGAATATTTATAACATGAATACCATATTATATTTTACAATAATGATAAAAAATCAGATCACTTTCTTTAAGAATATAATCGCATGAAAATTGGTAGATAAGTCAAGAGTTTTAAATATAACCTTTATTTGATTATATTGCTAATGGTAATTTAATAATCGTTATTTTGATCAAATACCAAAGTTCAATTAGCTTGAATAGCTAAAAGAAGATGGAATTAATTTGAATAGCTAAAATAGGATTATATATAATTCTTGTCGCTATTTAATACCAAGGAATAAATACTTATATGTAGGCCTTCAAAATTTAAAATCATATAGTTCTTTTGTAATGAAACATTATTTTGTAGAAAAATAACATACAATCTTAAAGTAGAATAACATAAAGTCCACTTATAAAATTTTCTAAAGTAGTTCAAAGAAAACTAATCTAAAGAAACATATAATATTTTTAAAACTATCCTATAGCATCATGAAAATGATACAACAACCCATGGACACCATACAACACAACTATGAGTATAATTCCCATTAGAGACATTGAAACCTTTCATAAGCATATCTCAAGAAAGCATGATGATAAATCTATGAACCATCAAAAAGCACCAAAATTTAAAACAAAACTAAAAATTAAAAATTGATATGTTTTTGGTGATAGATTATTTGTGAGTCTAGATGCTCCTTCATAAAACTTACGTAAGAAGTTTGTGAGCATGGCTAAAAAAATGGAGTTGGGTAGTTGAACCACCCTTCCAAAAAAGTAAAAAAGCTACCACATATTCCAATGTTTTCATAGGTATCCTTATTTTCTTTTTCCATTATTTAATTAAGATAAATCCCATCCTCCACTAAATGTGTTCACTGATCTATCTTTCATTTGTGGGCCTTTATCCACTATAACCCAACCTTATCCTCTAAAATATCATCCATAATATTATTTCTCTTGTGGGTTTTATTCAGCCATTAACCATCCACCTCTACCTAATACTTCTCTCCCTATCTCTTATCTTGTGGAATTTGATCAGCTAGTGTTTTCTCTCCAAAAAAAAAATTCCTTCTTTCTATTCTCTCGAGGGATTTATCTCACCAATGTTCATCAACCTATACCAAATACCTTCTCTACATTATTAACACAATATTTTTCCCACATAGTTCTTCTTATTTGTATATTCATTCATGATTTCCCATAAAAAATTATCCTCTTCAAGTGTAAGAGCTTTAAAACATCTTGGATCGCTCTTTATTATGGAATTAATCAATTCATCCATCTCCTTTTCTCCACTCCCCTATCCATCCTCTTTTATTATGATTTTCTCCACACACAAATCAACATTTATCACAGTATGAAGATAAAAAAATTCATCACTTCTTCCTCGCACTCTTCTTATTCTACTCTCGTCATTCTACCTATGTACAAATAAACATCATGAAAATTATAAAAAATAACACTACCTCTTCTTCTCCTTCTATACTAATCACTTATTTATGCTAACTTTATTCTTTATCCTTCTCTTTTATACTGAACCACACCATATCTATCAATATTATAATCTCCCAAAGGACTAGTAACTATTGCAACCACATTATTATTTGGTTCTACAAGCTTTCCTTCTACACTAATATCTACTATAATATTTTATCCTCTTACTACCACATCAATTCCGATATGTAGGAACTCCACTTCTACATGCTCATTCTCTTTCACTAGTCCTTCCATGTGTTTTGAAAGATGCTCTACTACTACAACCTCAATCTTCTATTATTTTTCCTATTGCATGACAATATCTTCTTAAATGTCATCTACATGACACTCCACTTCATCTCTTTCTTTACCTACACTAGAAACATCACAACTAATATTATGCAAATCAAGTGGTTCCACAATTTCCTTCATTTATTCTTCTTTTTGTACAATTATTTGCATCTCCTCCCTCATCTTCTCAAGTTTGTATAACACTTTTCCTTCTAATAACCTAATTTTTTTCTCATCTCCTCTCCCAATAGGATAATATCCTTATCTTCACCAATTTTATAATCAATTATGGGGTCCTCAAAGACCATTGTCTCTATTTCCAAATCTAATTTATCTTTTTTATTTATTGTAAATAAAACAATATTAAACAAAATAGGGACTTTAACATTCCCCTTCTTCTTTTCCTCTTCTTCTACCTTCTCATCTACAACCTTCTCAAGTATAATTTATTTATTTACTCCTACACTTGCAACCTTCTCAACCTTAATAGATAATTTCTGAATTAGTCCCTTTCTTTCTAATTTTGTTCTATCATCTTCTTGACATAAGTCAAACCACTCTTTATGCTACTACAACCTATGATATTAAATCACCTTCTTCAACTCCATGCTATTCAACTAATATTTTGAAATCTCTTATCTCGGGCTCCTTAAAAATTAGTTTAATCATATTTGTGGTCTATAGTGACCACTCTCTCTGTCTTTATTTCTTATTTATTTTTCTTTCATCTTCACTTCTTTTCTTAGTTTATTTACACTTATGTTGGATACTCCCACACATTCTTATCTTCGCGTTCCTCTACCAAAAGCATACAATAATTCTCCCCCTCTTTTCTCCACTCTTTATCCCCTTCCAAGAGGATTTCCTTCTCTATAGACCTTTCTTTTTAATGATAATCACTCAAATATTCTCGTTCTAGGTAGCATTATTCTACCTCTCCTTCATCCCATTCATCATCTTCTTCATTCTTCACCATGCCACTTACACAAAATCTTTCATAATATTTACTTTTATCTACAAAAGCTTCTTTGCATTGCATAATCTCTAATACATCTAGTGTTGATTTGATTTTTTTCAGCCCTTGGAGAACATTGTCCATATGACTAATATTTCATTGCTCCACAAATAATTTTTTTAATAGTTTCCCCATATCCATCCTTGTCCTTTTTCTTGAAGACATTTCTTACACACATGCAACCTCGTGCTACAATTTACAAATTCTAAATATTCACACAACTTTCTCCCTATGGTCACAATATTATACTTGCAAAAAACTCACTACAGAATAACCCATATTCAATTACAAGACTCTACCTACAAATAAAATCATTAAATTCTCAATAAAAATTTAGAAAAAAAATTTCTCTCATACTCTCGTATCTCCTTAAACTCTTTTTAGTTATAAGATTCCTCTCTCACTTGCAATAAATTTCCATAGAGTATGAAGCCCTTTATGGTTGTAAGACTTCTATACCTATAAAAAATCTTATAGATTCTTCTGGGACACCTTCTAGCCTTAAATGTTTACCCAAATATCTCCATGCAATCTCTTAACATGCATCCCAACGATCCTTCTAGCTCTAATATTGCTTGATACAGTTAGGAATAAAGAACCCATTTAAGGGTCGTTTAACCTTGTAGCATTAAACACTCAATAACACACATGCATAGTATTAAATTATAAAATATAATAGTTTATTAATTATTGGAGGCCATTATTTCTCACGTATTTAAACACTATGATACAACAACACCTACTATAGTTCTCCACCTCACTCTGTTGCATAACAAGGATTTCATCACAGTCTTTCCTCATTACAATCCCAAATTCAACTAAAGGGGTCTTCTTTCCTCTTGAGGTCACTACCTCTTAGATTCATCTTTGCTAAACAAAGAAAATGTCCATTATATTTTGCCCTATATTTTTTTCTTATATACATGTGCCAGAGACTTCTTCTCATGAACATATATATTCTAGTCTACTCTCTCTAGCTTATGCGTTCACATTAGGGAATAATCATTCAATCCATTTGTAATTTGAATCGGCATACAATGTAGTCTCTTCTATATATTTTATTTGCCAAGTGACCCTCATTTATTTATAGGATAAAATAATATTATTCTCTCTCCTACAACTCTCGACCAAAAGACTACCACAATTCCCCTTGCTGCCTTTTTAACTGATCCACCACTTTCCCCCTGAAATTTCCAATCTTCTACTCAAAATTTTTAATCACGACACAAATATAATAGAAAAATAGTCATTTGGGTGGAAAATGGTAATTATCAATAAGGCTCAAGAAAATTGATTAATTAAGCTTTGATTGCTATTACTAAAGTTGACCAAGAAAAATAAAGAAAATCAACACGGTAATTGTTGTTGCAAGGAAAATTAGTGTCCAATGAAATGACACACCAATATGCATAATGGTTTCCCTATAATATTATATTAATTTTCAATAGCTCAGGTATATAGACATGGTCACATGAAATAATTATTAGCTCCAAGAAGTGAATAATGAGAAATAAACATGGTAGAGAATACACACAATCCAATAATGAATACATTCATAAATGTATCACATGACTAATGATGAATTTCTATGCTAACAAAAGAAAACATAAATAAAATAATAAACAAACAATAACAACCATGTTGGAAAGAAACTCAAATAAAATAAATCATGTAGCCTTAGTAATAATATCACTCATCAAATTAGAAGGATTTAAATTCTAATAAATCAATTTCTATGTAGATAGTTGGCCACAAGAAATTAGAGTATTTGATGAGCCCAAAATATGTTTATAATTTGGATATCATGTTATAGTTTTAAAAGCCCTTGCTCTCTTTTATGGATGTTTTAAACTCTGTGGTTATAAACTTTTTATGTTAATGGGTAGTATTCTATGACAAGCAGTCCTATATTCTTGCAGCCTAAATATCTTAGTATGTCTATGTTCATTACCTTGTTTTGACCTCTCAATTGACTGAAAGGATATATGTAGTTTTTGGATAAGTAAGATGAATTTGATGCGTGTGATTAATGAGGAGTATCGTGCTATCATGAGTGCATGCCTTCTTTTGCCTCTGTTGCCATGTGTTCTGCAGGTTGTTAAAGATGGTATGAATGAGTCAATGCACAACAAAACACGGCCTTGCGGAAAAAACCGTTTCCAATACACCATCGAAGGAGTCGTTTCAAGCGAGGATTCTTTGTCCGGGTCATTGGGAAGAAACCGAATCGATCATCAATCTAGGAAGAGTGGAGTTCTAGATTCCCTCTGAGTCTGTTGAGCAAATAAACTTGCATTTATGAAATATGTTCCTCAGCCTCAAGAGGCATTTATATCCGCATCTTTCTCTGTTAGTTAGTTAGTTAGTTGTTTCTATTTAAATAAATGTTCCTCCTGCGTGAGTGAACGAGATGATAGAGAAGAGATTAGACTAGAGAGTAGAGATAGAACAAAGTGTATTAAGGTTACTGTTATAATGAAAAGCAGAGCTTTGTGTTAAAATTTTCTTACAAGCAGAACAACTATGTATGTGATTTCGAGTTCATGAATAAAAATCTAATGACGTTTTGAGTTCAACTCTTGTTTAATTTGGTTGATGCTTGCTAAGGGGGCCCACTTAGTAAGTATATGTAGTTAGTTATTTACTTCCTGTTGTTTATCTGTTATAATTTCATTCCAGTAAGTTTTAACGCAAACTTTGTCTTACATTGTTCCTGCAGCATAGGGAATCCATCCCTGTGTCTGTTCCTACAGCATAAGCCTAGTTCATGGTTTGTTTCCCAGTAATGGTTATTACAATTCCTGCTTTAGTTGAGTGATGCTTAAGTTAATAAGACTTTGTCTCACATTCTTGCATTAGAGTTAGAATTCCTTTCAAGCATTTATTTCAAGTAGGTTGTGGCTAAAACTAATTCTTAGTGCACATACAGTGCCGCTCCATTTCAAGTATACGTTCCCTGGTTTGACAAGTAAATGAACGACCATGAGAAGATGTTAGTCACCTGCTGGAATGTCCAATTCCCAGGTTAGGATTTACCGTGACTTTTATATCCTTTTGTGGGCGACAACCAATATTTACCAGTATGAAGACTATAATATGTTTAGTGATAAAGGATGTAAGGATAAATTAACCTTTTAAAATCATTTTCTCTAAAAGCATAATAGTATGACAATTAAATAATGAGTGAAGAGTTTTAAAGTATAACCTTTATTTAATTATATTACCAAAATCAAGAATATGTTGGAAGTTTGTGTTGTTATTGATGTTAACAAATCTTTGTTGTTGAATTGATGTCAACCTATGAAGATGCTTTGATTGGTTGCATTATGTTTTCATTAGTAGTATCGCTGATGTCAACCTCTAGTGTTGCTTTGATGAGCATATATTGTGGATATTTAACCTCTTGTGTGGTTGAGATGCTGAGAAGGTGTTGTAGATGTTGATATGATGTTTTTGGTGCTTGGTTTCCACGTGCTTTTGAGAAAATTTGAATAAAAGAGGAAACAGTATGGTAAAGAGTGTTCAACGTTTTGCTCTGCATTTCTTCATGCTTGAAGATCTTCTTTTGTGGTTCGAATATGTTGATCAAAGATTTTGAGAGGTGTTATATCTAGAGTTTCATGTTCTAGATCATTTGGTAGAAGAAGTTGTGTTCACCAGTGTGTGAACTATGATGCAATGTTGTCTAGGAGAAATGGTTTTGCTATGCATTTCTTCGTGTTGTGGTTTCTAGTTTTGTAGATCTATAAGTGTCCTTATATTTCTCACATCTATCTTCAATCTGAGTTATTTGAGTTTTGGTGCTCTGGAAGGTTGGATTCATAAGTTACAATGTGTGGAAGGTTAATTAGGTGTACAAAATGAGTATGTTCTTAAGGTGTATGATGTTGCGAAGGATTTGTTGGATTTTAGGGTGTTGATAGAATATTCCAGATTATGTTTAACTATTGTGTGTGGTCCATGAGTCATCTTTGGATTTGAGGAAGCATGTACTTAAATGTTTAATGGTGTTAGCATAGGTTTGACCGACCTTGGGTATTTACACTAATTACGGATATGCTTTGGTGTTTGTGGAAGGGTGGCGTGGTGTGGCATGTATATGTGGATTTATGTTTGAATTAAAGTGTGACGTGGTCCACCTTCATTGCTCTCTACCATGGGAATGTTTTGTTGCTATCCTAATTTGAATTTGCACGTTCAAGGTACATAGCCGACCTTGAAAGATGTTTATAAGGTTTTGAATGGTATGAGGGCAAGGTGAATTGCTGGAGAAGGTGGTGTGGATGCGAGGATGTGTTGAGATGTGATTTTAGTTAGATGTAGAGATTTGAAGTGTGAGCTTAACATCTATGACTCTAATGCAGTGAGCATAAGAGTCTACATTTGTAGAGTACCTAAAGTTTCTAATAGCAGTGAGCTGGAGGTTACTGATGGTGCAGCGTTGTAGTGGTGGATATTCTTTGTTGCTCTAAGAAGGATTTCTCATTGTAACAATCTTCTATTTTCTTCTTTCTAATCTAGCAACAAGCCATTGGTAGTGAGCCCTTCTTTCTTTTTGCAGTGAGCCCTCCGATAGTGAGCCTATTGTATTTTGTGTTGCAATTACTTCATATTGTGAGCTAATCCTCACTATGGTTTTTCCCTTCTTGGGTTTTCCACATAAATTTGGTTCTCTCATTTGTATGGATGTGTTTGTATTATTATTTCTCATGTTTATATTCTGCTAATGAATGATAAGGTTTTAAAGGTTCTTAAGGGTTTAAGGATTAATGAAAATATAAATGTTAATGAGGGTTTTGATGTTTCAATGTACAACTGATTCAACCCCCTCTCAGTTTTCTTGTGCATTCAAAAATTGGTATCAAAATAGGGTTCCTTAGAAGAAATATTAACCGCTTGAGGTAGATCTGGGATGGTGCACAAGAAGGAGGCTCCTTTATTTTATGGATCTGATTATGCATTATGGAAAACGAAGATGGAATGTTTCCTTATTTCTCTAGTGTTTGAAGTTTGGAAGCCTGTTGAAACTGGATATGCAATGCTTGCAAATGTTCCAAGTACTGATGAAGAGATCAAGGCATATAAGAACAATCACAAAGCAAGGTATGCTCTTTTGAGTGTTCTCTCTAATTTAGAACTTGTGAATGTTATGAGTCTTAAAATTGTTGGTGAGATCTGGAAAAAGCTGGAAAGTATCTATGAAGGAGATGATAAGGTCAAGCACATAAAGATACTAAATTTGAAGACCAAATTTGAAACCCTAAGGATGACAAAAGATGGAGATATTATAGGCTAGATGCATAGAGTGGACGAAGTTGTCAATTCCATCAAAGGCCTTGGTAGAAAACTTGAAGAAGATAAAGTGGTAAAGAAGGTATTAAGAACTCTTCCTAAATCTTATATTTATAAGGTTTTTGCTATTAAAGAAGCTCAAAATTTAGATCATTGTTCTAGAGATCAGTTGTTTGGTGCTTTAAATAATTTTGAATTGAGAGATTTTGGTCTAAGTGATTCAATTAAAGAGACTACTTTTAAAGTTGACAAAGCAGAGAAGAATGAGGAATCTTATCCAGATGAGTTTGATGAGCTAGAAGCAAACTTTATGAGGAGATTGAAAAAGGGCACTAGAAAATACAGAGGTAAGTTACCTTTTAAATGTTTCAATTGTGGAAAGATAGGTCATTATGCTTCAAGATGTCTAATCAAAGCTTCAAATGACAAATTTAAGGAGAATAAAGGTAAATCAATTAAGAAAAGTTATTATGTTAAAGAAGATGCCAATTTATCCGATGATGAATCTGATTACCCAAATGATGAATTATTGTTCATGGCTCTTAATGTTGGAAGTATTTCTACTAACTCTAAGAGATGTATGAAGGAAGATTCTCTGGAAACAGGCCATAATGGAACTATGGTGATTTATTTTCATGATAGAGAGGACAAACACTACTGGATTGTTGACTGTGGATGTTCAAATCACATGACATGTGATAAGAGTAAGTTTGTTAAACTTCAAAAGTCTGAAGGAGATCTTGTTAAGTTTGGAGATGATACATCTACTAAGATATGTGGAAAAGGTTCCATAAGTTTTGATAGCAAGCATAATATAGATGATATTCTTTATGTTAAGGGTCTCCGACATAATCTTCTAAGTGTAGGACAAATGTGTAGCAAAGGATATAATCTTGTATTTTAGGATGGTGTTTGTGAGATCAGGAAAGGATTCAGAACTCGAGTTGTTGTAGGAAGAAGGATAGATGGAAATTTTTATTAGATTAAGGGTGCTAACCATATGTGCTTTATGACTCAAATCAATGAAAGTTATTTATGGCATAGAAGAATGTGTCACATCAATTTTGACAGCCTGTTTAGGATCAACTTTTCTCAAGCTGTGAGAGATCTACCAAAGATTACAAAGCCTATAAATTCAGTTTGTAAGGAATGACAAGTTGGGAAGAAAACAAGAAAAAGGTATAATGTCAAAGAATATTATACCATAGGACCTTTAGAGTTGGTGCATACAAACCTTTATGGGCCTACAAGAACAATAATCTTTCAAGGTGATAGGTATTTCATGTTATTGATTAATGATTACTCTAGAATGAATTGGGTAACCTTTCTCAAAGAAAAATTACAAGCTCTAGACAAGTTAAAGGCATTTGAAGCTATGGTTGATAATGAAATGAATATGAAAAATCAAATGTTTATGATCTAATAGAGGTGGAGAGTTCACCTCCAATGAGTTTAACAGTTTTTGTGAAGATCATGGAATAAAGATGCATTTGTTATCTCCTAGAACTCCTCAGTAGAATGGAGTAGTGGAAAGAAAGAATAGAACAGTTCAAGAAGTATCAAGGAAAATGATGAAGGAAGAAAATCTATCAGGTGTCTACTAGAGACAAGCAATTCATATTGCAGTCTACATACTTAATAGAGTGCAAGTAAGGACAAACAGTTCAAAGACTCCCTATGAGTTGTGATATGAAAGAACTTCTACTGTCAAATATTTGAAAGTGTTTGGAAGCAAGTGTTATATCAAAAGAGATGAAGAAAGCTTAGGGAAGTTTGATGCAAGATTTGATGAAGGAATCTTTCTTGGATACTCTACAAAGAGCAAGGCTTATTGGTGCTATAACAAGAGAATAAAAAGGATTGTTGAAAGTGAAAATTTCAAAGTGGATGAAGACTTAAATAAAATCTCAATGTTGATAGAAGGATATGAATCTGATGAGTCCTCTTGTAGAGAAGAAAAAAAATATGAAGGTAAGGAAAAATAAGTGTAGGTTGAAGGGGAAGAAGCTCTAGAAAGGATCCCTAAAACCCCTAAGTATGTGTAGAAGAGTCATTCTAAAGATAAAATCATTTGTGACAAGAGCAGAGGTGTATTGAAAAGAAGAAAGGCTACTATGATAAAAGAACAGGTAAATCTGTGTTTACTTTCCAAATTTGAACTTAAAATAGTGATTGAGGCATGCAAAGATGAATTTTGTATTAAGGCTAAGGAAGAAGAATTAATGCAGATCGAGAAGAACCAGACTTGGGAACTTGTCCCTAGACCAGTGAACAAGAATGTGATTGGAACCAAATGGGTGTTCTGGAACAAGCTGAATGAGAATGGAAAAGTTGTTAGAAACAAAGCAAGGCTTGTGTGTAAAGGATAATCACAAGTAGAATGAATAGACTTTGAAGAGACATTTGCTCCGGTGGAAAGGATGGAGGCAATTAGGATGTTCTTGGATTTTGCAGCACATAAGAATTTCAAAGTTTATCAGATGGATGTTAAGTCTACTTTCTTGAATGGTGAGTTGGAAGAAGAGGTATACATTGAACAACCAAAAAGTTTTTAGTTGTTAGAAAATCCTAATATGGTCTACAAATTGAAGAAGGCATTATATGGACTCAAGAAAGCTCCCAAATCTTGGTATACAAGATTGGATAGGTAATTATTGCAACAAGGATTCAATAAAAGTATCACAAATAGCAATCTTTACTTTAAATGGTGTAGTCATAGATGGAGGGTTCAGAAAGAATAGTCAAAACCATGCAGCTTAGAGTCAACACAACGAAAATAACACAAGAAAATTATCTACAAATATGATTCTTTATTTAATTTTCAGTCTTACATGCAACATATGCCTCATGGGGAAATTATCAGGGCTCACGGGTCTATCACACATGAAGGTCGACCTCATAATATGCAGGATAATCCTTCACAAAAATAAATGACTTATGAATCTCTAAGATAGATCCCATAGGACCCAAAATGCTTGTATGATGTTCCATTAGGCTTCGCACGATTTGGAATAGGTCTGCACTAAGAAATCTAGACTAGGTCGGCCCCAAATGCTCTGACTAGTAAATACAGTGAAATTTCGAGAGCAATAACTTTTGAAAAATAAATACAAACAATCTAAAATTTGGATATGTGATAGATGTCAATGTGTAGATGCTATATCCTACTCCACGAGCTAAGAAATGATAATGTGGTGAAATGTGAAATAAAATGTTGAAACTGTTATTGAATGAAATGTAAGAAAATAAATATTTTTGGTTGATACAGGATTGCTTTACAACCAGGGATGCTCCTGCATCAAACACCCAGGGTTGGAAGAAAAGTGAGTCCCTCACTTTCCAGGGCTAAGAGGAAAACCAAGATGGTCCACCTCATCTTGAGAAATCCATGATGAATCCTCCACCGTTCTACCTTTCCACTTCATAATATATTCTTTGTACTACTTATTTCTAGTGCTCCTTTCGGTTCTGGTAGCCAAAATTTGCTCAATCTCCTCTAGTTCTTGATGTGGTAATTACTCCTTCAAATCTACTTTGCCACTCGACTATCCTTCATGTTACTCGTATATGTCTACAACATTGAAAATAGGTGATATACCCAATTTCTCAGGTAACTCTACTTCATATGAATTTCTAGAATCAAAATTCCTTAAAATCTTACACAGTCCAAACTTCCTCATGTTCAACTTATTGTATGTTCCCATTGGAAATGTCACCTTTCTCTGATACACAATCACTTCATCTCCAACAAAAAATTCCTTGTCTCTGGTGTTCATCTACCTTCTCCTTATACTTATTGTTCATGTCTTCCAAATGCTTCCAGACTTGATTATGCAATGTCTCCATGAAATCCACAAACTCTTCTACCTCAGCACTCTCTTTGTTCTCCATACCAATGTCTCTTAGTTTCGCAACTCCTTTGGGATGTGTTCCGATAACAATCTCAAGTGGTGTTTTCCCTGTACTTTTATTTACTGAATTATTGTATGCAAACTTTAGTTGTGGTAGAACTATATCCCAACTTCCTACCTTATCTCCAACCAAAAATCTCAACAAGTTACCCAAACTTCTATTTACTACCTCTATTTTTCAATCTGTCTGTGGGTGATATGCTGAACTGAAATTTAGGTTTGTCTTCATCTTCTTCCACAATTTCCTCCAGAAATACCCAATGAACTTGGTGTCTCTATCTAATACTATACTCTTATGTAATCCATGCAGTCTCACAATCTCCTTGAAAAATAAGTCAGCAACATGCACAACATCATTAGTCTTCTTGCAAGGAATGAAATGTGCCATTTTAGAAAATTTGTCCACTACTACCATTATAGAATCATATCCTCTTTGTGTTCCTAGAAATCCCAATGTGAAATCCATGCTTATATCTTCCCAAGGTCTCTCTGATAGTGTCAAAGGTTTGTACAATCCATTATTTTGACTACTCCCTTTTGTAACTTGACAAATTATGTAACTTTGAACATATTTCCTAACATCCTTATGTATCTACGATAAAAAAAAATGTTTACTCACCAAAGTTACTATTTTATCCACTCTAAAATGTCTTGTTACTCCTCCAATATGCTTTTCCTTAATCAAATTCTTCCTCATTGAACTCCTTATAATACACAACCGGTTTCCTTCAAACAACATATATTCTTGAATGAAATAATCCAACCATTGTCTTTAGTGTGTCACTACTAATTTCTTACATGATTTCCATGCTTCACCAAAGTCTACATCATCCTCATACATGTGCTTCAACTCTTCAAAACCCAATACTTCTACTCTCATCTCTGTCAGCAAATTCCTCCTGATCAATGCATCTACAACTTTGTTTGACTTGCCACTCCTATACTTCAACACAAATGTATAACTTTGCAAGAACTCAACCCATCTCATATGTCTCTAATTCAGCTTCCCTTGACTATTCAAATACTGTAAAGCTTGATGGTTGGTATACAACACAAACTCATTAGGCAAGAAGTAATGTCTCCAATTCTTCAAGGCTTGATTTATAACATAGATTTCTTGATCATAAACTGAATATCTTCATATGGAATCATTGAAATTCTCACTAAAACAGGCTATAGGTATTCCTTCTTGACTCAACACTGCTCCAATTGCATTTCCACTTGCATCACAATCAACTTGAAATACTTTGTCAAAATTTGGTAACGCTAACACTGGCTACTCTGTCACTTTTTGCTTCAATAATCCAAAACTCCTTTGTACTTTGAATGTCCACCTAAATTCCTTCTTATCTCCTCTTAATATGTTTTTCATGGGTTTACAAATGCTACTAAAGCTCCTGATAAAATTCCTATAGAAACTAGCTAATCCATGGAATGATCTCACCTCTCCAATGTTTACCGGTGTAGGCCAATCTACATTTGCTCTTACTTTCTCAGGGTCCATCTTTAGTCCTTCAATAGAAATAATAAATTCCAAATATACTAAATTTGTCTCATAAAACTACACTTCATGACATTAATAAAAAAATTCTCTTCTCTTAGCTTCTGTAATACTTGTCTGATGTGCCACAAATGTTCTTCCCTAGTCTTACTAAAAATCAGAATATCATCCAAGTAGACAATGACAAACTTACCCAATAATTTCTTCAATACCTCATTCATCATTCTCATGAAAGTGCTTATTGTATTGGTCAATCCAAAATGTATCAATAACCACTCATATAATCCTTCATTTGTCTTAAATGCAGTCTTCCAATCATGTCCCTCATTGATCCTGATTTGATGATATCCACTCTTGAGATCAATCTTTGTGAAATATTTTTCTCCACTCAAATAGTCCATAATTTCATCCATCCTTGGCAACGGGAATCTATACTTGACAGTGATCCTATTAATTTCTCTTGAATCTATACACATTTTCCACTCTTCATATTTCTTTGGTGCAAGTACAATAGGTACCATACATGGGATCAAACTTTCTCTAATCAATCCTTTCTTCAACAACTCTTGTATTTGCCGCTTCAAATCTTCATTCTCTACCAGTGTCATTCTATGTGCTACCTTGTTTAGAAAACTTGCTATCGGTATTAGATCTATATGATGGAATAAAACTTTGGATTGGTGGTAATCCATCTGGTACATTCTTTGACATGATGTCTTCATACTCTGCTAACAACTCAATTAATTCTCCATTATTGCGATAAGGCTCTCTACCTCCAGACCATTAATTTTCTTTGAAATCAATACAAAACACATGTTCTCATGCCTCAATCAATCCAAAAATTTCTTTCCATCTACCAAACATAGTCTGGCAGTGCCACAAGCTTCAATCTTCTCCTCTTCCTCTAAAGGTATCAACTTGATTCTCTTTCCATTTTAAGTCACGGTATAAGTATTCCTTTCCCCATCATGAATTGCTTTCTTATCATATTTCCATGGTCTTCCTAACAGTAAGTGAAAAGCATCCATAGGCATAATATCACACAATACTTTATCCCTATATGACCCAATATGAAATTTCACCAAACATTGCTCATTCACCAATATCTTATGATCATCTTGAATTCATGCTATCCTATAGGGGTTCAGATGTTTCAATATTTCCAAATTCAACTTGGTTACAATCTCCTCTAAAACTATATTATCAGTGTTACCAATAGAATGATGAATTTAAATACCTATCCTCGAGACTTACTTCTAGTTCTTAACAAACTCTTCCTTTGCGGTGGTTCCTCAATCACTTCTTCATAATCAAATCTCTCCTCATCACCAATGATTCACCTTCCTCCGGTTTCCCACCAGAATTAGGGGATTCAACAGGTTCCTCATCCAAATATGTTATTCTTTCTATATGCTCAGGTTTCTTTCTAGTGCTTCCTTGATGACACTCAAATGCTCTATATCATTCAACTCCACACTTGAAACAGGTTCCTCTAAATGGTCTTCTCTCAAATCTTCCTTCATCTCTCTAGTATCCATCATTACGGTAAGAATTATGACCTCCTCTTTCACTGTGATATAAATTTATATCTTCTCTACCTCTATGATATGAATTAACATCATTTTCTTCACTATGGTAGGGTTTTACATCTTTGTTCTATTGTGTATAAGGTCTTCTTTCTACGGATTGAGATCCACTCCTCTATAATCTTCCTCTTACACTTCTTTGCCTTTGTTCAAACTTCTTATTTAGCTTCTCTTCCACCTTCAATGCAAAATAATATTCTTCTTCAATTGATGTCATCTTTACGAGGCTCAATTCTTCTTGAATGGTTGTTCCCAGTCCATTGATGTATCTTGCCAGTTTCTCTTTCCTTGCTTAAATATGACCGGTTCTGATTATCATCTTGTAGAATTCTTTAGTATAATCCTTCACAGATCTTTCTTTTTGTCTCAGGTTTTGCAATCTTTTCAACAATTCAAGCTCATAATCAACTGGTATGAATTGATTCTTCAACTTTGTCACCATTCTATCCCATTTTATGATTTTCTCCTTTCCTCTTCTATTTCTATCTAATTGAACTTCTTTCCACCATAAAGCAACATGACCTTTCAATTTTGTTTTCACAAATTTGTCTCTTTCTAGATCTTCAATTTCTTCATATTCAAAGTATTCTTCCACTCCATTGATCCAATCAATCAATTCTTTAGGATTCAAATTTCTCATGTGATTTTTAATTTCAACTCTAGATCTTTTTCCAATCTTTGAAATAATTTTCAACATCTTTACTTGATCTGATTCTTCTTCTTCTTATTTTTCACGTAGGGCTTCTCCAAATTGATTCACAATATGATATGCTTCATCATGACTTTCATCCTCATGTCTAGGGTTTGGGCCTTGCCTTTGGTCTTCTACTACATCTAATCGAACTCGCATTTCATGAATCATTTCCAACATCTCATCCATTCTTCCAACAACATTTTTTATAGCAAGCACTCTCCTTGGTGGCATCTCTCCCCTTGAATTTGTTGCAACTACCTCAATTCAACGATCTAGCTGCAAGGGTTTCAACTGGCACACAATAGGCGATCAGTTGAAAACACATGCAATCTACCTCAGGTCAACGACCTATTCACCTCAAGGAATTCCTTCAAGACTCAAAAACTCATTTTGATACCACTTGGTACAGTCATAGATGGAGGGTTCAAAAATAATAATCCAAATTGTGTAGCTTAGAGTCAACACAAGGGAAATAACATAAGAAGTTGATATGCAAATATGATTCTTTATTGAATTGGAAGTTTATATGCAATATATGCCTCACAGGTGAATAATCAGGGCTCATAGGCCTACTACAAGGGAATTCAACATTATAATTGATCAAAGGCCTTATTAGAGTCCCCTGAAGGGTTGATGCAAAAATCTAAACTCTATTCATGAACTCTAAAACTAACTATGGATGAATGAATTTCCAAATGATTAAAAATGCTTATAGATAGGCTCCTCAAGCTCCCACAAAGGTCCACGTCAACCACAAGGGTTCATAAACCAGATGAATGATCACACATGAAGGTCAACCTTATAATATTAAAGATAATCCTTTGCAAAAAGAAATGACATGCGAATCTCCAAGATAGATCCCATAGGACCCAAAATTATTGTATGGTGTTCCATTAGGCTCTGCATGATCTGGAATAGGTCTACACTAAGAAATTTGGACCAGGTCCCAAATGACCTGAAATATGGATATGTGATAGATGTTGATGTGTAGATGTTATATCTTGCTTCGTGAGATGAGAAACGATAATGCAGTGAAATGTGAAATGAAATGCTGAAACTATTACTAAATGAAATGCAAGAAAATAAATGTTTTTGGTTGATATAGGATTTCTTTACAACCAAGGTTGCTCTTGTATCATTAAATTTGAGAAAGATCAAATATTAATTGTGGTTGTGTATGTTGATGATACAATCTCTAGAGGAAATGAAAGTATGTGCAAGAGATTTGCAAAAGAAATGCAGAAAGAATTTGAGTTGTCTATATTCGGGCAGATGAATTTCCTCTTTGGAATTCAAATAAATTAGACAGAGAAAGGAATATTCATATCACAATCAAAGTATGTTAAGGATATGTTAAAAAAGTTTGGAATGGAAGACTCTAATTCGATATTTACTCCTATGGTTACTGGTTGGAAGATGATTAAGAATGAAGAATCCTCTAAAGCTGATATTTAACTATTACTAGACCAGATATAATTCATGTAGTTTGTCTTATGGCTAGATTTAAAGAAGATCCTAAAGAGTCACATGTGGCAACAATAAAAAGAATATTTAGATACTTGAAAGGCACTCTGGAATAAGGTTTATGGTATCCAAAGGATAGTGATTTCTCTCTAAGTGCTTACATAGATGCAGATTGGGTAGGTTGTATGGATGATAGAAATACAAATGGTGGTGCTTTCTTTTTGGAAGCATATTGGTGTCTTGGCTAAGTAAGAAGCAAGATTCAATGCCATTATCTACTATAGAGGTAGAATACATTGTTGCAACATCATGCTACACACATATGTTGTGGATGAAGAAAACCTTAAAAGGATATTAGAGTGTCATATAATGAACCGGATCCTATCTTATGTGATAATACAAGTGCTATCAAAATTTCAAATAATCCGGTGATGCATTCAAGGACAAAGCATATCTCAATCCAGTATCACTTTCTAAGAGAAAAGGTTGCAGAGAATGAGGTGAAGTTGGAGTATGTGCCTACTAAATATTAGGTTGTTGATATCTTCACTAATGCTCTTCCTAAGGATAATTTTGAGTAGCTCCGAGAGAAGTTAGGAATCATTTCCCCTCCTTTCAATTAGATGCATAAGGTTATGCATCAATCCAGTGGATTTCAAGATTCATTCCTTGTTTTGGACTGATGTTGGTGGCTACCTCTCTGAGGGAGTAGGTAGTGGCATTGTTGGATGTTGCAATCAGGGTGAGTAAGTGTTGTCATTGTGTTCTATGTTGGTGTTGTCAAAGGAAGTGAAAGTTGAGGTTGTAGAGCATATTTTTGTCCCTTATAGGTTTCACCCTTGGGGGAAAGAAAATATATGTGATTGATGTCAAAAGGGGAGCAAAGTAAAGAAGACATATGTTGCCCTTTTCCATTAATGTTAAAGGGGGAGAAAATTAACTAAAAAACCATATGAAGAAAGGGGGAGAGAAGTCCTATAAAAGAGAAAGTGTTGAAAAGTGTAGATGCTTATGTAAGGGGAGCAGTGTGCAGTAATGTGCAGTGTATATGTTGTTGATCAAAATTGTTGGTTTTTGTTGATGGTTTTTAATATCATGTGTTTCCATCAATGACAAAGGGGGAGATTTTTGGAAGGTTGTGTTTTTATTGATGTCAACAGATCTTTGTTGTTGCATTGATGTCAACTTATGGAGATGCTTTGGTTGGTTGCATTATGTTGTCATTAGTAGTATAACTGATCTCAACCTCTAGTGTTGCTTTGACGAGCATATGTTTGTGGATTTTTAATCTCTTGTGTGGATGAGATACTGAGAATGTGTTGTAGATGTCGAGATGATGTCTGTGGTGCTTGGTTTCCAAGTTTTTTTGAGAAAATTTGAATAAAATAGGAAATAATATGGTAAAGAGTGTTCAATATGGTAGAGTAGTGTTTAGTGTTTTTCTTCACATTTATTTATGCTCAAAGATATTAATGTGGTTCAAATATGTTGATTAGAGGTGTTAAATCTAGAGTTTCATGTTTTGGATTATTCGACAAAAGAAGTTGTGTTCACTAGTGTGTGAACTATGATGCAATGCTATATGGGAGAAATAGTTTTGCTCCACATTTCTTCACATTGTGGTTTTTGGTTTTGCAGATCTAGAAGTGTGCTTTTATTTCTCACATTTATTTTTAGTCCAAGTTGTTTGAGTTTTGGTGCTCTCCAAGGTTGGATTCATTAGTTACATTGTGTGGAAGGTTAACTGGGTGCACAAAATGAGTATGTTCTTCAGGTGTATGATGTTATGAAGGATTTATTGGATTTTAGGATGATGGAATATTCTAGATAATTTTTAAGCGTTGTGTGTGGTCTACAATTCATATTTGGCTTTGAGGAATTTTGTACTTAAATGTTTAATGGTGTTAACATAGGTTCGAATGACCTTTGGTATTTACACTAATTATGAATATGCTTCGGTGTTTGTGGAAGCATGGCATGGTGTGTATATGTGGATTTAGGTCTAAGTTAAAGCGTGATGTGGTCCACCTTCATTCCTCTCCACTACGAGAATGTTTTGGTGCCAACCTAATTTGAATTTTCACATTTGAGGTGCATAGCCAACCTTGAAAGATGTTTCTAAGGTTACAAATGGTATAAAGGTAAGGTGAATTATTGGAGAAGGTGGTGTGGATGTGAGGATGTGGTGAGATGCAAATTTAATCATATGCAGATATCTGAAGTGTGAGCTTAATTCATATGACTCCAATGTAGTGAGCAAAAGGGTCTACATTTGTAGAGTAGGTGAATTTTTTGATAGCAGTGAGCTGGAGGTTACTGATGGTGTAGATTTGTAGTGGTGGATATTATCTATTGCTCTGAAAATAATTTCCATTGTAACAATCTTCTATCTTCTTTATAATCTAGTATTGAACCATTGGTAGTGAGCCCTTCTTTCTTTTGGGTAGTGATCCCTCTGTCAGTGAGCCTATTGTATTTGGTGTTACAATTACTGTTGGCCCCATAGTTGTCGTTGCACCAAAAGGTCTACCTATTAAATCTCGATACAACTGCTAGAGTTAACGGATCCACAAGTGGCGGTTAGTCCATGTCATGAATCTCGAGGGGAGCACTAACCATTTTCCAATAATGTCCCCCTCAGCAAAAGTCGAGGGGATTCGAACCTAACACCTTTGGCTCTAAAACCAATTGTTGGCCCCACGGTTGTCGTTGCACAAAAAAGGTTGACCTATTAATGCGTGATACAACCACCAAAGTTAACAGATCCATGGGAGGCGTTTAGTTCATGTCAAAAATCTCGAGGGGAGCGTTGACCATTTTCCAACAATTACTTTATATTGTGAGCTAATCCTCACCGTGGTTTTTCTCTTTTTGGTTTTTCCACATAAATATGATGTTCTTATGTGTATGGATGTGTTTGCATTATTATTTATCATGTTTATATTTTTCTAATGCATGATAAGGGTTTAAAGGTATTTAAGGGTTTAAGGATTAATGCAGATCTGAATGTTAATGAGGGTTTTGATGTTTTAATGTACAATTGATTCACCCCCCCTCTCACTTGTCTTGTGCATTCAATAGAATAATCATGAATCTGACCAATACCCTATATGATTTAACTTGAATAGATAGAATATTATTTTATTTTATTTTGGTCGCCACTTAATACTAATGGATATATACTTATATGTAGACCTCTAGGAATTATAATTTCATTATCCTCCTATAGTTGAAAAATACATTATCGCAGAGAAAAATAACACATAATCCTAAAGTAGAACATAAAGTCCACCTCCATCAATTTTTGAAGTAGTTAATTTTTTTTAATTTTTTTTTATATGGTAAGTTCTACCACAAAGGGGGGTAGATCCCAAAATGTTACATTTGTAAAGTATGCAACATGAAAATAGTTCTATTTTTGTATGATTTTTTTTTCCTTCCTTAGAACTATGTGTGCACCAAAAATACTCGTCTCTAGATTAGTCTTTAAGACCTTTTTGTTAATGGACTTTGTCTTGTAATCCCAATATATTGTTGACATATCCTGCAACACTTATCCTTTAAAGAGAGGAATATAAGGGTAATTTTAATTTCAACACTAAAAGGAGGATAGAAAATTCATCCTAACGAAAAGAAACAAAAGAAGACCAAGTGAATAGCATGTATCAACATATTAACCACATTTCAGATGCATCACAAAGACACAGGTAAAAAAATATACATGAGATGGCCTTGTAGATTGACACACAAAGGAAATGACTTCTCATTAATTGTGGCGTAAGGAAGATTTTTTATTTATACCTTGTTGAGCTAGGCTTCTCCTTGATATAAAGATGAGCTCATACGCAAAAATGACCTATTGCATGTGTAAAATCCTAGGATTGATAAGATATGAATGCATTTGGTACCCACAACACCCGTTTTTTTTTATCATGTTGAATAATCATTTTAAGGCACACTAGTTTCATTTCCAGCTACCTTTCTTAAATCTATTCCAAGCTAGAGATGGAGAAAAACCCTTGTCGATTGCGAATGGAAACACCAATCTTCCTTACAAGCTCTAAGATCCAACTCACCTTCCTTGGGAAAATTATTGATCATCATCTAAAGAAGGTGTTACTAGAGAACGACTATTTGACAATAAAAGTTATCAAGTTGATTCTAGGGAGGGGTTTTTGGTTTCTCGGGAGAGATATCGTGTTAATACAAATTGTAGAGGGGGATCGACAACTCAGGACTCTAGGTCAGAGGGGATTCTAGAACAATAGGCTGCCCTAATCTACCTCAAGCTAATGGAAAGTTTCAGAAGATTTCAAAGTTTAAAGGCTAAAAAGGAAGAGCAACCTAGTTGTTGTTTTCCTACAAGCTTGGATGTTTCAGGGAGTCAAGTGAGTAGATTTTTGAAGTTTGGACTGCAAATCAAACAATTTATTACCAAAGGACTATAGTGCGGGACAAAGACTCCAACATGGCACACTGATGTCTTAGTGGTGCATTTGCATCCATATAGACAGAAAGTGTAAGGTACAGTGTGAAATCACAAAAAACTGACTAACGACCTAACTGATGAAGTTTACTATAGTAACAAAAATAAAAAGTAATAGAATGATAGAATAATAAGAAGAATGCTTTAACTTAAGCTATTCTATGAGTTGATGAAGAAGCGTGAGGAAAGTGCACCTTCCTACCCATGATTTGATATCTTCAATATCTTCACCTCGAGGAGAACCTACACATAGAAGACAAGAAAATGTTGGGGCTATGTTTAGAGGACTGCCTTAGTCAGTCCCTTGCTTTGGTGTTTCCACCTCTATGGACAACCAAATAGCAATAATTATAGAAAGATGATAAATAAAGCTATTGAAATGGAGATACCAAGCAATGCGTAAAAAATAATATGCGACGATATCATATACAATAATGCAAAGTGAGTGTAAAGTGGAAGGATATCACCTTCTCAACCAAGTTCTCTCAAGTCAAATGAAGGAAGGAGCAAGCGTGCAAGCCTTTAAAGACCAATGTTGTTGCAACAACGAAGAGAGTGAACCAACAAAACACTAACTTGCAACTTCAATGGAATTGGTGATGCTTGAAAATGTTGAAAGTGAGTGAGAAGAGTGAAGAGAGTTGCCCAAAGTGTGAAGATGATCAATAATCATGAAATAATGAATGAGATGGCCATTTTAAAGGTGAAAATGGAGGTAAAAGAGTCGTTCAAAGTTGGTCAAGGGAGCAGTAAGCATTACACTTCGCATCCAATGGAGGAGTGTAATGTATTTGTGGATCCTAGAGGCGGGAATCCTGTCAGGACGACGGTGTGTCATGCTAGTGTCCCAGATAGAATATCCCTAATGACACATAAAATAGCTTCCAAGTGGATAGGGAAAGGTAGAAAAAATAGGGATTGCATTATCGGGTTTAATTATTTAAGGTGGGAGCTAGTGTAAATTTGGAATTTGCCTATGGGTACAAATTCATGCCATTACATTTTTCCCCCACTTTAGCAAGCATAAGTGTCAGTGAATGCACAGTAAAGTAGGGTGAAAGCTAAGGAATATATACATGAATTGTCGAGGAAGGAGACCACAATTTGGAAAACTCGAGTGCAAGAAAGAGATCGATCCACAGGTACTCGGTCCTATGGAGATTTGAACAAAAGCGTCGTAGGTGATCGATCCTACGAAAGGTGAACAAAGGGCTCTATATGTATCCAGTCCTACAAAATTGGCTCCACGAGTGGTCGGTCCCATAGAGGATGATAAAAGGGTTCAATAGGTACTCAGTCCTATAAAATGAATATTCTTTATAGGTGCTCAATCTTGCAAAGGAGGCACCACAGGTGCTTGGTCCCGAGGGAGGCTAGTTTTGAAAGGCTTCGTAGATTTTGATTGAACCTCACAGGTGCTTGATCCTACAAGGAAACATGTTAATCCATAGACAAAACATGTTAGGGAAGCAAAAAGTTACATAAACAGACAGTCATACAGACAGTCATATCTCAGAATAAGCAATTGAAGGAGAAGTTTTCAAAGGGCTCCCTCGAGAACCCTTCAAAAGAAAGAGGGGTCCACTCACGGGACGCTCTATTTTTAAATAGATAATTTTTTCACAAACGATCCTATCATCAAGGAATCCTTTTGAAAAATTATGTTTCATCAAGAAATCCAAAAAAAAGAAGAATTGCCTCCTCAAAGGCGAATTCTCAATTCTTTTTGTTACAAATTAAATTTCAACTGAAAACCTTGCTAAGGGGATCTTTTTTGAAGGATGTGATTTTTGGAAAAATGTAAAGATTTCTAGCAAGGGATTCATTGGCCATTGAATACACCTTATTGAAAATCAAAGAGGTAAGATCCCCCCTTAGGATGATATGTGCGAACTCAAGGAGCACGTGGCGTCCTAAGGAAAGGAGGAACATGCAGATATGTCGTGGCCCATGATACATGATAAGATGTAGACTTGGAAATATTGTCACACACGTGGTGGACAACACATAGGCACCACAACATCAAGAAGCAAGCAAATAAGAGAAATATTAAAAATAAGAAAAATAAGCAAAGATGAAGAAATACAGAGACAGGGGATCTGATAGTTCAGGGTGAAAACTTCTCATAGATATAGATAGATAAATATAATATAATATACATATGAACTATCATCAATCCCCTACTATATCAGATTATGAAGAAGGGTACGTGGAAACAAAATGAATAAACAAATTGGGTCAACATGGAAGGGAGGCCTAAATTCCCCCAACAATTTGCATCATCCCCAATTGTTGAAAATAAAGATACAACAAATAGAAGAGTGATGGAACATATAGAAGAAGTTTTATGACACAAAAAACTCTTGTATCCAAGCACCCACAAGGGTGACAAGGGTCCCCTAGGAACACATAAAATAAGCATGAGGGAAACACAACACACACACAAATCTAATCTATAGATAAAGAAGAGGTTCTCTCCTATTCCTCATCAACCAGGAGGTTGTCATTCTCCAAATCTAGATCATTATAAAGACAAGGTGGATGATCCAACAAGGGGAGCACCCTCTGACTCTCCTACTATAAGAGCTAAGGAAGAGGGCCCCTTGAGGTTTTCTTTGCTCAACTCTTGCGAGGTAAACATCATCAATCTTGTAAAGATTCCTGACAAAGTCGATACATAATACAATGAGCTGAACCTGCACTTGATAGGAGTGCCATGTGTCAACTAGGTGGGCGAAGAAGGAGGCACTTGAGATCCACTGCCGACCTCACCGAAAGACTTGAGGGTAGTGACAGACTCGGTGGATGTTGAGGGTACCTCCGTCACTAGGATAGTGCAAGCCAAAGCAGGACCCTCTCCCAAAGAAGGTGATCCCTTCTTATGACTCCCATTAGAAGTAGGGGTATCCTCACTCTTACACTTCATTGGAGGATGCGAGATCCCTGCAGAAGAGGCGAAGGATGAGGAGGAAGAGGGCAAGGCTACAATGGACACCACCAAGGTATTCAATATATCCACGGGCTTAGGAAAGGGTGGGATGTCCGGAAGGGACATCAAGAGAGGAGTATCAATTGAGGGAGTTATGAACACTTGCAAAATTTTGGGGTGAGGGTCATCACCATTTGTGGGGGGAGTCGAAAACAAGATCGAGGCGATGGGAACCGAAGTAGAAGGGGCAAAAGAGGGGGCACGACAGGAGATGTCAAAATAGGAGCTATCGGATCCTCTTCTTCCCTTTGTGAGGCAATTTTCTCAGCAACTAAAACCTTCCTCCACCACTTACGCTCACATGCAAGCCAATTTTTCAGCTTCGAGAACTAGAACTCACTACCTGAGAAGGAGCTAGAGGCTCCTGTTTTGCCATGGGAGTTTCCATCGCAGTTGTTGCCAACAGAGAAATCCACTCTTGGACAAAAATAGGAGGAAGAGATATAGGAACATAAGCAACAAACAGTGGAGAAGCAAAATTAAGCGTCTCGGTGGTGGGCCTCTTCCCATTCACCATATAAGATACAAGAGCAGCAAGAGGCCATGGAGGCCAACACGCAGAGGCAACTCCATAGGGACCCTTCCCATTATAATAAACAACGGGGTGCAAGATGAGAAGGTTGAACACCTAATGCTTAGCCTTTTGCAAAGCAGGCACCATCATAATCCCCATGAGATGCATGGAGGCGAAAGTCGATGGTGTCACAATAGGGCAAGAGGCAGAAGCGGATGAAACAACAGAAGAAAAGGAAGGCTCCTGGGCATGAGCATATTTCCCCTTTCCCTTTTGAGAGGAGGAAGAGGTAGCTTGCTGCTACGCAATCATAGAAGCCTTAACTAAAATAGAATAGGGGGGAGGAGGGTAGGTCACTTTCGATGCTATGCCCCCATTCTTGTATTTAACATAAGTGCAATATAACAGGTTCATCCTTGGAGGAAGCGGACCAATAGGGGCAGGCAAAAAGTGATCTAATGAATAATCCCCATGTGACACCAAAGGTTTATACCTAATGCCATGCACAACATGCACATAGCCCTCATGAGAGAACTTCAAACATTTATGGATCACTGAAGGGACAACATTCATGTAAATGATCCATGGGATGCGTAGCTTCACTTTTAACAAGTTAGACTCCGAGATGATGTCAAAAAGAGAATTTACAGTCTTAGGTCCTACCAGGACTGAGAGGGTGATAGAGCCAATTGGAGGGAATGATATTTTGTCGTGTGTATTTATTATTCTTTTTGATTCATCATATCCATCCTTATGTAATAAATTTATCACCATAATCTCCTTTGTTATAACATTAACATGACACGTAGGATCAACGAGAACGCCAATCATGATGTTCTTGTTGATACAAGTAGGAATGTACTGAGGAGAGGGTTCTCTATTCGCATTCATAGGCAGGTCCTGCCATGCAAAGGTTATAGTGGGTGATCCATTTGCGGGATGCGCAAAAGGAATGGGAAGATGCATAAAAGAGCCCATATCTTACATACTCCAAAAAAGGACTTCCTTAAGAGACCCCAAAGGTTTGACAATTAGTTAGTGACCTATTGTAGATCTCACTTCACAATGTTTATGGATCCTTCTGACTATGCCACTATGGGTCATAGGTTGGGTTGCAAGGCTATGCGCCCTGCAACACACAAACCTACAATACACCTAGAACATGAGAGAAGATCCCTTCAACACTATGAAACAAAAAAAAATAGTTCACATTAGGTTCACCAAAATGTAGAGGAGGGGGACCGACTGCTCAAGACTTTAGGTCTTGGGAGAGTCTACAACAATAGGCTGCCTGATCTACCTCAAGTTAATGGAAATTTTTGAAAGAGTTCAAAGTTTAAAGGCTAAAAAGGAAGAGCAACTTGGTTGTTGTTGTCCTTCTATAAGCTCAGATGTTTCAATGAGTCAAGTGAGCAAATTTTTGGAGTCCTGACTGGAACTCAAACAACTTGTTGCCAAAGGACTAAAGCGTGGGACACAAACTCCAGTGTGGCACTCTAGCATCTTAGTGATGCATTGGTGTCCATATGGACAAAAAGTGCAAGGTACAGTCTAAAATCATAGAAAACTGACTAAGGACCTAATTGATAAATTTTATTGTAGTAACAAAAACAAAAAGTAACAGAATGGAAAAATAACAAGAATGCTTAACTTAACCTATTCTAAGAATTGATAAAGAAGGGTGAGGAAAGCGCACCTTCCTACCCATGAGTTGATATATTCAAGATATTCACCTCAAGGAGAACCTATACATAGAAGATGGGAAAATTTTGGGGCCATGTTAGAGGATTGCCTCAATCAATCCCCCGCTTTGGTGTTTCCACCTCCACGAACAACTAGATAGCAATGATTGTAGAAAGATGATAAAGAAAGCTATTGAAATGAAGATACCAAGTAAACCGTAAACAACAATATGATATGATATCAAATACGATAATATGCAAAGTGAGTGGAAAGTGAAAGGATTTCACCTTCTCAAACAAGTGCTCTCAAGGCAAATGGAGGAAGGAGCGAGTGTGCAAGCCTTCAAAGACCAACATTGCAGCAACAATGAAGAGATTGAACCAACAAAACACTAACTTTCAAATTCAATGGAGATGGTGATGCTTGAAAATGTTGAAAGTGAGTGAGAAGAGTGAAGAGAGTTGCCTAAATTGTGAAGATGATGAAGAAGCATGAAAGAATTGTTGGCAATTTGGTTGTCATTCATGTCAAAAGGGTGATTAGAGGAGAGAAGGAATTGATCTTGTAAAGAAGGTTGTTGGAATTGATGTTAAAAGGTGTCAATGATGTATGAAGAGAGAAAAGGTATGATGTGGATCTCTTTCAGGAAGATGTGGTGCAAGTTGCAAAATTTATTCAGAATGTTGCAATATTATCATGCAACGTGGGCATGATGTTGTATAAGGATCTTCCAGGTGTGAAGAAATATTAACGGCTATATTCAATATGGGTTAGCTTCTCAAAAATGTGATTGCAGGTTTGGAGGATACATAATATGCTCAGGATGGATTTAATTGTGTTTTTTGACAAGTTTAAGGTTCACTGGTTAAACCCTAAGGTCTAAATAGTCATGGATTCAACAAGGTTTCTATTTTGATGTTGACTGTCTATCATAGGTTGTCAGTTGCTTAAGTTGTAAATTAAGCCATTATGGATGTAGGTTGACCGGCCCTATTTCATTGTGCTTATCGGCCCAACAAATATTTATTGGCCTTAATGTTTCCTAAGGTTCATGCCAAATATTTGTCTTTGCTTAATCAAGGGCTGTGATCGAGCCTTGGAGATCGACGGCTTCCCCGCTAGCCTGTAGAGAATATGGTGAAATAACCTATATCAAGGAGACTACACCATATCAGTAGGAGTTACTTTAAAGTCCCTCCGATAAAATAGTTTGCATGAAAAAACATAAAATATCATTGAAGAAACTACATATTGGGAGGAGATGCTTTAGAGTCCCTTCGATGTAATAAAAAAAGGGCTTACAATTAACTTATGGAATTCATCGGGGAGAAAGACAAATATCGACGGAACAAAGTGTTGGTCCCTTTGACACAACAAAGGCTCATCCCCGCCTTATTAATATGATAACAATATTTTGAAGAGACAAGTGACGATGATGACTAATTAATCAATGGTGGAGATTTAATGACGATGATTGGATGATGTTCATGGTATGTATGGTGGGACCAGATCATGTGCATGGTGACAAATGAAGATAGTGGAAGATGACGTATGCCATGAACAGTTGGAAGCCACCCGCTGCCCCCCTAAGGATAGGGTGGGTCCCTAGCTTCAACCTGTGGTATAGTGGTAATGGTGCAGATCATGCAATGGATGATCAAATGGTACATGAGGTATTATGCGGGTCTTGGTTCTACAAGTAGACACGTGGCAATATCTCGCTCGATCACTTCACATCACTATTGTGAAGCGAAGTCATGAGACTCATCTCGTGATGAGCGATGAGTATTGAGTAATAATGGAGCATGATGCAAGCAATGGACATATGGCATTTTCTCACCACCTCGCTAAGAGTTTTTGGGCCAATGTCTTTTTCTAGCGGTTCAGGGGAAATGGTGCAAATTCAGAGGCTAAGATCTGACGGTGATCATGATAGCTCTTCACATTATGAATTTGATCTTGGTGCTCTAAGTGAGAATGCAATAAGCTTAAGAAAAGTGATAGGCATGAGATGAAGATCAACGATGCACATTTAAAGAAGGTTGATCTAATTGATGTGTTTTAAAGTGTTGAGATCAAAGAAAAATCGTTGGATCATGGTGCGAAGACTACAGATAGATGACCCAGATTCAAATGTGAAGGTCTTAAATGGCTAAGTCCGTGTGAACAAGCGTTTTGATTGGTAGCTAATATAGTGGACAAAATTAATTGGTTCAACTACTCCAATGACCATCTGATCTTAGATTTGATTGGCAAAGGGGTGGCACATATAGCTAAGATAACATAGATCAAACAAGGATATCAGATTAATGCATATTAGGTTTAGGGTTTTGCATGTTGTCATGTTTAGCTGATTCAATGAATCAGTACAGAGGGTGTGTGGATCAACACATTGGAAGATTGCTAAAGATTCTTATGTGTAAACTAAACCCTAAATTTTTTTCCAGATGAGCTAGACGATGGTGCATATCTTGAAGTATTGATTGAAGATCGATGGAGTTGAGCAATAAGTAGAGATAATTAGAAAAATGTCTACGTTGAGGGTCTGCATGTGACAAGGTTGAATCAATAAAGTGAGAGGGTGAGCTGAATAGCGAACAAATAATGCACAAGTGGTGATGAGTAGAACCCAAACAAAGGTGTCAAAGTTAACATTCAAGGTGAAAATATATAGTGTAGCAAGATAGAACATAAAATGATCTAAGTGTAGAGAAGAGAAAGGGGTGAGTGCAAAACAAAGAAGAGAAGAAAAGTGTAGAGTGGATTGAGCAAGGTAGAACAAAGAATGTTCTAAGTACAAAACAAAAAAAGGGGAGTGTATAGAACAGAGTAGATAGAGAGGTGCAGAGCTGAGGGGATGTGTTCCTGAGATTGCAACATCAATAGTAGAGAGAATGTCTGCATAGTTGTAGAACAAAGATTGAGAAGTTACAGATTAGACTTGTAATAGAGAACTAGGTTCATTTGAATCATTTGTATTTGTCATTATAAATCTAATTGGTTGGTGCTATTAGATAACTAAGTTGGTGCTCAGTGTAGGGGATTGGTGTCTCCTTGGAGTTGGTGCTCCTAAATCAAGGGATTGGTGTCTCCTTAGGGTTGGTGCCCTTAAACCTTGTAAACAAAAGATTTTATTGTGACACTAGATTTGACCAGTAGACTCAAGCACCCTTTGTCGCCATGGTTTTTACCCATCTTTGGTTTTCCATGTATATTTGGTGTTATGTAATGTTATGTGTGTGTATGTTTATGGTTCTACATAATAGGTTTTAATCTGCACATTAAGGGCTTAAGGAAATAATCTACACAAAGTATTTAGAGCTAAAAGAAATTAGTTTTAAGTGATCTACTGATTTACCCCCCTCTCAGTAGATTTTTATGTTCCAAAAATTGGTATCATAGCCCTAGGTTCCCTAGGAGAAGCTTAATCAGATTGGGTAGATTCTGGTATTGTGAACACAATGAATAGTCAGGAAGGTTCTTCTACAAATAAGGCACCTCGGTTTGATGGAATTGATTATGCTTTTTGGAGCTCTTTGATGGAGCCCTATTTGGGATCTCTAGGATTTGATGTTTTGATGTCTGTCAAAAATAACTATATTCCTCCTACTAATCCTCCCACTTATGCTACAAAAAAGAAGGATTAAAAAAACAATGAAAGAGCAAGGCATGCCATTATCTGCAGTTTTTCTAGATCTATACTTGGAAAGGTTATATATTGCAAGACTACCCATGATGTTTGGGATAATTTGAAAAAATATATGAAGGGGATGACAAGGTAAAATTGGCAAAGCTTCAAATTTTGAGAGCTATATTTGAAGGCCTAAAGATGACAAAAGAGGAGAAGATTGCAGACTAACTTCTAAGATTTGAAGATATAGCAAACTTTATCAGAGGATATAAAGAAGAGATAAAAGAAAATGTCATGGTTTAGAAAGTTTTGAGATCAATGACAAACAAATATGATATAAATATCTCTACAATAGAGGAAGGAAGAGAAGTAGACAAACTCACTCTTGATGAGTTGCATGAGATATTCACTGTATATGGGATGAGAATGGGAGATGGAGAGCCATCCAAGATAGAAGATACATTTAAGGACACAAATAAGGAAAAGGATGAATCACCCAAGAAAGCCAAGGCTAAAACCACTACATCTAGGCATGATGAGACTGATGGAGAGGAGGCAAATTTCATCAGAAGACTTATAAGAGGCTCTAGCAAGTATAAAGGTAAGTTACCCTTCAAGTGCTTTGACTATGAAAAAGTAGGTCATTTTGTTGCTCAATGTCCCTACAACAAGAAAGGTAACTTTGAATAAGAGGTAGATGATAAAATGAAGAAACCTTACTACCCTAAGAGAAGGAGCTTTTAGAAAAAGAAGAAAAGTTTATACATCCAAGGGGACAATGATGTGTCAGATGACTATTGTAGACATTGAAAAATGTCCTAATCAATGTCATGCACTCGAAACAGATTTATTAACATCATTTCCTCTGAAATCCATCCTCTTTTTGCTTGATTAATTCAGTTGGCCTAGCTAATTAATTAATTATGCCATTTTCATCTATTAATCTAATTTATAAGATCAGGTTAATTCACCCCCTTTCATTCTAACATTTCATCCAATTAAATTAAATAAATCAACATATTTAATTTAATTCCCTAAGTATTCTAATTTAATTAAATAACCCTAAGTTATTTAATTAAATGTCATCTCACCCTCTTCCCATTCATTAAATCATTTAATTTAATGAAAATCATTTAATTCCTCCAAATCCCCTAATTGCATAAATCAAATCTTGTTTAATTAGCAATTAAACTAGCTTTCCTCTAATCAAAGGGAATATTCCCATAGAATATTCTTTATCCCTTTTTTGCACAATTAAAACATTGTTTTAATTTGCAAAATTCCTTTTTCCTCACCCATAGGAATATTCCAAGAGAATATTCTTATTCCTTCATCATTTGAAAAAGGGATATTTACTTGGCTTCAAACACAAGTTACCTTGTAACTTGAGTTACAAGTTATCTTTTAACCTTTTGAACATTTGACATGTGTGAGCAGGTCAAAAGTGTGTTTGTTTGAGGCAAATGTAAACCCTTGATCATTTTGGATCTTTCATTCTCATCCGTTGATGAGAATCCTTGATCCATGCCTCCTCTTCCTTTCATCCTCAACCATTGATTAAGATTTTCTATCTTAACCATTCATCTTTCATTTACTCTCCTATAAATAGATCCCTATTTGGAGACAAATGAATCCATCTTTCAATTTCAAACTTATGTTGTTGAATTCACTCACATCCATACTTTCAATTTGCACACATTTAGCTTTATTTCAGTTTATTTTAGTTGCATAATAGCTTAGAGCATCCATTAATGGCTTCTATGCATTCATCTTAGTTTGTAAATAAATCAGGGTTTCATCCTTTAGCATCATTTTATCTTAAATTAGCTTAGATTAGCTTTGCATTAGCATGGAAATTGCATAATTATATCATTTATAGCATAAAATCATCGTAACCTAGCTTACATCATGTTCATTTTTAGCATAATTTAGGTTTTCATACACCAAACATCATGGTTTCATCGATTGTCTTCTATAGAATCGACTGAAACAAGCTCACTATCACGGGATTGGCAAAGGGTCGTCAGTCCACATCAACGCAACACCAATTCCACAACAGGATAAATTTCAATGGATTAGAGTAGATGTTTTTCTTTAAAGCTTTCATAGATTTAGCATGTTAGGTTTTTTGATAAAATATTTACTTTCAATTTTGATTTATTGATCTTGTTGTGATTCGAGTACCCGTGGCTCCATTATGCTTCGATTCTTCATGGATCAAGTGTGATTAGGCCCATACCGGTATCCTCAAATTGACAACTATAATAGCTAAGACGATGAACAAGGGCGTGCTTTCGTTGTGAGAGAAAATGAATTTCTTTTCATGGAAAAATAGTTTGGGGAATAGAAGGGTGGAAAGGTTGAAAGCCTTCATGAAGAAGGAGAAGAGGAAGTAGAGGTTGACCTAGAAGGATAACTCATCCATGCTCTAGATGATATTGATGATCTCAGAGATGAGATTAAGGAATTAAAAAAGGAGAAAAAGCAACAGAAGAAACTTGCACAAAAAGAGTCAGACAAACTAAGCAAGGAACTTGAGGAATCTACCTAGAATGTGGTAGATTTGAAGTTACAACTAGAGGAAGCCAAGAGGGCAGAAGATGTGATTAAATCCAAGTTGCAATATGAGGCTGACATACGTATGAAGCTTGAGGAAAAAATTGTGGCTCTTAGAAAATATTTAGAAAAGACGATAAAATAAAGAGAGGACTCAAGTTGAAAGGAGGCCCAAATTTTTTAGATGAGCTACTTAGCATACATAAGCCCTCAAACAAAGAAAAATTTGGTCTAGGGCTGAAGAAAGGTAAGAATACCTTCATGGACACTTTTGCAAAGCTATACAAAAGATTTAGAGCAGGATAAAAGTCTAGTTTTGTTGATGAAAGAGATTGAAACGGGAGTATATCCAAAGAGAAAACTGCAAAGGGAGAGAAAAATGATGAGGAGAGGAATCCTGTTGCAGACAAGAAGGATAACTAGTCAACTCCTAATCAGTAGAAGAAAAGGTAGAACATAAGAAAGACTGATGTTGATGGATTCACAAGGGTGAGATACAGAAGGAGGTAGATGCACAAAATACCACCTCATTCAACACAAAATGCTATGACTGGGTATTCTTCATACTCTTATGGATATTTTTATTCATGTAATCAGTTTGGTCATAGGGCTTGTGAGTGTAGAGTTGCACCTAGAAGGAGCACAAAATATGTGAACATGAATTCACTTGCTCCTGTAATGAATATGAATGTAATGTGCTATAATTGTAATAACTTTGGTCACATAGCTAAGAATTTTAGATTAAATTATGTAAGACCAATAGCACGTTATGAAAGAAAGAATACGTCCCCTAGAGTGAACAATGGTTCACATGTTGTTGAGAAGAAAGCTAACCAAACTTCGAAGAAGTCAAAGAAGGTGTGGAGAGTGAAAGGTCAGCAGATAGCACTCAATGAGGCTACTTCTGCTTCATATCACTAATTTGTAGTGATGGAACATGAGTCTAGAGGAGCTTCATTAGTATCTTATTCATCCTTGGAAATAAAAAGAGAGATCAAGTCAAGTAAAAGAAGTTTCATAAATTTATAATGACATGATGGTTGTAAATTTATGGTTACATTCTTTCTCTTTGTATGGATTGTCAAAGGGAAAGAATATCTATAGTCGAGAGAGAGAAGTTGTGTAGTTGCTATGTTGAGAGGAATGCTCCTTGGCTGCAAAAAGAAGATGTTGGCACTCTCAAATTTTGCAAATTTAAGGTGCCCATTTTGAGAAATTTGCCTTTGCACTTTCAGAAGTGCACTTGAGGGGTCAGTTTGAATGGCCTACTTTCAAGAGTCAGAATTCGAAGCCTGTTGATTTCCAAGTAAAACCCATTTGCAGACGTATTTGATTGACATATGTGAATGTGTGTGTCAATTTTCAGCTTCCCACGATAGGTCTTGTCAAGGTTTTGAAAAGTGAAGCTGGAGGGTTTTTGTATTGTTTTGTTGTTTGCAGATTGTCAGTTTTGTGAAACAGCCACCTGTTTGAGCTTGGATTCCGCAACCAGTTGACTGACATGTCAAAATGAATGTTTTTTTGTGTTATCCATACCTAAATGATCTCGAGTGTCATTTTTGAGAGCCTAATGATTTGATTTGCTATTTTTAGCAGATCGAAACCAAAGGCAGTTTGTTCAGTTCCACATCTGCATTCCTGACAGCCTTTCTGACTGGTCAACTTTGATCGTTAATATCTTTTGATCAAAGATGTTTCAGGTAATTTACTTTTGCACATGTCCTCAAGGTACCTTAATGAACTCATGTGTCTGATGGCAAGCTCATCAGGAGTTGTTTCACTATTTTTACAAATTGGCAGTTGGGTGTGTTTTAATTGTTTCAGAATAGCTGTTGTTTCAGAAGAGTCCAGCTGAGCAACTTTGCAAATTAATATTTTTCACCTCATGATTTGTTTTGCCGAGCCATTTGTTCCACTATATTCTTGGAATGAATGTCTATAGGTTTGCAGGTTTTTATTGCTCGGGTAGGTCGTTTGACTAGTTTTCCAGTTTGATTCCTGAGGCAATTTGACCAGTTTTCACCATTCTGCAAAGGTGACAGAAAATAGTTTCTGATGGCAACCCAGTTTACCATTTCACTTCAAATGCATCCAGATGTTGTCCTGGGATGATTTGAGTTTGAAAATTGTTCGAAAACAAAAAAAAATTTAGCCGGGCCCACATGGGGACCCAACATGCTCTTGCTGAGGGATACTTTAGTTATGAAAGGTATGAACTTTAGAGCATTATCCCATTATGGGTTGTCATTTATGCATTATCTTCATGGGTTTCTTCCTTCTATTTGTTAAAGGTAGTTTTTCACATACATATCGACTTACTGCTACAAATTTAGTATGAAAGACTTTCGAAACAAAAGGACAAAAGAACTTTGTTTGGAGTTTTGCTTGAAATAGTGAAGGATTTAATATGCCAGAGGTAGGGGAGGCTAGCATGAAGATTAAATAAATATGGTGTTGCATTTGAGTTACCATGAGATAAATTCACAACATTTTTTTTCTTTGCAAGAATTGGGATGTGTTTGGGTTATCAAAGTAATATAAGAAAATTGAAAGAAAGGCCTATTGAATTAGGAAAACATTCAAAGATAACTCGGAGTAGTAGACTGAAGAAGCGTTCAAGGCTGCACATGCAGTGAATAAAGATTAGAATTCAATGTTGACTTTTATTCACGAGACTAAGTTTTATTTTTAAAAATGAAGTAGGAACCAATGAATAAAGCAACATCCTAGGACAGCTCATACACAATGAGGAGGGATCAAATAGAGTTAGCGAATTGTGTTGCAAAGTCTCTGTATTGAGACTAAAACATGTTTATTATGCATGGGGCACCACTGTACAAGCTATAAGGGATCTATTGAGCGATGCCATACAATTTGAGAAGGTCAATTACCATTGAAACATGAGCAGGTCTGTCCCTGGTCCAGCATGGACACTAGAAATCATTATGAATCAAAATTGTTTAACCAAATTCTTTTTAAGAAGGCGTTAAAACTCTTAAGCCAATTGAACTCATAGTTGGAGGCCTGCACGAAAGGATGGAAGGCAGTTGTTGAATGCATCTAGGGTGGAATGGATGCCATGCTCACACATTCACAGATGGATCTGTTAAAAAGTCTACAGAAACTTTCAGTCAGATGTAATTGGCAATTACTGTGCCATTTTTCCTATCTGCGCTAGGAGAGACCACCATGCCAATGTGAGGGAGGTAAGTGTGGTTTGGTGAAACGCCATCGTTGTTGGGTATTCACAAATGCATTTGTTGAAGAGGACTGATGGAACGCCATAGATGGAGCAGTATTGAGAGGCTTTAGAAACCTTTTTGCAAATGTTATATGGTGGGCGCGTGCATGAAAAGTGTGGCGGCTAGCAGGTGGGGCTCGAACCAAGCAGATGGTGGAGGGCACGGCCTTAAGTGGATGCATACCACAGAGAGTATAGTGGGGAGCCTCAAAAGCCTTCACGCAAATGCAGTTCAGAGGGCGCAGCCAGAGTATGGAGGATAGAGTGCGCATGAAGTAAATGTTGAAAAGGCCTTAGAAACTTTCATGCAAATGAATTTGAGGCGCGACCAGGTAGATGGTGGGCGCGACCCACACTATGAAGGGCCCGTGCAACAAGCAGTAGGAGGAGGTGTGCTGGCCACAGGATGTGGGGCGCGGCTAAAAGAAGGGAAGCACACACATTTGTAGATGTGGAGAAGACCAGAGGGATGGGCACACACATGGTAGAGGTGGTTGTTGCAAGCAATTATGAGGGGAGGCCACCATGAGTGTTGAGCTTGGAGGTGCACGAACAGCTAACAGAAAATGAATTAGGGCAACGGGTGAAGGTTGAAGGAAATCTAATGGTGGAGATCGGGAGGCCAATGCAGCAACATCTAAACCGTTGCCCGCCAGTTCGCAATCCCAAGCTGCTCACGAGTTAATGATTGAGATGGCGCAGAGAGACGGGGAGAGAAGAGTAAACAAACATTTAAAAATTAAATGTTTTAGCAAGGTGTTGCCAAATATTTTTTAATATGGTGGGCCTCATTTTTTTAAATCACTTGGGTGAAATAGAGGAGCCCAAGATATTTTAAAAAGGGTATTAAAATGTTGTCAAGTGATATTATAATGGGGGTGGGGCCCATTTCTTTTTCTCTCGGGTGCTGAGAAATTTTAAGTGAAATAGTGAAATGCATGGGGGAAAATATTTGTGAGGTTTCATTTGATTTAAAATGGAGGAGTGTTTTAAATGAGATTTTAAAACATTATAATGCACAGGATAAGGTGAATAAAGTTAAATGTTTTATAATATGACTGTGCTGGGGAAAAAAGTGAATATGTAGAGTAAAAATGTAATATTTTATTCGCTGAAGATGAATAAAATAAAACACAGCAGTGCAACATTATAGAATATGCAACATATTTTTTGCAAAGGGAAAAACAAAAACAAAGGTAAATGGATTTTCACGGGAGTGGAGAGTTTTTCTTTCAGTTGCAAGTAACGAGTGAAGAATGGACACATGGGCATTTTTTTGTTAGAGAACGAATTGGGCAAATGTTGTTCTGGAAGTAGAATAAAGTTTGTTATAGGGAAATGGAGAAGATGTTTTGCAGATCACTGTTCAATGGTGGAGATGTTTCCAGATGGATTTTCCTGTTCGAATTTAGGGTTTCTTCTGGAATTTCTTCTCCTCTACATATTCTCTTCTCTTCTCATTGTAATAGGTTAGCAAATTAGCAAGTCAAAATATGGAGTGGAGCTGCATAGCAAATTGTAAAATCTGTAGTAACAAAGGCAATGCAAGTTGGGTTTTGTGTCATTTTGTTGTAGGATTTGAGTTTATGGGGATTTAGTGTTTCATAACAATACTGGCATTTGAGTTTAATTGACAAATCCAGGCTCATGTCTCTCCTATGTGCAAATGTATTTGAATTTTGAATTAAGTAATCAAGGGTTATTCTGTTCATCTCACTGTACTGGTGTGTGCAATTCTGGTTTTAGCTTTGATTCAAAGAATTAATTAAACTACTTAAATGAGATTGCAGATTGATATGTTTTGTACAAGGATTTGGTAAGTAGTATTGAGCTGAGGTACAAATTGGTGATATTGTAAGGCAGTATAATCAGAGATATTACATGCTATGTGTTGAAATCTGATATGAACCATTAGGTGTTGGTGAATTTGACTCCTCCAATGGATATGGCACTGGTTTGATTTGCACTTGTTCTTTGTGATTCAATGTTTATTTGTGTTCACCTAGGGCTTGCTACAATTTTAAACATAATTATTATCTTTCACCATGAAGCTGCGTTGTAATTATCTCATGCTCCAAATGGTCGATATTGCTGATTAACAACCAATTCTATTCAGTTTTATCCTATTATGTTGAGCTATTATGTGAGATTATCTGTTTGAAGTTAATGATCGTTTATAATTTTGTTGCAGAAGTTGTAAACACATTAAGGGATCACCCTCCCGGGTCTTGCAGAGCCCAAAGTGTAGGAGGTTATTTTCAAATCCTCGTCAGTTGGTCCAGGTCCTCGGATCTGCCCTTGATTGGAATTGGCAAATCCATAGGTAGATTAGGAGACAAACCTGGTTTACAATAAAAAACACCAACAAAAGAGATATGTCTGAGGGGGAGTTCTACATAAATACACTAAAAATTTCTTTTGTTATAAGTGGTATTGAGTGGTTCCAACTGGTGTCAGACCATTGTGAATTGGTACAGAGTAGTTTAGTTGATACAAAGCTCGAAGTGAAGCAAATGCTTGAGTATGCAGGGAGAGAATGGAGTAAGGTCTAAGGGGGAGATGCTATTGGTATCAAATTAGTCTTACTTGGTCAAATGCAGTTCAGATAGTTAAATGGTACAAAGCATAAAGTGCAAACATCTGCAATTGGTATCAGACCTGATTGGTTCAAAGCATGAAATGGCACTTCAACTCTCATCAGACAATGTTAATTGGCACACAACAATTTGAGCATTTGGTTTTGCTATTGTGGTCAAAGAAGGAGCAAAAAAATTTGTATTATTTGGTCTTAGTTGAAGGTGGAGGAAAAGTCCCTTTTTTCCATTGCTAAGGAGAAGTAGAGGCTACAAAAGCATGGTGAACTGAGACAAGATGTTTAGTATTTTCCCTTTACCATTGATTTCAACGGGGGATATAATTGTGCAAATGCTTTGATTGAGGAGAGAGCTCTACTCGGAGAGAGTTGTGCAAATTCTCATTAATTGGTTTTGAGCATTTGGTTTTTCCATCAATGACAAAGGGGGATATTGTTGGTAATTTGGTTGTCATTGATGTCAAAAGGGTGATTAGAGGAGAGAATGAAATGATCCTGTAAAGGAGGTTGTTGGAATTGATGTTAAAAGGTGTTATTGATGTCTAAGGAGAGATTAGGTATGATGTAGATTTGGTTCAAGAAGATGTGGTGCAAGTTGCAAAAGTTATTTAGAATGTTGCAATATTGTCATGCAACATGGGAATGATGTTGTAGAAGGATCTTCCAGGTGTTTGAAGAAAAATCAATGGCCAAATTCGATATGGGTTTTCTGAGAGCTTCTTAAAAATGTGAGTTGTAGGTCCGGAGGATGCATACTATGCTTAGGATGGATTTACTTGTACTCTCAGACAGCTTTGGGGTTTACTAGTTAAACCCTAAGGTCTAAACAATCATGGATTCAACAGAGTTTCTATTTCGACATTGATTGTCTATCACAGGTTGTTGGTTGCTTAGGTTGTAACTTAAGCCATTATAAATGTAGGTTGACTAGTCCTCTTTCCTTGTGCTTACCAGCCTGGCAAATATTTATTGGCCTTAATTTCTCCTAAGGTGCTCGCCAAATATTTGTCTTCACTTAAGCAATGGTTGTGATCGAGCCTTGGAGATTGACAGCTTCCTCGCCAGCCCGTATAGAATATGGTGGAATAACTTATATCGAGGAGACTACACCATATCGATATGAGTTACTTTAAAGTCCCTCTGATAAAACAATTTGTATGAAAAACATAAAACATCATCAAAGAAACTACAACACATCGGGAGGAGATGCTTTAAAGTCCCTTCAATGTAAAAAAAATAGAAAGGGCATACAATTAACTTAAGAAATTAATCAGGGAGAAAGATAAATATTGATGAAACAAAATGTTGGTCCCTTCGGGCTCATCCCCACCTTATTGATATGAAAACAATATTTTGAAGAGACATTTGACGATGATGATAGATTAATCAACAATGGAGATTGAACGACAATGATCGAATGGTGCTCGCGGTATGTATGGTAGGACCAAATAATGTGCATGGCGACAGATAAAGAGAATGGAAGATGATTTATGCCATGAGTAGTTGGTAGCCACTCATTGCCTTGCTAAGGATATGGTGTGTTCATAGCTTCATTGTGTGGTATAGTGATAACGATGGAGATCATGTGATGGATGATCGAATGGTGCACAAGGTATTATGTGGGTCCTGGTTCTGCAAGTGGACATGTGATGATATCTCACTTGGTTGCTTCACATCGCTATTGTGAAGCAAAGTGATGAGTGATGAGTATTGAGCGATAATGGAGTATGATGCAAGAAGTGGCCAGATGGCATTTGCTCGCCAGCCCACTAAGATTTGGTGGGCCCATGTCTTTTGCCAACGGTTTAGTGGGGAACGGTGTAGATTCAGAGGAAAAGATCTAATAGTGATCATGATAGCTCTTCACATTGTGAATTTGATCTTGGTTCCCTAAGTGAGAATACGATAAGCTTGAGTAAAGTGATAGGCATGAGATGAAGATCAATGATGCACATTTAAATAAGGTTGATCTAACTGACGTGTTTTAAAGTGTTGAGATCAAAGTAGAATCGTTGGATCATGGTGCAAAGACTATAGATAGATGACCCAGATTCAAATGTAAAGGTCTCAAATGACTAAGTCTGTGTGAACAAGGGTTTTGACTGGTATTCGACATAGTGGACAAAATTAATTATTTCAACTGCTCCAATGACCATCCGATTGGAGATTTATCAGGAAAGCGGCAACACAAATAGATAAGATAACAAAGATATGAATCAAATCGATCAAATAAGGATATGGTATTAATTGCATATTAGGTTTAGGCTTTTACATGTTGTCATGTTTAGTTAATTCAAAAAATGAGTACAAAGGGTGTGTGGCTCGATGCACTAGTATCTTGCTAAAGAATCTTGTTTATAAATTAAACCCTAACAAAAGTTTCTAGATGAGCTGGACGGTGGTGCATAGCTCGAGGTATTGATTGCAGATTGGTAGAGTTGAGCAAAATGTAGAGACAATCAGAAACTTGTCTAAGCTGAGGGTCTACATGTGATAGGGTTGAATCAACCAAGTGAGAGGGTGAGTTGAATAGCGAATAAAAAATGCATAAGTGGTGAATGGGTAGAACCCAAACAAAACTGTCAAGGTTAAAATTCAAGGTGCAAAGATACAGTGCAACAAGATAGAACATAAAATGTTCTAAGTGTAGAGAAGAAAAAGGAGTTAGTGCAAAAAAAGAAGAGAAGAAAAGTGTAGAGAAGATTGAGCAAGATAGAACAAATAATGTTCTAAGTACATAACAAAAAAAGGGGAGTGTAAATAATAGAGTAGATAGAGAGGTGCAGAGTTGAGGGGATGTGTTGCTAAGATTACAACATCAACAGTAGAGAGTTTGTTTGCATAGTTGTAGAATAAAGATTGAGAAGTTACAAATCAGACTTGTAACAGAGAATTAGATTCATTTGGATCATTTTTATTTGTCATTGTAAATCTGATTGGTTGGTGCCATCAGATAACTGAGTTGGTGCTTTGTGTAGGGGATTGGTGTCTCCTTGGAGTTGGTGCTCCTAAATCAGGGGATTGGTCTCCTTAGGATTGGTTCCCTTCAACCTTGTAAAAAAAAAATTTGATTGTGATGTTGGATTTGAGTAATAGACTCAAGTAGCTTTGTCACCATGGTTTTTCCCATCTTGGGTTTTCCACATATATTTGGTGTTATGTGATGTTATGTGTGTGTATGTTTATGGTTCTGCATAATAGGTTTTAATTTGCAAATTAAGGGCTTAAGGAATTAATCTACATAAAGTATTTATAGCTAAAAGGAATTAGTTTTAAGTGATCTATTGGCTCACCCCCCTCTCATAAGATTGTTGTGTTCCAACAAGAATGAATGAGATAGCCATTTGAAAGGTGAAAATGGAGGAAAAAGAGTCATTCAAATTCGGTCAAGAGAGTAGTAAGCATTACACTTCGCATCCAATGGAGGAGTGTAATGCCTTTACGGATTCCTGAGGCGAGAATCCTGTCAGGACGACAACGTGCCACCCAAAAATTCATGCACCCTACTAGTTTCCCAGACAGAATATCCCCCACTGACACATAAAACAATTGCCAAGTGGACAGGGAAAGGTGGCAGAAATAGGGATTGCATTATCAAGTTTAATTCTCTAAGGTAGGAAGTAGTGTAAGTGTGGAATTTTCCTAGGGTTTTAAATTCATTCCATTACACAAATATCTTAGCCCATTTTTTAACATCATTGTCAGACCTACATGTGGTAAATGAGGTGATTGCAGAGATGACCAAAGAAATCTTTGATCCCACTTTACTTGAAGGATTGGATGAGGTGAGTGTGGCCGCATGTTTCGATATCAAAATACCTCCTCATAGAGACTTGGAGTGTCATATGGATCCAACAATAGAGTTTTGAGGCTTTCTTCTATATGTTTCTAGAGCAGATTATTGGAGTCATCGCTTATGGGCAAAAGCAGGTTATGATTTCTTGAAAAAGACTTTATTACTTTGTACTAGTGAAATATTTTCAATGGTTGTTAGGCTTCATTGACTTTGAAGAAGACTAGTGTTTGAGGGTGATTTTGAAGCGGTTGAAGATTTTGGTCTAATCCACGTGTTCCACTCTATTTGTGATAAATTGTGAAGATAAGCCATTTTGGTAAAACCCCATCTCTCTTTTTTTATCATGGGGTAATAGTTGAGGGTTTCATGTCTTAGTATCAAGGACCCCACAATTTGTATATACAAATTTTGTGAAAATATATTGGGTCTCATTATAAGCACCTTTTAGTGACAAAAAATCATATGTAAACTCTTAGTATTGTATGCCATAAATATTAGATTTTTATTATGCATTATGGTATATCACTATGTTTACGTTGTTATATGGGTTTTCCATTTTCAAGATGTTTTCTTTCAATTGAAATATCAATTCCATGATATAGGAAAATTTGAAATGTGGAATGGAAATGTAAACCCTTTTTGAAAGTTCAATCTTGTCTTTTAACAATTTGTATTTTAATCTCATTTCTCAAATTAGGGTTATCCAAAACAATCGAGTGCAAGCCCTAAGTATTGTATGCCAAAAATATTAGACTTTGGTTAAGCATTATGTTATAACATCGTGTTTATTTTATTGTATGGATTTTGTATTTTCAAAATGTTTTCTTTCAATTGAAATCTCAATTTCATGATAAAAAGCAAGGAACTAGTTTCTTGACCCAACCTACTGAGTAAATATTTAATTGTTTCAAACCCCTTCCTATCAAACAAGATGTTCTAGGAATGCATGTGAAATGTAAACATATTTTTTTGAAATTTTATTTTTATTTTCATGCTATCCTAATATATTTGTTATTTTGTACAAATGTAATGGTCATGAAGCATAGATGTCTTTTGGGGATCTTTATTTATTCAGAGAAAAATAATTTCATGTTTTTCTATAGTCAAGGTCTCTATATGAGACATTAAAACTCTTTTAACAACTTACATTTAATCTTCTTTCACAAAGTAGGATTGTCATATTCTATATGTTTTAATTCAATGGGTAGTGTAATTTTGAAACCCTAAAGGGTTTTGTGAATTAAACAGTTTATGTATAGTTTGATTCCAATCCAGAAACTTTAGAACTTAAAGGTTAAAACCATGCCAAAAATATGGTCACCTATAGGATCAAACTGAGATTGATTGAGGGTACAATATGAAAAATTTACATGTTAATAGTGAAACATAGCATTATTTTCGGTGATCCCTCAGAAGAATTTTAAAAGGCAAAATCTAGGATATTCTACAACCACTCTCTTCCAGCTTCAGTATAAGGCAGTATAACCCAGATTTCATGAGTTAAAATTCAATACGATTTTACGATTGAGGTTAGATTAATTTAATCCATCCACTGTGTGGAAAACTTATGAAGATCCATGAAGAGGGTACATATTCATGGGAGCCTACAGTTTGTGTAAGGGATCATAGTCTTGAAACCTACCAAAGGTGGAATTTTCTTAAACCACAACTTTGGATCCTAGTATTAAAGGTGTGTTAATGATTTTATAAAGCCTATCCAGTGGGACACAAGGTTTGTGATTGATCACACTAATTACGTAATCTATTTTACATAGATTATGCCCATCTAAATCCTCTCAACAACTCTTGACTGCCGATCTTGATTCATCCTAATGAACCACCCAAAAGATTTATCCGGTTGGTTCAAGTAGGTAATTTCCGTTAAACCCTATTATTGATTTTGGACCTATTGGGGGTCATTATTTATCAAAGAGATTTGTGTGCAAAGGACATACTGTTATATTCCTCTGTTTAAAGTATTCAAGTGCAGTTTTAGCCTTTCTTGGTTTGGATCTATATTTAGTCTTTATACTTTTAAAGTGGTCCTATATTCTTAGTTGCAATTGCTCTATTCCTTTGTTGATGTTTATTCTAGACCTTCCCACTTATTTGGATTTGTATCCATGATGATTTATTTATCTTGTTTGACACCAATATTAGCCAAAAAATTTGCCACCCCATTTGCTTCTCTGTACACATGTGTAATCACGTAGTATTCTAGTTTTTCTAGTGATTCCCATATCTTCAATACCTAGCTTCTCAATTTCTAGTTTAGTGTTTCTCTTTTTGTTATTGCTTGAATGCATAGTAATGAATCCCCTTCAACGTCCACATTTTGATACCCTTTTCTTGGCACATCCATAGTCCCAAAGCAAGAGCTTCCATCTCAGCTTCATTTTTGGTGGCAAAACCATTTTTTCTAGACAAAGCCCAAATGCATTGTCCTTGGTTGTTTCTTATGATACACCCTGCCATTGCTGGTCCAGGGTTCCCTTTTGCCTATCCATTGAAGTTGAATTTATACCTTCCTTAAATTGGGCCCTTCCTCATAGCCTCCCTTCTAATCTTTGCCTTATCTTTAAAATGTCCCTCGGATCTTTTTAATTTGACCCAACTTTTTTAGAGATCCTCGTCTCATTTTGTAAATTTGGTGCCTATTTTTATCATGTTTTTTGTATTTAGTAATTCACATACACCCTCTTCTATTTTTTGTATTAATTTTCCTTCACCCATACTCTTTTCTTGAAATATTCTATGGTTTCTTTCTTTCCAAATGTGCCAAACAATCATTGAGGGAGATACCACCCATAAATCTACCCATAATGTGTCTTTCTTTCCTTTTGGCCAACTGATCAACCAATCACTAATATTTTCCTATCTCCACCCTAGCACACCTTGGATCCAATCCCAACATTTTGATGCATGTGTACATCCTAATAGTAGGTGATTGATGTTTCATGATTTTTATAGCATATTATGCACCTGTTAGGGTCTTGTATCCCAATGGCATTCAATCTTTTGACTATAAGTATTCCTTTTTGCAGTGTTGTCCAAAGGAATGCTCCTGCTTTGGGTAGAACAGTTGGATACCAACATAATTTAGAAGGTGAACTAGAATTTATTTTTATGGCATTCTAAATTTATGTCACGTCTCAGACTTTGATGCTTTCTGAATTTACTTTATGTGGAACTGATCTATGGATAATTGTGTAGTTGAATAAATATTATGTTAATTTAGAATGATAAATTATAGTGCTTCATTTATTTGGACACTAACTTATTAATGGGGAACCTGATTTTTCATGAGTTGTTGGTTGTCGAAGATAAGGGTGTGGTTAAAGTAAAGGAGGTTAGCTACCTGGCAGGGTTAGGATGGAGTGGTCTCTCTCGCACACACAAACACTTAGAAATCATATAGTTGCATTGGAATTTCATTAATTAATCGTATTACTTCACTTCTTTTTTTATAGTTGGTTTTTTACTTAATTGGTGACAAAAATTAAATGCTCATAGAAAATAGAAGAAATAGTTTTAATTTATTTTATTTCTTGATTTTATTTGAAGAATAAAATTATTGTTATTTATTGTTTTATAGATAATTGTGATACAAGCTAATAAATCATGTTTGTTAGTAAATATTAGTTTTATTTGTTAAACTCAAATAAATAATGGGAAAGAAAGCAAGATTTAGAGAACAAAACAATGAGAAAGAAAACAATAGAAAAAGGACTTAAATTTAGGAAATAAAACACAAAAACAAAGAAAAATAAAAATAGAAAAAAAGAAATTAATAAATGGAGAATAAACCCTCATTTTCACACACAAGAATTATTACACAACTTTCAATCCAAAAAATATGAATAGAGAAGAGAAGATTGGAATTTAGCAAGGAAGCAAAAGAGGGAAAGAAGATCGAGGAAAGGATAAAGAGCCAAACCAATATTCAAGAGTTGTGGAAGACAAAATTACCAGGTTCTATTTCTATTTAATCCATTTGATGTATTTGAAGGATTGAAATAATCTATTTGTGTGATATTTATTGTAAATTGATTTGCCATTAGTTTACTTATGTGACAAACAGAGGAATTCAATGACATTATCTGTATTATTGTAAAACTATTTACTATTGTGTGTATTTGATATTATACTGATATTACTCTAAATAAGAATATATTGTTGTTTTTGTTCCAAATCTATATATTGTTACAATTGTGTTACTATATATATTCACCTTAGATATAAATATAGTAATAATCCTTGTTGTGATCTATAAATTACATGTAAATCGACCTTCTTTCCTTTATTTTGATCTACTTTTCCTCTAAACGGACTTAAAAATTTCTATGGTCTATAGCATTCTTTCGATCTGCTTTTTCATTCGATTGATCTCTATATTGTTTGGTCTATTTCTGCATAGATTCGACCTTTGTTTCATTGGTTTGCATTTGTTTGACCTTATGTCATTACAAAATAGCTAATGATAATCTTTCTTGATCTATAATTCAATAATCAACATCTATTACACTAATCGATCTGGAAGGAGTTATGTATGGTTAGCATATTGTCTGTAAGCCGCCTATTGTGTTTTATTTTATTAAGTCTCATTTGTATGGGAGATCGTCTTTGTAGTCTCTTCCTTTTTGTTGCTCTTCCAAACAATGATAAAAGTCTCCCTTTTCTCTATCATGACGTCCTCAGAATGATAGTTGTCATTTTCCTTCTTGATATTCAAAATAGTGATGTATGTCCTCTATCTTTATGCCTCCTCTATGTTCTTCTTTTATTTTTCATTGAATTTTAACAGTTTCTTCCCTTTCCTAGCTACCTCCATGATGTGCGGCTTGTTCTTTCTCTCTATGGTTGTGTGGCTTGTTCTGAAAATCTCCACTCCTTTTGGTCGCGTCCTCTCTCCTCTATCTTTGCATACACTTTAATCTCTTATATGAAGTTTTATCTACTGCATATACCATATAGAATGGATGTTAATAAATTTTTTTGTATAAATCAATTGCTTATGACTTACCATAACTCGCCGAAGTTGAACACTTTAAAATATATATATATATATGTGACTGGATACATACTTGATAGTTTTATTTATACACATAAATGATCACTGAATAAACTGCAGTCCATGTGTATTATATAAAATATATATATACTTAGGAGTATTTGTTGTATATCAAACTTCCTTGGACAACCACGATTATGTGTAAATTTTCACTATTTAGATGTAATTTGTCACTGTATATGTGGAATATAATATATAAATCTTCTTACTGCTGTAATTTCAATATCTGAGTTATTGTTCCCATCATAAGACAATTCTTTGTATGATTGTAACACTATATATGTTGTTGTGTTTGAATACCATTTAATATTCAAATAGTGAAATAGGTAAAAGACATATTAACTGGTATGGATAATGTGAATGAGAAACGAAAGTTTAGAAAGGTTAAATGAAGGCTTGAAATAGTCAAACGGGGCGAAATTGTCTGTTCAGGAGGGCGTATCCACCCCTCTGTAGTCAAAATAGTGAACCACGAGGGAAAATCTGCCCCTCTGCAATCAAAACAGTGAACCAGGAGGGAAAATCCGCCCCTCTACAGTCAAATATCAGAAAAAAGTTTAAACAACAGGGAAAATCCGCCTCTCTGCGAAAAACAGGGACTTGGTTTGGATGAGAATGACTATGGAAAGAACTTTGAAATGATAATAATGAGGTTGACCTATCAAAAAATTATTGGTTTCTCACAAAAAGAGACTTTAGACAAGCACAGTCCTATGATTAGTGTTAAGGGTATGGCCAAAAGGTCTTACTATAGGATATACAAGGCTTCTAGGGAGTCCTCGATATAATATCGGTACATGAGGCCCATACCGTGAATACCAGCCTATCACAAGTGTGAGTTGAGAACCCCAACGAGATACTGAAGGGCTCAGACCAACTCTTCACGTCTATCTAAGTATCACTCTAGCTTCGACACTCCGTCAGACAGGACATGATTGGATTGGGGTACAAATTTGGCTCTCCCCCCTTTTTATACCTCGCTGGTACGCATGGTTGGGATCATCCCTTGGGGTGATGAAATCCCCAAGTAGGTCCCTCTAAAAAGATTCCACTAACCGTTTCCAACTACTCCCCAAGATCACACAAAGTGCAAGGGGAAAGCGAAAACAAACTAGTGCCCCCTCGTTGGGTAACACAAAAAAAGACACACCAAGCAGTAGATTTTACTTCCCCCTAATTAAACTATGTGCCTAGATGAAAACAACAAGGAAAACTTTTAAAATTTGAACAAGCAGATGGCCTTGCAAACAAATGTTAGTTGTTTTATCCTCCGTTCTTTGTTGATTATGAAAGTATGCTGCCAAATATTAGCAATAAATCCAAATATACCAACAAACAAACAAGGTTAGGGGGTTAGAACCTCAAAACAACAAAAAATTGAGACAAAAACGAAGCTAAAATGCCTATTTTTACCTTCCAAAATGTGTTGTTTAGGGCAAATCTGCCCCTCTGTAGTAAAAATGTAAGAAAATAGTGTGAAGAAAAGGAAAAATATTAGCAATAAATACAACTATACCCTCAAACAAGCAAGGTTAGGGGGTTAGAACCTCAAATCAACAAAAAATTGAGGCAAAAACGAAGCTAAAATGCCCATTTTTACCTTCCAAAACGTGTTGTTTAGGGAAAATCCGCCCCTCTGCAGTAAAAATGTTAGAAAATAGTGTGAAGAATAAGGAAAATATTAGCAAGAAATCCAATTATACCCTCAAACAAACAAGGTTAGGGGGTTAGAACCTCAAAATAGCAAAAAACTGAGACAAAAACGAAAATAAAATGCTCATTTTTACCTTCCAAAACGTGTTGTTTAGGGAAAATCCGCCCCTCTGTAGTCAAAGCAGTGAACCAAGAGGGAAAATCCGCCCCTCTGCAGTCAAAACAATGAACCAGGAGGGTAAATCCGCCACTCTGCAGTCAAAACAGTGAACCAGGAGGGTAAATCCGCCCCTCTGCAGTCAAAACTGTGAATTAGGAGGGCATATCCGCCCCTCTGTAATCAAAATAGTGAACCAAGAGAGAAAATCCGCCCCTCTGCAGTGAAGATGTTAGAAAATAGTGAACCATTAGGGCAAATCCTTTTATTAATTTTTTTTTCTTTTTTCTTTTTGCTTTGTTTTTGTGTTTTATTTCCTAAATTCAAGTCTTTTTCTATTTTTTCTATTGTTTTCTTTCTCATTGTTTTGTTCCCTAAATCTTGTTTTCTTTCCCATGATTTATTTGAGTTTATGAGATAGAACTAATATTTAATAACAAGCATGATATATTAGCTTGCATCACAATTATATATAAAACAATAAATAACAATAATTTTATTCTTCAAATAAAATCAAGAAATAAAATAAATTAAACTTATTTCTTCTATTTTCTATGAGCATTTAATTTTTGCCACCAATTAATTAAATAACCAACTATAAAATAAGAAGCAATGTAATATGATTAATTAATGAAATTCTAGTTCAACTATATGATTTCTAAGTGTTTGTGTGTGCGAGAGAGACCACTCCATCCTAACCTTGCCAAGTAGCTAACCTCCTCTACCTTAAACACACCCTTGTCTTCAACAACCTGCAACTCATGAAAACTCAGGTTCCCCATTAATAAGTTAGTGTCCAAATAAACAAAGCGTGCTATAATTTATCATTCTAAAATAACATTTTCTATATTGCATAATTTCCAAATAAAATAATATTCGTTACTTTTATCTTTTCCAAAATAAACTAATCATTTACTTATTTCATCTTTCAAAATAGCATAATATTTATTCAACCACACAATTATCCATAGATCAGTTCCACATAAAGTAAATTCAAAAAGCATCAAAGTATGAGACACAACAATCTAATACCCTAATCTAACAAAGTATTCTCCTAATCGAGCACCACACCATATGATTTCATCTTCTTCTTCTGTCAATATAACCGTGATCCCTTAAATGTTTATCCTATTCTAAGATGCTAAATAACTATTAATGCACTAAAGGAAGAACACAAAAGGGTACACCTCAAGATTAGCCTAAGGAATGACAATGCAAAAAAATAAGATAACAAATAAGACAAATGATTATACCTTCTTTGTTGTAGAAATCCCTTGGTTGGACCTTGATATTATATGCTTTGTATGCTCCTTGGATGACTATTGAGATTAGATTAAAGATGCAAGATGGGATGCAAGATGATTGAAAGTGTGACAATGGTGGATTCATGTGCTATGATGAAATCAAAATGTGCAAGTTGGCTAAGTATGGTTTCAAATAACAAAATGGAAAGAGTTTGGTATCAAAATCATAATGTTCCTAAATGAGAGAAAAGAGGGGGTATTTATTGAGGGATTTGAATTCTCTAGAGAATTCAATGGTTGAAATTAAACCAACAAGGCCGACATGGAGGGATATGTTGAGTTGAGGACTCACAAGCCCTCACATCTTGACATGAGGAATGTGAGATGGCCTAGGATGAGATGATGTGGAAGTGAGGTGGAAGGAAGGTACATGATGTGGAGGGAGGACAAGTACCTTACAAAATGGATGATGTGACCTCTCAATGATCACATAGGGAAGAGGAGAATCTTGGGTGAATAAAAGTGAATTAAAAATTCACATGATTGGAAGAATCTAGTGGATAAGACAAGGTTTCCAAAAAGGTGGGAACTTGCCACATGTGAGTGATGTGACAAGTCAAAGATTCTAGAAGACTTTGGCACATGTGATGTGACAAGTCAAAGGTTCTATAATTTGTATGGGGAAGAGAAGATTCCTTGGAAGGATAAAAGTGAGTTAAAAATTGACATGGGAAAGAGAGGAGCGTTGGATGAATAAAAAGGAATTAAAAATTCCTTAGGGGATGGCGTGAGTTGACCAAGGTACTGATTAGGCTTGACTAATTAGTGGTTAGAAGATGATTAGTGACTAACGAAGGTTAAGAAGCCAACTTGCAAAAGTTGGAGGATGCGACATGTCTTAATCAAGGATTAGACATGTGCACATCTCTAATGATGAGATTAGAGGATGGATTAAGATTAAGGAGAAGGATGTGACATGTGATGAATTAAATAAATTTCATATTTATTTAATTCATTTGGTGAAAAGCAGAATAAAGGGCAAGGTATTAATTATTGATTGAATACCTTAGGGATTTAGAAGAATTAAGGGTATTAATTAAATAATAGCGATATTACTTAACTAATGCAAATAAGAGGATATTTAGATGAAAAAGGGGTAAATTTTGAAAAATGAAGTGTCCAAATTTAGGTGTCTACAATAACCTTTCTATTTTCCAATTCTTGTTGCAATCTTGCTTTAGACTTTGCAAGTATTGGTAACCTCCCAACATTGATCCAATCATATTGATTTCCATATTTAGGATGTTTCAAACACATGTATTCTCTAATTGTGTGTCCCATTAAATTTTTGATTCTACCAATGTGTTCTTTAATCTCTTCAATTTATCCCAATGGTTTGTAACCATTCCAAGAATCTATCCAAAAATTGGATTGTTTCTCGTTATTAACCTTCCAAGTCAGATGCTCAGTTATAATTTTCCCGTTGTCCCATAAAAACATCCAAATTTTGATCCTCCATTAGATGTTCCTATGGTGAGGGTCCTTTTATGATCTATACTATCCAAGTACTTGTTCTGAAATATTTTATACCTTAAGCGGTTTGGAACCTTTTACGTATTCCATGCTAATTTGGCTCCTAGTGCCAAATTTTGTTCTTTCATTTTTTTAGACCGGCACCACCATTATGTTATTCTAGACATGCTTTATCCCAATGTACTAGCGGTATTTTCCTTTCTTCTTTTGCTCCTTCCCATAAGAATTTTTGAAAGAAGCTTTCCATATTGGCCTCAACCTTGTGCATAATATGAAAATAAGACATTACGTATATTCGAACCACTGAGAGAATAGATTTAATCATTTGTATCCTTCTAGCCAGTGTTAGCCACTTATTTTTCCAAGTAGAGGATTTTTTTCTGCACTTTTCCAAGACATCCATCTAATCTTGTGAGCGACATGCTTCAAAAATTAAAGGTGCACCCAGATGTTTGGATGGGGTAGATGTAATTGTAAAGTTGAGTTGATTTTATATTATTTTGTGTGTTGCCTTTTTGGTGTTGAAAAACATTATCGATATTTTTCTTTATTTATGAACTATCCTGAGCTCTTAGTGTATTCTTCTAGTGCTTCTTTTATTGTTTCTGCCTCTCTCATAATGGCTTCCCCAAATAATACCATGTTGTCAGCAAATTATGTGTGTGTTATTGGATTTAGCCCTTGTGCCACTTTTATGCCTTTCCAAATGTTATTTTCTCTTTTTACTTTGAAAGATCTTTCCATGGCCTCTACCATGATAATGAACATAAAAGGTGACAAGGGGTCTCCTTACCTTAGTCCATTTATGGCAGAAAAGAAACCACAGATAGATCCATTCACATTTAGTGAGTATCTTACCATTGTTACACATTATTGGATGAGTGCTATTACTATGTTATTAAGATCTTTCACAAAAAAATTCTATGCCCTGAATTCCTCTACCACTTTCCACACCTCCTTTCTTATTAAATGCTAACACTTTTAATAAAAAGTTTTTTGAAAATCCATATGGACCTAGTGCTTTATTTGGATGTAACTGAAATGTATCATTCTAGAATTCTTCCATTGTTATAGGTTCATTTAGCATTTGGTTGTTCGCTTTTAAGATACATTTTGGAAATGCATTCTAGAATTGATTCATTGCTACATGGTGTTGCTTTGGTCTTTGCGCCCAACATTTTTTCAAATAATCCGATTGCTTCCATTTCTATTGCATTTTTATCTTTAATTACATCTCCATTTTCTAATTTTATTTCACTAATTTTGTTAATAGCCTTCTGAGTTTTAGAGGTGCATGGAAGTATTTGGTATTTGCATCACCATTTTTTAGCCATGTTTCTCTGCTTCTATCCCGCAAATACACTTTCTTTCCATTTTTTTTGAAACAATTTTTTTGTTGGAAATGCAATCTAGAATTGATTCATTGCTACATGGTGTTGCTTTGGTCTCTGCGCCCAACATTTTTTCAAAGAATCTGATTGCTTCCATTTCTATTGCATTTTTATCTTTAATTACATCTCCATTTTCTATTTTTATTTCACTAATTTTGTTAATAGCCTTCCGAGTTTTAGAGGTGCATGAAATTATTAGGTATTTGCATCACCATTTTTTAGCCACGTTTCTCTGCATCTATCCCGCCAATACACTTCTTCTGTTGCCATGTTTTTCAATTGCTATTCCCACCTTTTCTTTCTCTTGAAAAATGTTCTTTAATACTTCTTTATTCCATTTCTTTAATTTTGTTTTTTATCATTTGGAGATTTTTCATAAATATGTATCTAGGAGCGTCGTTGATCCTACACTCTTTCCACCATGATTCTTTAGAAGGTAGCAAGCTTTCTTCTCTCCACCACATGTTTTCAAATTTGAATATATTGTTTTCTGAATTGGGTCCAATTTCAGTCTTCAATAGGTTTGGAAAATGGTCTAAGGCTGATATTGAGAGTATGTAAGCTTGCATTGTTATGGCTTTCTCCATCCAATTGGTCGAGATTATAAACCTATATAATATTTCCATAACATTTTGTAAATCCTTCTTTGTGGTTTCTTTAAGTATAAATTCCATTGGATGTTTGACAATCTATGCCCTTTATTTATTCCACAAAATCTTTGAAGTCTTATATATTCCTGTTGATCTTCTTAATCCCTCCACTCTTTTAAAAGAGATATGTAATTTCATTAAAATCACCACCCATAATGTAGAATTGATCACCTATTTGACTTATTCTGCTACTTATTGCTTTCCAAGTCTCTCTTTTGTCATTTGTCTTGATGTGACCATAAATATTAAATAAGTTGAATTGCATATTGGCATTAACATCTGATATTTTACATTCCATCCAATTATTATGTGCTTGAGTTAGGATTATTTTGATACTAGTATTTCCAAACCACCAGTCGTTCCTGTGGCTTCTTGGAATAGACCTACCTAGGATTTGCAATATTTAAGACATTTTTTTGCTTCTTATTTGCTTAATTTAGTTTCTTCAATCATTATTATATCAGATGATATTTTCTCCATGTGACACTTGATCAAGCGTCACTTTTCAGGGGTGTTTAAGCCCCCGAAATTCCATGAGCATATCTTCATTGCCTTGCAAGAGAGGTTTTTCTCCCTTGGAAATCAAAAAAATTGGAAATGCTTTTCAATCCCTTCTCCATCCTCTCTTTTTTGTTTGTTTGTTTTTATTCCCTTTCCTTTTTATTTTTTCCCATTTCTCTGGCGGTGGTTTGGCTTATGCACCTTGGATCAATAATTCCTAATTCATCAGTATCTAGTTGATCTTCTTCTACATACAATTCCTCAACAAGGATTGGGGATTTGTCCATATTTTCCCCTACTTTATCTGAATTTATTTTCTATATTATTGGGGCTTTCTCTATACTTGGTTTTGTCTTGCCTGGTGTTTCCATATTTCCTGTTAGGATCTTTTTCGAAGATCGATCCCTATTGATTTCCATATTTCCTATTAGGATCTGGCAACGGTTTGGCTTAGGAACCTTGGATCAATAATTCCTAATTCATCATTATCTAGTTGATCTTCTTCTACATACAATTCCTCAAAGTTTGATTCTTCCTCAACAAGGATTAGGGATTTGTCCAGATTTCCGCTACTTTATCTGAATATGTTTTTTGTATTATTGGGGTTTTTTCTATACTTGGTTTTGCCTTGCTTGATGTTGCCATATTTTTTGTTAGTATTTTTTTCAAAGATGGATCCCTATTGATTTTTGGATCTTTGTCAAAGGATGCAACATCTTTGCTTTATGAATTAGTGTTCTGGGAGTGAGGATTGTTGTTGGTTTTCTATTTCCATACCATCTTTTGAGATACATGCTTTTTAGGGTTTTTTCAAAAACCATTATTTTGGAAATCTTTTTTATTATGCTTTTTATTGTGGTATTTAAGGAAAAAGTTTTTAATTTCTTCTATCTCCACCGCTTGTTTCCAATGTTCGACTCTCACACACATCAGAAACTCACTTGGTATTTTTCTAATTGCTGCTATTTGGATTATGGCATATAAACATGAGTCCCCCTTAAATATTTATGCATCTATATTTATTAATGTCCCTAGTGAGCGACCAATTTTCTCCATACATCTTTTTGACCAATATTCAAGTGGTAAATTGTATAGTCGAATCTAAATAGGTCAATCATAAGGTTCCATCTCAATGGGGTTGAAGTTTTGATGCCACTTTTGCATATATAAAGTATGGCCTTCCATCTACCATAGTCCCCTTGTAGAACTTTCTCCCTTTATTCTTCTGAGATAAACACTGCAAAAAAAATCCTTTTGGTAAAAAATTTATTATCTCTTGAGTTTTCTAGGTTTTTGCAATCCATTCCCTAATATTTCTTCTTTCAAACTTAGGCCCTATGAATGTACCTCATCAAATAGGTCTATTGTTTGGTACTTCAAATGTATTGTTGATTCACATTATTTTGTTGTTTTTATAGAATCCCCTTCTTTTTGTATTTTATCTGGATCTTGAATCTCCATCAAGGGAATTCTCATGTTTTAGGGTTTCCAATTATGAATTAGGAAACTTATAGTTATTAGTAAAAAAATATAATAAAGAATTATCTATACCTACAAAAAAGGAAAAATTTTAGTGTTTAAATAAAATACAATGCTTGAATTCTTTCATGATCTTTTTCTTTTCCTTTTGGAATTGCAGAATTATTTCATAAAGTAATTCACAAATTTAGAAAGTAGTTTGAGAGTCACTTGAAGTTTTTTTGCAAGTTAATTTATTTTCGCATACCAGAGCATTTATACTCTGATAATTTAATAGTATATGAAGTAGTTAGAATTTGAAGTGAGTTATGAAATTGGAAATAATATCCTATATCATCATAAAATTGATATAGAACAACACATAAACACTTTGCAATATAATTAAAAGTCTAATTCCCATTGACACATCAAAACCTTCTTGAAACATATCTTGAGAAAGTAAGATGACAAATCTACAAGGGAAAAAATATCAAAATAGAAATAAAAATAAAAAGCGAAACCTAATATATTTTGGGTGATGTGGTATTTCTCATTATTATGGTTGCTCTAACATCAAATTTACACATGACGCAAACAATCATTCAATAATTAGATCGCATCATAAATATGTAGAATAATATTTTATTGACACATAGTCTAAAAGTATATTAATGAGTTCTATTATTAGGGATTATAATTATAATTGAAACTTAGTCTTGAATTTCAAATAAATACAAGAACAAGAGGTGTGTTGCTCCAAAATATATAATTATGACTTAATCTCCTATTTAATTCTCCCTATGACCTTCTTCACTTTTTCTCCTTCAACTACCTCCTTTACGTTGTGTATTATTTAAGTGTTTATATAGAGAAGGATGATGTAGTATCTATGTGAGACAAAAAATGTTTTGCATTACCATATGCAAATGAGATGAGGATCATGGGTTCAATAATAAATGATTAATCTTATGATTTCACCGTAGAATTAGATGCTTTCTTGTGAAATGTGTAAACTACCCTTCTTTGATGACTGCTACAATATGTAAGCTTTCAAATTCTCTACAACCTTCACTGTAGACTTTAATGGGATCAATAATCTCATATATGAATTTATTAGTTAGAGCGAGGTTCAATTGTAAAGTACATAACTAAAAAAAGTTGTCATTTAGTAGGTGTTACGAGTCATGTCACATTAATATTCTATAAACATTCAAACAAAGATGTAGGTATTTTAAGGATACCTTATAAATTCAATTCACTTGTATGAATTACCATCTATTACATTGTGTATTTTGGATGAAGATCATGGTAATAAAATGATTATATGGTTAGAATAGAACATATCAAACAAATATGGAAAATACAAACACAAAGCACATATTTTTGGGTTGATGTAAGACTGCCTTTTCAAATAAAGTGCTCGTACATTACTTTGCCTCATTTATGGCCTTGCATGTAACTACCTATGTGGTAGAGAAGGAAACTTTAACGTAATTATTTTTTGGGTAATAACTATTAGGAATTGTAGACAGAATAATATCAATTAAATACAAATTTATAAAATTAACAAAGGAATTTAAATACACGAAAAAATAAACCAATGAAGAGACAATACAAAATTTAACGTGGTTCACCCAATTTTGGGATACGTCCACCAACAATATTATTTTTAATTAAATTTATAGAAAAATGAATTAGAAATACTTACAGCAACTGTTGCAACTTGCAGCAACATTTTTAATGTTTCCACTGCCTTGTCGCTACCTACGCATTGCTACATGCACTTGTTTCTTAAGCCTACAACCAAAACCATGACTGTAACTTCTTCTCACATTTTTGATGCCAAGCAACATCTAACCAAACATCCACACAACTGTCCACATACCCACGCACACATTGCTGCTATTCAACTTCATGGCTATTGGAATTCTCCAATGTGCAGCAATAAACTATTCGAGTTCTAGGTATTTTATAAACCATTTTCAACCATCCTTTGACTATATTTTGAATATAAAATTGCAACAATTTCTCTATTATAATAATGGCCATTTTTTGCTTTGGGGGTGTTGCCCCCAACAACCCCCACTAGGTTCATTGCCCCCAAACCCCCACTATGGGCTCCAACCTTTTAGAAACCATTTATCACATAACCTTTTAGAAACCATTTTCAATTTATCTCACTTCCTTCTATCTATCACAAAGAAACGGTATTATCCAAAGTAGAAGTATAAGAGCAAAGAGTTGAGTAGAGGATATTAAAAAATAGAGTACAACAACAAAGAGCAACAAAAGTGGTTGAATTGTAGTAATGGGAGGGAACATTATAAGGAGAGAACCTATAATAAACAATTTTTTATTAGAAGATAGGCAATGCTTGCAAATTTTCACGCAGGCAGGTTGGTTGGATAACTTTCTTCAGCTTATAGAATATAATGAGCTGATGACTCAACAATTTGCAAATACCCTACAAAATTATGAAGACATTATAAGAGGCTTAAGAGTTGATACTTCATAAGTAGCTATAATAAAACTGTCAAGGTTGTTGTTAACCCATGAAAGGAATTCCCAGTGAGGGAAAATGCAATTATTGTCAGGAATGAGCTCTCAATACCTAGAGAAAACCTAGATTCTACATCCCAAGGTACAAAATGCCTCTCTTTACCTTGGCTTTGGGCTTTCGTTGAATCATATATTGTTAAATACTTAACCTGCGATGGCAGACAATCACTTCTATATACTGTACATTTTAAAATTCTTAGCCATTTAAGACATCAAAGAACTGTAAATGTACCCAAATTTTTGTATAATCTTTTAAAAATAATGTCAGCTAAATACAAAAATAAAAGAAACCAGTCTATTCTATCTCATTTTTGTTTGGTCACCTTGTTGATTAAAAAAAGCCTTAGAATCCAATTCCTCAACATATCTTGGGAGTATTTTCTAGCTTGCAACAATGTTAACAATATTCTTCCAAGGTAGAATGCAAAAGAGATGGGTAAAGAACAAGAAATAGGAGAAAATTCTATAGTTGTAGTAGAGGGAAGCATACCTTTTGGTTCCCCTATTGCCTCACCTACCTGCAACATAGAGTAACATGCAGAACAGGTTGAGCAAGAACCTCAACCTACGGCTTCTAAGAGCAACCCATAGCAAAAGGAACTAGAGAAACCCTTGCATCTATTGAGATCCCTTCTAGGCCAAAGAAAATAAAAGGTGTGGCTTCTACTTTCAAACCTAAGAAGAAATAGAGAAGAGCCACACAACCAAGGAGGTGATCACATCACTTGAGAAGAAAAGGGACTGTAAAAGGAATGACTAAAAAACAACAAGAAAATATTGTTTTGGTAGAAATTGATAGATTCTGATGAAGAAAAGATTCTTGATAGTGACGTAAAAACTCCAGTTTTGCATCCTTTGTATATGAGTAGAAATTTTGATTCAAATTCAGAAGACATTTTCATGGCTAAGAAGAAAAGTAAACCTCCAAGAGGAGGTGGAAGAAGAATTTTTTTTGGAAAAAGAAAGAGTTTCTTTTGGAAGGAAAGAATACAAGCAATGAGTTGCAAAAGGCCTTGCAAAGGATAAAATATTTAGAAGACCAACTCAAGATATACCAACAAAGGGAGAGTAACAAGGATGCCAAAATTAGAAAATTCATGGATCCCTTATGTGTTATCTTAGGATCGTATGTGGGGGTCAACTTTCCTTTCATGACATAGCTCTATCTTGGAAACACATGTTTTACATAGGACTTTCCAAATAAAGCTCTCATGTATTGGCATTTATTATGTTCTCCTTTAAAGTAATTGCTCACAGCATGGCATTTAGCAATTTCTTTAAAGTGGGAGCATACGCATACCTACTCATTTTTTGCTTCAAAGTGTGTTCTTCTTACTTCATGTGATGTGTATTCTTGGTGGTGTCATTGGGTTTGATGTCCTTCAAGAGAATGACCTTTCTTGGAATATTCCATTCCTCTTAGTGGTAATGCTATGGATTGCATTCTCTAAGTTGTGAATTCTTTATCCTCAACTAGTCCTCTCTTGGAGATATTAAGAATGATGTTCCCTAAGGTGAGACCTTTCATGAACTAATCAAAACCCCTTTAAATATCCTATTGCATGTATCAAGGCCACCATGCATAACACAACTTTCTTTCCAGTGGAGCCTTTATGTTTTTTAAGGCCATCAAGCATAACACAACTTGCTTTCCAAGGGAGCCTTTATGTTTTTCATGACCACCAAGCATAACACAACTTAATTGCTAGTGGAGCCTTTTTTATGAGTGCCTAGCATAATGCAACTTGCTAGCCTTATGACCATTTTTGTGGCGCCTTATCAAAGTTATCAGGAGGTATAACTTTGGTATGGTTAGTACAATGGGAGACTATAGACCTGGCATGACTTTTACATTAGCCACTTTTTGGGGCTCACCTAGTGGACAATGAATTTCACTAGCCCGTGTGAGTATGTTTTTTTTGCATAGTGGACAATAGGTTTCCACTTGTAAATATTTTTGGACAAACAAATAAGGCTTGATCATACTGATTAGACAAATATTTGAGGTTTGATCCACCCTCTCTTCTCTTCTCATTAATCTTGGCATTGTATTCTTGTGTATCTTATCTTGTTGCTACATATTTAACATAGGTATGTGTCTCTTTATGCCTTTGTTAGTTTGCCATGAGATCTTAGATCTTGGGGGCTTGATCATCCTCCTTGACCTTTTTTGTCTTATCTTTCTAACAGTTGTACAATTAGACCTCTCTTGACGCTTGTTTGTCTACATTAGTGTGAGTTTGAGCGTAGGTCTCATCCTCTCACTAAAGTGGGGGCTAAATGTAGTGTCAGAAAATATAATCTACATTTTTACACTATGTTTGGGTCCCTTAAAAAACTGGACTTAATTAAGCCTCCAATTGGCCCAATTATACATCTACAAGCCTAATTAATTGCAATTTCAGAAGGGGGGTCAATATTTAATTGATGCAATTATCATTTTTAACACCCCAAAGTGAATAGGTCCTAGCAATTTAGGTTAGGACAAATTTACCCTTGGGCGAATGGGTCCCATTTAGTTGCTAAATTTAAATTTTTAATATTTTTTGGCAGCCTTTTTATGATCCAAATTCAAAGTTCAAATGTCGGCTTGTAATGTTTAATTTATGGTAAATTAGAAAATTACCTATAAATACAAAGTCTTTTTATCAATTCAAATCCTATAACTTTTTGAAAGCCTTCACAAGAGCTAAAATTATTGTCAAAGGTGTTCAAGAGTAGATTTTCTCAATCATTTTTTCCATCATTCAAGATCTCAAGCATCATGTCAAAGTTATCTTCATTCATGCATGTTTTTGGAGCTAACATTGTGATGTAGGTTTCAAGAATTCAAGTCAAGATTCAAGCATCAAGATCAACATCCAATCAAGCCATTTCATGCAAGATCTAGGCCTTGGAGAGATGTATTAGATTTTAGTCCTTCAAGGATCTCAATTCAAGGGCTTGGTGAGTTGCAATATAGAAATTGTTCATTCGTCATTCTTTCCTTTCATGTTCCATTATTTCATTTCAAGGTTTAATTACTAAAATGGGGTTTGACCAAGACAAACCCCCATTCACCAAAAACAAACCATTTTCCCCTCTTATATGTGTTTGCATATATTAGGTTGAAGAAGGATTAAAGATTCATCAAAAGTTCATTTTTTCAAAGTTGTCAAATTTGTCAACATTATTGTCAAGCCATGGAAACTCACTTTCAAAATTTAATTCTGAATTTTTGACTGTGAAACCTGGAGGAATCGAGAGTGCAAATCTAGGAGCAGAGGACTGTGAAAGCAGATTTTGAACCCCTGAAGCAAGATCCATTCGCCCTAGGGCGAATCTGTCTTGGGAGGACATGCAATAGAGGCTTTTGGTGACAGGTGCATAAAATCGTATCCCTCTCAGATCTGTTAGAAATGTTTGGATTTATCAGATTAAGGTTTTAAATTGATGATTCATGTGCTACATTACATAATTGCATTTATTTGGTATTTTTAATTCATCTCCCAAAAGTGCATTTCAAGTTGATTTACCCCATCCTCAATCATAAGGAAAATAACAAGATCTCCATTAAGATTGACTCACCTAAGGGTTGAAATTCAATATTTACCTAAGGGATCCCTTTTTCCTAATGAAATAAGGAAAGTGTAGGTGTATACCCCCATTCCATATTCCATATTAGGATCACCCACATTTTCCTTCATTTTATTTTCGTGAACCCGATGTACATTTAAAATTCTGAAATTAGAGTCCATTCAAACCCTAGATCTAGGATTTGCATTAGTTTGCATCTCATTTAGGGTTGTTAAAATTTAATTAGTTTGAATCTCATTTAGGGTTTTAAGTTTGCATTTTGCATCCTTTAAAATCTGAAAAATTCAAAAAATTACATGCATATTACATTAATTTTGCATAGTACTTGCATATTAGTGTACTTTTCATTATTCACATTCACAAATTTAGTCAAATTTTCATTTCAAAAAGTGTAATATTGCTCATCATTTTTCACTAAATTTGCTTGCATTTAGGCACAGTTTGTATTTTGAAATAGGAAACCCTAGCATTGAACCTTAGACCTGGATTTAAATTTTTGCAAACCCTATGCTAATCTACCCTTTCGCCCTAGGGTGAATTAGTTCCTGTACAACTGCTTTTTCAAAATTTTGGGCAATGATTTGTCTTTGTTTGCTTCATTTTGATCTACTATTAAATCTGGGTTTCAATTTCAGAAAAGAAACAAAGAAATATTTTTTTTTTAAATTGTCATTGTTTGCATTAGGTTCAATTGGTCAAAGTGAGTAAATTATTTAAAATAAAAATTGGCATTAAAAACATATCATTTTCAATATCTCGCATTCAAAAAAAGAAAATATTCATTTATCAGATTTGAAACTTTGCATAAAAATTCATCATGGACATGTGTATGGGTAATATAAGGAAAACCTTAAGATCTTTGGTAGATGTTTCAAGTTGTGTGTTTGGTTAGGACCCTAATGAAATCGAGACTATTAATGAACTTTCACCTCCTAATAAATGTCCCTGTGAAGTGGAAATCTTAGGTCAAGATGAAGACAACATGCAATAATTCATACAAGAATCCTTACACAACCTTGAGAACAACACATCCTTTTATACATCCATGCAAACACCACCTATAATCCCATCACTTGATATGTTCGACTTCTTACATCCTGAAATGGAAGCACAAAGTAAGCCTCAACCATCAAACATTAATGAACTTGATCACAAGGACAATAATGATACTCTTATATCTTATGTTCATCGAGTTACTGATACACCCATTAACGTAGAAGAGAGTTATGGTCAAGGCTTTAAGATATTAAGCAAACAAGGATGTGACATAGAAAATGAGCATGAAATTCACAAACTATTAGAGGAAATACCATCCGAGGATACCAAGGGGTTAGAATATAGAGATCTCCCCCCCCCCTTGCACATCTCCAAGGGAAAAGGTGTTCTCTTTCATAAGATCATATCAAGAGACCAATTAATACCTCACAAGGATGATAGGATCACCATAGATCCTCATACCCCACCTCCACCTCAATAAATTTCCCAAACAAGTAAGAAATCTAAGCCATATAAGATCAAGGAATTATCATTCTTACACACTACAACAGAGACTGAACAAAAAATGGAACAATTCCACTATCTAGGATTGATTTGCTTGCCACCTATCAAAGAAAACAAAAAAGGAAAGAGTACAAACATGAACTACTATGCATTTCATAGAAACCTTGGGTATCTTACTGATGGGTTTCATCTTTTACAACGGTTGATCCATGAAAATTATGTTATTGATGTACAATTAACTAAAATGCATTGCACTTTACTCCTTGCCATGTGATAGTTGTAGGATCACGGTATACTCACTATTGAATGTTTTATATTTATTGCATATCATGTTCTATATGGAAAGGAGCACATTCTCATCACCCACCTCAGCTCATCCTTGTCCTACACTTAGTGGGAGAAAGTAGTTAGATAGCATTGTCCTAGTTTGACATTTGAGATTGTCCCTTTGGCTATTTATCCACCTTCTGCATATGATGAACAAGATCGGGATGCGAATGAATTGCTATAGGTTAATTCATATGTTCCATACTAGTATAGTCTTTGTCCTCATGTTCTTTATGGCTGTATGTGTGTAATGTGATCCCCTATATTGTGCTATTTAGTGTTTCTTTATATGTTTGTGAGCCTACTTCGGATAACCCTTGTCACTCTGTCATGATATTCTTCTATTTGTATCTACATTCTTCTACTATCGTAACCTTTATCTTTTGTCTTGTGTTTTCCTTTTGGGGATGATGCAAGGTGTTGAGACATTCAGGTCTCTTCCATGTTGACCCAAAAGCTTCTCTGTTTTCACTTTATATGTGTCATTCTTCCTTAATTTGTGCTCGTTGTTCCATGAGTTATTTGGGGAATGATGATGATTTCGAGCTTGATTATATCACTACAAAAACGAAAAATGTGGACTTCAAATCCATGGATCCCTTATGTATTATCTTAAGATTGCATATGGGGGGGAAACCTTCCTTTCATGACGTAGCTCTATCTTGGAAACATATGTTTTACATAGGGATTTATGAATAAGACTCTCATGTATTGATATTTATTATGTTCTACTTTAAATTAATTGCTCACAACATGGTGCTTAGCAATTTATTTGAAGTGGGGGCATATGCGTCCCCATTCATTGTTTTCTTCAAAGTGTGATCTTCTTACTTCATGTGATGTGTCTTCTTGGTGGTGCCATTGGGTTTGATTTCCTTCAAGAGCGTGACCTTTCTTGGCATATGACATTCCTCTTAGTGGTAATGCTACAAATTGCATTCCCTAAGTTACAACTCTTTTATCCTCGACTAGTCCTCTCCTGGAGACATTAAGCACAATGTACCCTAAGGTGAGACCTTTCATGAACTAAGCAAAACCCCTTTGAATATCCTATTGCATGTATCAAGGTCACCAAGAATAACACAACTTGCTTGTCAAGGGAGCCTTTATGTTTTTCAAGGCCACCAAGCATAACACGACTTTCTTTCCAGTGGATCCTTTATGTTTTTCACGACCACCAATCATAACACAACTTGCTTGCTAGTGGAGCCTTTTTCATGAGTGTGTAGCATAATGAAGCTTGCCAGCCTTGTGACCATTTATGTGCCTCCTTATCAAATCTACCAGGAGGTATAACTTTGGTATGGTTAGTACAATTGAAGCCTATAGACCTGGCATGATTTTCCCATTAGCCACTTTTTGGGGCTCACCTAGTGGACAACGGATTTTAGTAGCCCGTGTGAAATCCTAAATTAAGACTCTAATTGGCCCAATTTTGCATCTACAAGCCTAATTAATTACAATTTTTGAAAGGGGAGTTAGTATTTAATTAATGCAATTATCATTTTTAACACCTCATAGTGAATAGGTCCTGGCAATTTAGGTCAGGACCCATTCACACTTGGGCGAATGGGTCCCCTTTAGTTTCCAAATTCAAATTTTTAATATGTTTTTGGCAGCATTTTTATGATCCAAATTCAAATTTCAAATGTCATCTTGTAATGTTTAATTTACGGGAAATTAGAAAATTGCCTATAAATACAAGGTCTTTTTATCAATAAAAATCCTAGAAATTTTTGAGAGACTTCACAAGAGCTAAAATTATTGTCAAAGGTGTTCAAGAGAAGATTTCTCAATCATTTGTTGCAGAATTTAAGTTCTCAAGCATCATGTCAAAGTTATCTTCATTCGTGCATGTTTTTGGAGCTAACATTATGATGTTGGTTTCAAGCATTCAAGTCAAGATTCAAGCATCAAGATCAACATCCAATCAAGAAATTTCATGCAAGATCTAGACCTTGGAGAGATGTATTAGATTTCAATCCTCAAAGGATGTAAATTCAAGTGTTTGTTGAGTTGCAACATAGCAAGTGTTCATTCATCATTCCTTCCTTTCATGTTTCATTATTTCATTTCAAGGTTTAATTACCAAAATGGGGTTTGACCAAGGGAAACCCCCATTCACCAAAAATAAACCATTTCCTTCTTGTGTGTGTTTTCATATTTTACGTTGAAGAAGGATTGAAGATTCATCAAAAGTGCAATTTTGCAAAGTTGTCAAATTTATCACCATTGTCGTCAAGCCACAAAAACTCACTTTCAAAATTTAATTCCGAATTTTTGACTATGAAACTTGTAGGAATCGGGAGTGCAGATCCAGTAGCAGAGGACCGTGAAAGTAGATTTTGAACCCCTAAAGCAAGACCCATTCATCCTAGGGAAAATATATCCTAGGAGGACACTCAATAGAGGCTTTTGGTCATACGTGCATAAAATCATAACCCTCTCAAATCTGTTGGAAATTTTTGGATTATGTCAGATTAAGGTTTTAAATTGATGATTCATGTGTTACATTGCATAATTGCACTCATTTGGTATTTTTCATTCATCTCCCAAAAGTGCATTTTAGGCTAATTTACCTCATCCTCGGTCATAGGGAAAACAACAAGATCTCCATTAAGATTTACTCACCTGAGGGTTGAAAGTCAATCTTGCCCTAGGGGATCCCTTTTTCCTAATGAAATAGGGAAAGTGTAGGTGCATGCCCCCATTCCACATTCCATATTAGGATAACCCACATTTTCCTTTGTTTCAAGTAACAATTAAGTAGGCACTTGACTTTTCCCAAGACAAATGGAGGGAGATGTACCCCAAAACTCAAAAAGAAGTAACCACACTCCATTTTCAACTATTTGGAAACAATTAAAAGAGTACATAAGTATATTACAATTGCCCTGAAAAATGGAATAGCTTGGATTCCTCTCACCATTCATCGTCCTTTCCTTCTATTTCGTATCGCATATTGGATAAGAAGGTAATGAGAGGGAGATACAACAGAGGACAATAGGTGGGCGAAGATACCAGCAATGTTTTTACTTGAAGCAGGGGACATCAGTGACAAAAGTTATGGACTATAGAGAAACTGCATTGTAATACAACCTTCAGCCCTCAACTTGCTTGAGGACAAGCAAGAGCTTAAGTTAGTGGGAAAATGATGAGTCATAGAATTGTCCAATTTCCTGTTGCTATTTCATACTTTTATCTTTAATTTTTGCTAAGCTTTGAGACATTACCATACCTTTCATATATAAATTTAAGTATTTAAAGCATTTGGAATTGAACATGTTATATTAATATGTGTATGGGTGAGTTATGAATGTCCATGAAGTTTAGTAGGAATTTATGTATAAATTATGGTTGTTAATAGTGAGAATGCCTTGGAAAATAAGACTAACATTTGCAGCAAGATATTTGTCAACTCGCAGCAATGGGCTTCTCAACCCATAGCATAAGGACTATAGTTCAGTGCAAAGGAGTTAATCTACTGCAACTCAACCACTTTCAGAAGATTGAGGTGATCATTTAATGATTAGATCGTGAATCACCAAGCATTAATTTTATCTTTCAATAAGACAACTAGGAGAATTGTTTTCTTCATAGGACTATGAATTATAGTAGAGTTGTTCTGCTAAGCATATTTTCTATTATAAATAGTTAAACTTGTTGAGTATAGAGTCCTTGTTTAATTCCATACTCATGATCTAATAGTTATTAATATATATTTTGAAACTTAGTCCTCTTCCTATTCTTGAGGAAGGGTTGACATCTGTTTTCAGTTTGCTTTCAGTTCGCAGATAGTTGAACTCCCTCATAGACCCTATATAGTTTGGTATGTTTTCAAGGAGGATATCTAGATCGTATGTGTGTTATACTGAATAATATTTCCTAAGATTTCTTTCTAGATTTTGTTCAATAAATTTTGTATATGTTTAGAATGCAATAAAGAGGAAGTACTTTTGATAACTTTTTTTTAGTAAGTGAGTAATTAACAAGATATTTTGGCTACAACAAATCAAGAAAGGGCCCTTGAAGTACTATTAAACCACTTTAATTTAGGTTAATATATTAAATTATGCATTGTAAGTTCAATTGATAGTTTTAGTTTATGTGATTATGAATGATGCCTTATAGTTTTTGAATTAGAATATGTAGATTGATACTCTCTTCAGTACTTCAGAGTTAATTAAGTTAGGAAATACTACAATATAACAGTTAATTGGTTACAGTCTTAAGCATTAAGTACCCATAGTAAAAGGTAGTTGCTTGTATTCCTTTACTCTATTTTAAATAGAAGTTCATTCTAATTAAAAACTTTTACTGTATTTATATGTGTTCCATTCACCTACACTTGGTCGATGTAGGATGTTTAGAATCCATGAATACATATATTATGCCGGCACTATCTGAAGTTTACGATTTCGTGATTGATGATTTAATGGAAGGCCTCTCTTGAGTGATGAACTGCTTAGTCTAGGAATCCTCGTGTTCACTAAGCCATGTGCATAATCATTAGCACTAGTTAATTGGGCATTAGAGGAAGCTCAACAATCTTATGTAAATTTATCTCAAGTAAGAGATTAATTATGATTTATTCTCATTATTCCTTGATTGACCTATCAAATATCCAATCTCTAGACTTATCTAGAATCTAACAAATAAGTTCCTAGTTTTATTTATAATTATCATCAAGAGTAAATTTAAAAAATAATGGGATGATCACCAATTACATATAATTATCTCACACTCCTCCCACCTTCCTTGACCTTCTATGGTTATTAAAAATAGAGTCATTGAGTTACCTTAGTCACTTAATACTAGCCTTTAGTGGAAAGCCCTCTTATTTTTTTGGTTGAGCGAAGCTAGGTTAAGGGTGTCACAAAAAAAAAGTTAATGACACCCTACATTATCTAAGAAGAATCGTTTTATTAATAATCTTCCATCACCCCCTAATTTGACATGTTTTTCATCCACAATTTAATTACAGGTTAGCACCTTCAAAGCTAAGGATATCTAATTTGTTCCCTATTGAACATAATTATTTCTTACCAAGTTCAATCTCTTGCTCATTGTAGGCTTAATTGAGACCTTTTTCTTCATATTTCCTACTCCTTGTGATTTATCCTTTGTTTAAAATCAAATATGTTTGGTATCCTAAATTATAACATATTCTTTTGCTATTCTATAAAAATCAAGGACTAAATAAGAGTATACTAATAAACATATACAAAGAAGAGACCATACATAGACACACTTCTATGCATAAATATACATAAGAGTTAAATAAAAGCATTGCTTATAAACCCTCCAAGTGCACAAATTTGGAAAAACTATAACATGAACTTATAATAAAAAATCTTGGATGAAAAATGAAGGTATTGTACATACATGTACATGTACACATAGATACATCTTGTATATAGTATATTTAAATACATATATGGATACATATAAATAGATATATATTGTATATATGTATATACACACATACATATATATGTATGTATGCATATATATGTGTGTGTGTGTGTAGATATATATTCTTATTTATATAAATATGTATGTAGACTTGAATACATACATATATATATGTGTGTGTGTATACATACATATATATATATATACAAAAATACACACACATGTGTGTTACACCCCATTTCTCAGTTACTACATTACTTGTACCTTTATGAGTAAATATGTAGTTAAATGATGACTTTGATATGCTACACTTCATTGTGAGATTACTAAATGTTTTAATACATGACTATGGAAAATATGATGAATGAATATGTATTGTAATATGATTACTTTAATGCTTTGATGATGCAAATGAATTTCATGTGAACGGATAACTTCCTTTGTGATGCACTAAGTTGGATGCAGGAAGGAATCGAGCCCTTAGGTAAGAGAGGGGGAGTATCACTTGAGAGGGGAGTTTGGTATGGTAACTGATGAGGTAAAAATAACCTCATCATAATGAAACCAGAAAATCCTATTTATATAAGCTCAATCCTCAGTCTATACCAATTAATTAAACTTTAGGAGAAATAATTGCTTATCTTTAAGGAAAATTACGCAAACTTTATTTCTTATGATTAATTGAGGTAATCTACCAATACGGGTTTAATGGGTTGTTTTGAGTATTTTTGCAGAGCAATAATTAGACATCATGTAGCAGTTGCAAAACGTTTAAACCAACACGTGCCTCAGTAATGGTTGAAGATAGATGCTGGGAACCTGCTCCTGAACGTCGGGCTGATGAACCGAGGATATATTTATTGTTAGTTTAATTTCTATTATGATCTTTAGTCAAAAACTTCATGGCTTATCTCGAGCGTTCTTAGTGTTTATGTAATGGGGAGTTAATTATTATAGACTTTTTCAATGGCTATCCACGCAATCTGAAATCTAGGATTTAGTTAAAGTTTTTCTATAAAAATTGAAGTTGAAGGGGACGAAAAATAGTAATGTTATGCTGTTAACATGATCTATGAATACTTATGAATAAAAAAAACTATCTTCTGTCAATTGTTGAGTTGTTGAGCCATGGATGATAATTGTATTTAATGGAAGAACTTCAGAACCAGTAGTGCATGTGACTTGAGAACTAACGTGGAAACCCGCGAGTTGGCCACTCGAGGGAAGATAGCTTAAATAGATAAGTACTTAATATTATGTTGTTTTGTTTGTTACATAGATAACCATTCAATAGGAAATAGTTAAGTCTATCGATTGATTCTGAAGTTCCGGAGCACTCTTTGTTTTCAATTATTATGAGTTATTTGTTGTAACTATTAGAATCTTCTATTGTTTAAGAGAATGTTTCATGGTTTGCTTACTCATTTTTCCACTTTTGTAGTTTATCAGTTGTTCAGTTTATTTATTCATGTGCTTTCTAGCTTAGTTGTTATGCTTTCTAAATTAGTTATTTTGTGCTCTCTAGTTTAATATTTCCAGTTTTCTTAGAATAAATTGTTTCCTAGTTAAGTAGTTAGATGGCCTTAGAATAAAATTGGTTTCGGTAGTTTAAAGAAAAACATAAAATCTAAGATGACTTATCTAAATTATCTTCTATTGCAAACTGCCTTAGACACTACTCGGTCGACTAATTAACATTTTAGATTCTAAAGTAAGGGCACCTAATGACAGCTTATCAGTAACCCTAATATTCCTATTTGATCTATCACACACTCACACCCTAGTTGTTTAAGATGAGTCAAGTTAGATCGAGAATTGGTAAGTAAACCTTCGATCATAGTTTGGGGATGATTTATTAGGGTTTTGGTCTTTGATTTCATGAATCTTCTTAGTTTGGATTTCATGATTAAAACTTTGTATTTAGTATAATTTCTTTGTGTATTTATGTCTATATATTGGTCAATAAGTATATACATATAATTTATATATGTATGTGAAAAAAATGACTCTTGCATGTGAGTGAATACATACATGTGTATATGTAATTAGAAATACTTACGTTTACCCATGCACGGATACATCATATGCATAAGGGTATCAACTGATATATGACATATATGTATATATACTTATCGATGAATATATGGATATGCTTATTATTAAATGTTTATATAATGATATATACATAATATATATATTACTACATATGTATATATGTATGTAATGAATAACGTATACAAACATATATACATATATATTAACATACATATATATATATATGTATTTGATTGAAAAAATGGTTTTTAATACATATATATATAATATAATGGATAATGGATATATATATATATCAATTATATCTTCATACATATACATTATAATATATACGTTAATATATATATATATATATATCAATTATATCTTCATACATATACATTATAATATATACGTGAATATATATATATATATATATATATTCACGTATATATTATAATGTATATGTATGAAGATATAATTGATAATCATATGTATATATATGAGATTGGTAAATAATGATTTATTGAACGTGTATATATATTAATATATATATTATAACGATGGACATTATAATATATATATATAAATAACATATATAATATATATATAAAAATAAATAATAGATATAATAGATATATAAATAAATAATATATAATATATATATTGTGTTATATTTAAAAGTGTTATGGAATAAACTTAACCACCCATACTAAAGCATATGACTTATTTAAAAAGCCAACGATGTAACCATTAATACAACACATATGCAATGCATTTTACATTTATTAAATGTGACATAGAATAGGGAGTATATGCAGTGCATAAGTATAACGCTTGAAAGAGAGGTTGAAAAGTTAGTGCATAAACTTATAATATAATGTAACGTAAATGCAAGAAGAGGTAAAGTGCTTTAAACCAGCACGTAGGAGAGGAAGTATAAAGCAAAGCGCATAGAATAGAAGGTATTTTTTGAATGCAAAGTAAGTAATATTGAATGGAGCAAGTGAAGTGCTGAAGTTACACTAAATTAAAGAAAAAGATTTTTATTTAAAGTTGCTAATATTGAATCCCAATGTACAACATAATAAGGGGCACATGAGGTATAAAAGGCAACACCATAGTTGGAGTAAGAAAATAGGAGTCTATAAACCAACGCTCAAGCACATGAGGTATAAAAGGCAACACCATAGGTGGAGTAAGAAAATAGGAGTCTGTAAACCAACGCTCAACTAAATATGAGCATGAAGAATTTATCAAAAAATAGTTGGTTGAAGCTCATGAAGGTAGTCGACTTACTTAACAATTAGGAAACCTGTAGATATGCATTGTTGTGTTTTGACTCAGTAAAAGAGTCATTGTTGTCACTTGAATAGGGGTGAATCATCCATTATAAGAATCTAGAAACATTTGAAGTGTTTATGTATTGCAAATTATGAGTTTGAAGCAGCCACATTTCATTCTAAATGGTTGAGTCGATGCATTTAGAGGAGGAATTAGTCTTGTTGTTGCAGTGGTGGCAGAAAGGAGAGAAAATGTGGCAGATTTAGTAGCTTATTTGTAGCATTGAGTTTCTCACATTTTGGTATAAATAGAGGCAGCTTATCTACCTTTTGTTATACTTATTCATTCCGATTTCTTCTTATTCATTCATAATTTGGCTGTAGTTTTCAGTGGGAGAGAGTAGTTGAGTGCTTAGTGAGGAAAGATAGTTTATTTTTGAGTATTTGTGTTTTGTTGAGAGCTTTGGTGAGAGGCTTAGATTAGAGAAAGGTTGATTTTAAAAGGAGAAGAAAGTGTGACTATAGGATTGTGCTCGAGAAGCGATATCTTCATTGGGAGCTATAAAATCTAGGCATGTTAATTTCAATTTTCTATTCTTTTTATGTTGAATCATATTCGAATGCAAATGCTTGTGGAAAGATGAATTATATGTTTCATTGAACTTTCTTGTTTGATCTTTCGATCATTCTTATTTTAAGGATCTTGCATGATCTTTGGGTAATTTATTATGAGATCTTATTGGTTGAGACTATATATATACATATGTATTCCAATTGTTGAAATTGTGTGGTTATATAAGATAATCTTGGTGTTTAGCTTAAATACCTAAGTTTTCATAGATTATATATACTTCATAGGTTGTGAAGTATGGGAATTAATATTACATTGAAGTGTTATCTTCAATTTGTTAGCTTATGATGCTGGGTAAACCTTTGTGGACAATAAGGTTAGTAATACAACGTGAATGATAGCATGATAGACATGTCATCATTGATAGGTTGTGATATTATGCAAACCATGTCGATAACCTATACTTGTTTGATTACTCATATTACCTTGAAGGTAGGAGAAAAGTCTTTTCCCTAATGTTAGGGTGTATACTTGATTGTTATATCAATATTCAAACATTAGGGTTGATAAACATGTATTCTAATTATGTTATTTTCTTATTCCTGACTAAGAGTCTATTCCTATTCACTGAATTCTAGAAGAGGACTCATGTTCTAATGACCCAAAGTCGTATTGTGAAGAGGAATATGGGTGCAGAAGCACAAACTCCTCGCAAGTTGATAATGTTCTCCAGTTTAGATATGAATGTAGTGAACATTGTAAACATGTGAATATGAGATATATTGAATGTAGAGGTTTTAAGATTGTTTTCATCACTTGATTGTTGAATCTTATACTCTTGAATGGGGTCATTTATTGAAGAGATTATAATTTTGATTGAATTCATTTATTATTGAGATCATACTTTTGAATTGAAGTCATTTGTTGTCAAGATAATACTTTTGAATTGAAGTCATTTATTGATGAGATCATACTTTTGGAATGGAGTCATTTAAAGTTGTGACATTATGATTACCCATATGGTTAATCAGGTTGTTCCTGGGGTTAGAATAATCCATGGGAAATGGATTAACCTAGTTGGTCACTTAGTATGTGTGCATGTATGGTTAACTTGGTTATTCCTAGGGTTAGGATAATCCATGGGAAAGGGAGTAACCTAAATAGTCAATTGTTTATGTTATCACCTTTTAGTTGAAACTATATTATGAATGGAAAGAGTATGTGTGGTCATTTACCAAATCGATCTAAGGGGTGGGTGCACATTCGACTTACACTCAAAGTACTAGGTGTTGAATTCTTTGGCCAAAGTAGTATAAGTAGCCACTATTTACACTTTTCGTTCACTATGATCTAGGTTTGCATACTAGGCAAGGAACACCATACACGTAGGTTGTAGCCAATGTATGGTAGCTCTAGATGTGTAGGACACAACACCATGCTTAGGAAGGAAAATATTATGAGGTTATTGTTGAAATTTCATTCCCCCCTTAGATGACCCATCATTGATAACTGATATGAGAGATTCCCCATGGGCCATCTTGCATGTTTGTTCCTTGAAGGTTTCCTAAATTTTTCTAAGTCCTAGAGATTCAGGTTTTTGGGTTGTCTCTTACCTGCTTCCTTTATGCCTTCTCCATTGCTCCCTTCCTTCCCCCTTTTCTTCTAAGTATTTCAAGTTTTGGCCTTCTGCCTTCGGCCTTACCTATTACCCGTTACCATCTCTCTCCTTTTCCATTTTTAACTTTCTTCTTTTGGTCTTCAATCCTCCCTCTTCCCTCCATCTTCTTTTGCTCCCTTCATTGACCATCACTCAATATTCCTGCCTAAGGCTCAACATTCCGTGAGATCTCTTCATCGAACAGAAAGATCAATGTCAAAGGGAGATGTTTTGCAATCCCTTTGATATTTCGATATTAGACAGTAAGAGGGGATATCAGAGGGACAGGCGGATATTGACGAGACCTAGAATGTGGTCTATTCGATATTTTGATGGAGTTGTATTGAGGGGACATTACAATATTGGCAGGACCTTGTGGCTTGTCCCTTCAATATTCCAATGGACGACAGATCTCTTCATCAGAGGGAATGATGGATATCGATGGGACCTAGATCATGGTCCCTTTGACATCCCAATAGGATGGTGATGACCACAACTGGAAAATGTTGAGGTGACATGTGTCTTTGTGGGCCCACATCTTTTTCCAATGGTATCAAAGAGAAGGATGAATATCAGTGAGACCCTAAAGTGTCTCAGCCCGATATGTTGGTGTGCTTCTATGGTGTAAGTGCTAAAGTAAAATCAATGAGTTGCATCGAGGTGACAGGGAATTTTTGAAGAGATAGTCTCAGGGGTCTCTCTTACACGTCGATGTCGGTCCAGTCAACGATGCAAGAAGAAACGTTGGTGGGATCCAAAGAAGAAAGAAGAGACATTGAAGTGACAAAGGGATATCAAAGGGAGTTATTTTGTAGTCCCTTTGAAATTCCAATGGAATCTCATCGGAGAGAAGGATGAATATCGGTGGGACCAAAATGTTGGTCCCCTTGACATAGTGAAGTCTTGGCAATAGCTACATTATATTTTTTGGCCGTATTACTATACAACTCCCCAACTACTAGATTTGATCTTTAGAGCTTCAAGGGACAACTTTAATGCATTATTTTGACTCCTCCAAGTTGATTTATGGTGACCATACTCATTCATTGTTGCAACCTCATTATTTCGGACAAATCTCTTACCCATATCCTTGATTTCGTGGGGGATTTGGACAACTTTTAGGCAAATATTTCCTTGATCAGATCTCTTCTAATACTAACCCTAGTTGGGTATATAGTTTGAGTTGTATTCATATAAGTTATTTTGATCTATAAAAGCAACACTTGTATATTTTTCAAAGGTTCTCCCTTTGGCTCCTCTAGGATTTTTCTTTTGTAGACCTGCAACTCTTGCATTCTGCCATTATAAAGGTTACTTCAAGCTTTATGTCAATAAACTTCAACTATTATCACCATTACCTCTTGCATGTTTGAGTAAAATTCATTTACCTTCATATTTGAGTGGGTTTTTTAGTTGTTTCTTTTACATATTATGTTGTTCTAAAGTAGGAAGGAACAAACTCTAAATTCGGTGCATCACCTTCTTTCACATTTCATGTCTCCTTCTACCCTTTTCCTCATGATCTATTAGAGTAGGTTAGCATTAGTAATTTCATGTGCTAGGTTAGGCCAAAACATTTGCACTTAGTTTGGAAAAGGAAATCGACCTTCTTCGAAGATTCAACCTCATTCGCATAAGGTCCCACACCTTGAGGTTGTTTCTATTATGTCATTAGAACATTGAACTCTTGTTCAATAGGGTGCATTTTTATGTGTCAATAGTTTTTGGCATGCTCGGTGGGATAAGAAAGAAATTTCATTTCATTCTATTGATAGAGTGGTGTTGTTCTAAACATTCCAACATTAAAGAGGCTCTCAAACAAGTACCTGGTGACTCTGCTATCAAGGGAGGACTCTACATACAAATTGGTGACCCTGCTGCTACCTAAAACTCCTGGTTCAAGATCATACCTACACATTCATGCCAAGAATTCAAACGAGATCATATTCTAGAGGTAATTTCCAATACATTTAGCTCTCTTTTTCCACTTCTAAAAGAAGAAATAGACAATATTTTTCACCTATAAGAAGAAATAGAAGCACAAGTCCACCTCCTAGAGCTCAATCTACCCCACCTATGAGTAGGTTATTTTAAACTAGGACACTTTATTCTCATACAAATAGAAACTTATTCCATATGGATGTACCTAGAAATCAACCTTTTGTGTCTTTTATCAGCGGTAGTACTTTAATTTTAGCCCAAAAGGATGATATACTAGTTAATGCCCTCAAGTATTCTTCATTTTATTGGTAAAACATCTACAACTCCAACAAAACATATCATAGATGTGACAAACATATGTTCGGTGCATGATGTGACAAAAGACAACGTGGTTGTTAGATTACTTGCCACTTCACTAAAAGGTAAAGAATTGTAGCGGTAGAGAGGTATGTCACCTAACTCCATTCACAATTGGGATGAATTAGGGGAGAAGTTATGCAAAAAAATTGAAGATAAGAGTGACCATCTATCCCTAGTAGAATAGCTAACCACAATTAAAAGAGCACCTCATGAAATCATGAGTGACTTCAATTACAGATTTCAAAAGACATGGGATAGAATTTATGTTTTGGTCAAGCCTTCTCCCGAGCATGCTTTCCTATATTTCTTGAGAGCTCTTAATAGTGATAATTGTTATGATTCAATCAATGGGTGATTCTACCTTACTAGATGCATATGATATTGCCATAAGGGCAAAAAATTGCTTGATTCGGGCTAGAAGATAGCTCCTAGGCCACCAAATCCTTTATATCTAGAGCTTCCTTTACAACCAATGATGGAACCTATCCCAATGGCTCCTATTCTAGTGGTTCCCACAAACCAACCTTCTACTTTTACTGCACTTCTAGAAGATTGGGGCACCTTTCCTCGAAATATGAACAATTTAATAGCATTGGATAGGAAGCAAGCTCAAAACAATAGGCCTTATTAGCCTCAAAATCAGGGTTATCAGCAAAATAGACCACCTTGTCAAGGACAAAACTAGTGGAATCATACTAAGCCCATGAATAGCATGCATACATCTACTACCAACACTTTTAAGGCTTTGGTCCTAGTGCAAAATAATATAGCACAAGAGCAGAAGTGGTGTTACCCTTGTGAGCAAGCTCATAATCAAAATGCTTGTCAAAATGGCAAGTTTGTGCAAACTCTGGTTGCTCAAAATGAGAACTCTACTTTAGAGCAACATATTGGCATGAGCCAAACTGCTAATAGTAATCAAAATCATGCACGAGATGATTCTTCATTTGTCATTTGGGGTGAAGAAATTTTTTGTGGTGTAAATCAAGCGGATATCGATGCAATAACACATAATACAAGATTAAAGAAAAAAGAAATGGAGGGTAGTGCATCTTGCATGGTTAAGAAGCCATCATCTTCCCAACCATATCAAAATGTTGTAAATGTTGAACCAACAAGTAGAATGACAGAGGTTCCACAATCAAATTAGCCTGTTCATAGGCCTAAACAAGTGGTGGAGCAGCTTGAGATCACACAAGCAACAAGAGTTGACCTTGTTCCAAAGGTTCCTTCTAAAGCTAGTCAACTTCCATTCAACGTAGTAGAGAAAATGAAGAAATCCAATCTGAATGTTACTATGTGGGAGGCTCTATCTATCCCATCACAAAGGGATTTATTACAATAGGATTTAAAGGAACATAAACAAACGAAGGATGTGCAAGAAAAAGAGTAGCCTACTCCATCAATTAGCCTAGTGCAACCCTAAAAGGAAGAAGGAAATCCAAGCAAAATCAGTAAGCCACCTCCTTTCTATCCTTCTTTAATTATTGGGAATCATATAGTGCATAATTGTATAATAGGTTCTGGAGAAAGTAGTTCAGTCATGCCTAAGGGGATTACTAGCATGCTTGGTATCAAGTATGAACCGATGGCTATTAAATTTTTATAATTGGATGACACTGATTTCAATACCGTGAGGGTAATTAAAAACTTAAAATTGTCCTTGCATGCATGTCTCAGCTATGATGTGTTGCAAAGGCATTACAATCATAGACCTCCCTACTCATTTTTCCATTTTATTTCCTATGGATTTCACAACTAAGATAGGTGGGTACTTATCTGTCGATTGGTCTCACATGCTATTTAGAACTAGATATGGCACTAAAGCAACCATTAAATCTGATCTTGTAGTAAAAGATCATTTAGAACCTTACACTCCTATTCCAATAAACATGAATTGTACATTGCATAATCAAAAGGAAGAGTGTTATGTTCATGAGCCTGTAAATCCTATAGAGGAGGTACTTGATTGTTTGCTAGATGAAGGGGTAGTGCTTTACATTTTGATCATTTGCTATTGTTGAGGCAAAGGAGATTGGTCTTGGCACATATTGTATTCATGAGGAGAATTTCCTGGTCCCCAATCTCATAAAAGCTCAAGAGGATGCAGGGGGACTATGGCAAATGTTTTTTTGATGGTTCTAGGAACATAAATGGTGTTGGTGCTAGTGTTATGCTAGTATCTCCGAGTAGGAAAAAATATTCTCTTTTAAGCTTCAATTTAGTTGCACTAACAATGTGGTTGAGTATGAAGAACTCATCTAAGGTCTCCAACTTACACATATAAGAAATATCAAATTGTTACAGGTTTTTGGTGACAGTGAATTGTTTGTTCATCAAGTCCAAACTCAAAGCTCAACCAAGAATAATCTTCTCAAATCCTAAAAGCATAAGGTTTGGGATTTAATTGAGGAATTTAAAGGTTTTAACAACCAAACAATTCTAAGAAGTCAGAATAAACACGTTGGGTGATCCCACAATAGTGGTTTACAATTTTTGGCCAAACTGGACATTGAAATAATTCTTTTTCAACTAAATCTTCTCTTTCGAGCACCTATAGCAGCTAAACCGTGAGTAATTTGAAGATGATGCAAACTAGAGTTTCGTGACATTTTGTTTGTAGATTCTAAAAATATTTTTTTCAATTTTTTTGGAATCAGATTGCACTTTTTTTCCATTTCCCTCGAAAACTAGTTTTTTTCATAAAACAACATTTTTAAAAAGTGACGCTCACCGTATAAAGAATAATTTTTTTTCCATGAAGGACAAAATTCTAATTCTTTCGAATTCAGATTTTTAACTCTGATATCTAGTGCTTCCACTTGGTTAGATAGATTTTTATTGAATTTGTTTTCTTTAATCAAGTTTCAAAGTCAAAGCAATTACAATTCAAACATAGCCAACCGTATAACGCATAATTTTTTTTGTATATATCAAAATTCAATTTTTTTTTGTTGGATCAAGGACTTCAATATCTGGTGCACTCATATTTTTCAATTTATTTTTTATAATATGTTATTTTTCCACATGTGCAGAACAAAGAGCTTCATTTTTCCACATGTGCCTGAAAGAGAGTATCTACTAAGGGGGAGAAACAAAAGAAAAATCATGACAAGTGTGTTCAGAGCTAGTATGTTGTCTTTGATGGTTTTTCACATCATGTGTTTCCATCAATGACAAAATGGGAGATTGTTGCAAGAATGAAGGTTTTGTCATTGATGTCAACTAGTTAACTAGTTATCAATTGGTTGTTGTTGTCATTGATATCATGGATGCAAGTAGTTGGTTGTATATGTCAAGGATATTGATAAAATTGTAATGAAGAAAGGTTGTAGGTGTTTAGTGGTTGTTGCAGGTTTTGCTCCTATGTTTGTGTGGTTCATATATATTGATCATGGTTGTTGGAAGCTTCTATATCCATATTTTTGGCTTCTAATTCATTGTAGAGTGCGAGTTATATTCACCAGTTGTGAACTGTGGTTTTTTGTGTATCTGGTTGAGGTTTGGGAGAAATGTTGTTGGTCTGGATTTCTTTTTGGTTATCTTGTGACTTGCAGTTCCAAAGTTAAGCTTTTATGATCATGTCGAAGATAATTTGTTGTCTGGAAAGATTGGATCATGCTAAGGGTTGTGTGTGCTTAATTGTTCTATATGTTTTACACTGGTTTGGTCGATTTTGTGTTGAACACTACTTTCAAAGTTCATGAAGCATGTTGGGACTTATTTGGGTCCTCATCAAGCATGTGTTTGGGTCACTCTCATTCTAATTCCACCCTAGGATGTTTGGCACCGACCTAATTTGAATTTTATAATGGATGGCTGACTTTGGATATGTTTCAAAATTGAAGATGGTATAAATACAAGATGAGTTATTGGTGAAAGATGGAACAAAGAGATAAGCACCAAGAAATAGATGTGAAACAATGTGTGTATGTGATGCGAGTGTGGCAAATTAATGCAAATTCTAAATGCTAAGTTTTTGGATGTAGTGAATTGAAGGTGTATCATTCATGCATGTCTGCAAGTGGTTGGGAAAATTGTGGTGGAGATCTCTGTTACATTGAGATTGTCTTCTCTCTTTAACATATCTCTTCTATCTTCTTTGTATCTATGTGGCAGTGAGCCCTTTGGGTGGTTAGCCCTTGTTGGACAACGAGTCTTGATTCAGACAGTTAGTCCTGTTTTGGCAGTGAGCCTTTGTAATCAATTTTGATATTCTTTATATTGTGAGCTAATCCTCACCGTGGTTTTTTCCTCATAGGGTTTTCCATGTAAATTTGGTGTTACTGTGTTTATGTGATGCTTTTTAGTTTCTGCTCTTGCACTTAATGTTTAATCATTTAGCAGGGTAAAGGATTTGTGATTGATCTAAGTTTTAGTGAATGTTTTAAAGGTTAAATTTGCTACGACTGATTCACCCTCCTCTGAATTGTCTTGTTCAACACAATCCGTGAGCATAAAAGGGAGGAAAAAAGACAACACTTCTCTAAAGTACAAATAGTGGAAGAATAAGTACATAACAAACTCTTTTTCCTCCTTACATAAGATACATCTATTAACTAACTGAAACCCCCTCCTCACAAGGCTATCAATAGTTAAGCTTATGTCATATGAAGCTACCCACCAGAAATAGTTTACTTTCAGAGTGAGGTTTTTTATCCACACCTTGTCCCAATGAATGTCTTTGCAATCAGTAAGAGGTTTCTCCAATTCCTTATAAGCATTTTTGACAGAGAAGCGGTAGGAGGGTTTCTTAATCCACAATCGTTCATCTTTACTAGATTTAGAGAGCCAAGTTGCCTCCCCAATAAGGCTATGTACACCACCAGCTCCAAATTAACTTGTCTTTGACCTCTTAAGTTGGCGCTCCTGAGCAATATGTTAAAGTCCTTCCATTTTGGTTCACTAGTCTCCCAATTGATGTAATCAGTCACCATTTCTCCATAAATTTCTGTCACTCTGTTTGAGGGGATTGAAACCATCTAAGGAAGAGAGAGGGGATTCAAAAATCCAAGGGTCCTTTCAAAATTCAGTGTCATTCCCATTGCCAATATGCTTTCTCACACCTAATTTCAGCACACTTTTGGTTTTGATAAGGTGGTTCCAAAAAATGGATCCATAAGGCATATAAGAGGAAGTAAGGAAATAACTAGGATCTATGTTCTTAATATATTTTGCTTGAAATATCTTTACCTAGTCCTTAGTCCCTTCTAGGAGACTCCATCCCATCTTGGTAGTGAGGGCTTTGTTGAAGAGTTTAATTATTCTTATCCCGAGTCCTCCAACATTTTTAGGGGTAGACACTTTCTCCCAACCAACCAAATCCAATCTATTTTTCTCTTTCATTCCAGACCACATGAATCTTCTTTGTATTTGTTCAATTTTTCCCCAATGAAGGTCAAAATTTTAAAAAGAAATAGTAGACCACGATGTTCTAAAGAGAAGCTTTTAGCAATTGTATCTTCCCTGCTAGGCTTAGAAGTTTACCTTTCCAAATTGCCAGCTTTTTTTGGACTCTTTCAATTAAGTGATTCCAATAATTATTATCTAGTTTTCTTGATATCAAAGGAAGCCCAAGGTAAGTGGAAAGAAGAAAAAATTCCTGGCAACCCAAGATCCACACCACTCTTTCTTTCACTATTTGATCAACATTGAAAAATTATATATTACTCTTGTTATAATTGATATGTTGACTAGAGGCAGAAGCATAGTCATTTAAGATAGATTTTAATTGGATGGATTCACCAACTGAGGCTTCTCCAAACAATATATTATCATCAACAAACTGTTGATGAGAGTCAGGCAGGAGAGACGAAGCAGATTTAACTCCTCTTAGGACTTTAGAATCAATGAGCTTTCAAATATTCCTTCCAAGGACCTCAACAATAATTATGAATAGATAGGGGGAGAGGAGGTCTCATTGTCTAAGGCCATAACCACACAAGAAGAAACCCTAGGGGACTCCATTCATAAGAATGGTGCACATAGTGGTGGTAACACAGGCATCGAGCAGCTTGAGGAATCTACCATGTAACCCAAATTTCTTGAGAACAACAAAGAGAAACGGTTAGGAGACTGTCATAAGCCTTTGAAATGTCAATTTTCAAGGCCATCCCCGAGTTTTTACTAAGGTCCATTGAGTGAAGGATTTCATGGGTGGTAATAATAGCATCCAAGATGTTTCTACCTTGGACAAGTCCTTTCTATTTTGGGGCTATCATTTTGCTTAACACAACTTTTAGTCTGAGCATAATTTTTTGAGAAAATTGTGTACACGATGTTACAAAGACTAATGGGTCTAAAGTCCATGGATGAGACATATTCCTCCTTGGGGATAAGGGCTATGAAGTTTGCATTCATTTGATTAACAAACCTTCCAGGTCTAAAGAAATCTCTAGCAAAATTTAACAAGTCAGTTTTTACAATGTCCCAATAAATCTTAAAAAAGGCTGGAGGGAGCCCATCAAGCTCCGCGGCTTTGTAAGCCCCAAAAGAAAAACAACTTGTTTAACCTCTTAGATAGAAACAAAATTTTGTTGGCATATGGATTTTAGTGTTGTCATTAATGTCAACCTAAGTCATTAATCCAGTCCATAGTTCAATATTGGTCCATACCGGCAGACAGAGTAAAGAACTAGCTATTACCGGAAGTAAGAGTGAAGAACAGGGTATCCGGTTAAAGTTAAATCTGTCGATCTATATACTTCACCGGATTATCATTTTTGGTTGTGGATCTCAAAGAAAGGTATTTTAATGTTTGTACTACCTTATCCAAGAATTATCTGGGTGCGCATTCACTGGTGTACGATCTAGGAGATCCGGTGTATTGATTTTCTAGTTATCAGTGCTAGAAGGCCGACTTGGTAGATATAGTTGCGGATGTTTAAGGAGTAAATGCTTAAATTTTGTTGTGCTAAAACATGTTTAACCAGGTCCTTATTATGCTATGGCTGAGTATGGGTGGTGTGCATTAAGAATTAGTTGTGGATTTAGCCGACTGTTGAAAAGTATTCTATGTTTTATTAAAGCTGACTTATGGATGATCAAATCTTTGGTTGCGGATATATATATATATATATAAGAGATCAATTGTATCATTTGGATAGAGATAGTGTATGGTATGAAAAGTATGTTAGTGTGTGGTGCGAAATTCAGAAGGATAGTGGTGCAAATTTACTTATGTATGGATTTATGATGTGAGTTGAAGCAGAGCAAAGCATAAGAGCAGAATCAGACAGAAGGTCCAAAATTTGATCTATGAGCCTAACCAAAATTGTTACCTAGACTTAGAAGATGTTATTCCTTCAATTCAACCCTTCAGATGGATTTAATCTAAACATTTTTTAAGGCAGTGAGCCTTCCTATTTTGAGTAGTGAGCTCTAGGCAGTGAGCCTGAATACAAGTGCATTCCCATTTTATAAAACTTATATTTGAGTACTCAAATTGTGGATTGACCTCGACCGTGGTTTTTCCCCTAACAGGGTTTCCACATAAGAATCCTTGTGTTATGGTGTTGTGGATGATTACTTTGTTTCTTTGCATCTTTACTTTGCTCTAATTTTGAAATGGTTTAAATATCAAAATAATAATGTTGAAGATTGTAGAACACTGACTCACCCCCCCTCTCAGTGTTCCCAGATTCCAACAATTGGTATCAGAGCCTAGTTCCTCATAAAGAGTTTTGACAACTTGAGGTGGATCTTGGAATGTAATGGACTCTGGTAGTCTTCAGTAGCAGCTTGTGGTGGCACTTGATGATCTTGATCAGTCTAAAGAAGAAGTCCAGGAATTGAAAGCAAATCTTAAGGATGCTGAGAAATTCATTCAGTCATTAAAGGATTAGATTGTAAAATACAGGTAAAAGAGGAAGGATCTTTGTCATCAGATTAAACAGAAAGAGAGCGAAAACATGGATGATGCTCACCTGAATCAAACCTTGAAGGAAACAACTCAAGAATGTGAAAAGCTTGCCAGAGATAATGCTATCCGAAAGCATGAAATGGAATCTATGGTGATGAAGCTAACTAAGGAAATTAAAGAAAGGAAGAAGAATGAGGAGAATATTTCTCAATCCTTGAAAGAAAGATCTGATGAATGTAGAAGAGCAAATGGAGAATTCATTCAGTTAGTAAAATGAATTGCAACAATCCAAAAATAATGAAGAACTTGAAAAATAGATTATTATTCTCAGGGATGAACTTACTACTGCAAATTAATACAAGGAGAAGTTTAAGGTTAGCTTAGTTAATCTTGATGAGCTAACTCAAGGACAAAAGAATTCTAAAGACAAGCGAGGTATTGGATATGAGAAAGGAGAAAGTTTCAAATCTGGACAAAGAAATTTTAGGCAAGGAAATTAGATGAACAAAGGTGGAAGGTATCTGATAAGACAACCTAATGCTCAAAAATTTAATGGATATTGTTTTGCTTGAAATAAATTTGGTCATATAGCTACTCAATGTAGAAGTAAAATGAAATCAAGTTATTCATCGTTCTCTAGTCAGTTTGGTCATAAATCAATCGAATGTAGAACTATGTCAAACAACTCTGTCAGTAGAAGGAATGTTGAATGTTACACCTGTGGAAGATTTGGGCATATTGCTAGCCAATGCATATCAAGAAGAAATCAATGGAATGATTGGTTTGGATAAGGAAATATTATGTGCTACAATTGCAACAAATACGGTCACATTGCAAGATTCTGCAAAAATAAAAAATGTGGGTAGAAGAGGTCTGGTATACAAAGGCAGAAACTCACATAAAGATGACAAAGGAAAAGGGAAAGTAACTGTAGATGAAATAAGAGATCAGATGAAGAAGACATGGGTAAGGAAGAACGAGTCTGATACTGGAAATGGATTTTCACTGGAACCCGCTTCCAATAATTCCTCTGGAAATTGATTTCAGGCCATTGGCCTAGGGGGATTTTTTTAAGAAAATCCTTTTTCCTCTATCCATAAGCTGGTACTGGAATGTGAAAGATTCTCAAAAGTTATATCAATGATCTATAGAGGCTTTGGAAAACACTCACAAGGAAATTGAAGCAATTGAAGATGCGTAGAAGAATTTTTATCACACTGTCTGAGAAAACAAGGTATCGGGAACACCTAGGGAAAAAGCATTTATTACAACTAAAAGTTAGATACAAGACATGTTGAAACCCTCATTTGTCACTTTTCATTGAAGAAAACAAGAAGTAGAGCGCTCTGCAACAAAATTTTGAAGGAGTGAAGATAATTCGACGGTGAATCTCAAAATCCATCAAGTATTTCAATCGTTTGTGGAATTTTCATTTAATTTGGTGCTCAGTAGAAGAACTTGTTTGGTACGCAAAATGGAACAAATGAAAGGAACAATCAATCTAGATGAATATAACAGTGAGAAGATTAGAGTCATAAGGAATTTTTTGTCGCCTGATGAATTGAAGTGGTTGAAAGAAGCTAAACACAAGAATTTGGACATTTGGAATGAGTTTCCCTATTTCGAGAACGCATAAAGCATTAAGTTTATTTTGAGTAGATTGAATGACGATACTTTAATTCTAGACAAACCCTACCTCATTTCGAAAGAAGTAATTGAAAATTTAACTAGATTATGCAAAATTGGGGATATACCGAGAAAGAAGTCTATCCGGAATAAAGAAGTCGAAACCCTAACTGGAGTTATTGGAGATCAAAGGGTATTGATAATTTTGACAATCAGAGATTCAGTAAAAAGGTACATTACGCACAAAGTATCCTATAAAATCTTTTTCAAAAACAGAGAAGGTGCAACTTCGGCAGGTGTTGTTTACATCTCTCACAAAATTATAATAGAAGGTCAGAACTTTGACCTATGCGAACTGCTAAAGGATCAACTGATGGAGAATGTGCAATTGTCAAAGCTGACAGGTTACCCTTTTAGTTTTGGTACTCTAGTTGTATGTCTAGTAATGTATTTTATGAATTGCTTACCAATGAACAACAATGTGATGTGGAAAGAAAATGAACCAGTGTGCAAACAAATCTACACACACACTAAGAGTTTGGCAAACTCTGATCAGGAATTCAAAGATTTCTTTAAGAGTTTGCTAGGAAAGTTTGGCTTAGTTGGTATTTCTCTTCTGGTAAGGGCACTTGAAGTTGGTTCCTCTTTCGGTGAAATGGAGAGAAAGAAGAAAAGAGAAAAAGAAACTGTTGTTTGTACTCCTCTGGTATGCAAGACTCCAAGAGTTGAAGACAAAGGAAAAGAACAGGTGGTTGTAGATATACCAGATGAGGTATCCGATAAGGAAACTGAGGTCACCCAGGGAAAAGAATTGGAATCAGCCGAACCAGAACAAGAAAAGGAAATGACGGAAGCAAGTGAAGAAGAAATTCCTCCCAGAGATGAAATAAAATCACAAGATAATCTTCTGACTTTAGTAACAGTTGTTCTTTTTCAAAATTTGATTCAGTTTTGAAGTTTTGGTTATATTTCAAAGGGGGAGATTCAATACGTATTTTTTATTTATGTCAAAGGGGGAGAGAGAGAGAAGTTAAAAATGCCTTATCAATCTCAGGGGGAGCTATGTTTTGAATTTTGGCAGCGTAATATTGGTTTTGACACTTAGTCATTTTTCACTAAGTGTTGCCATCAATGCCAAAGGGGGAGATTGTTGGCATATGGATTTTAGTGTTATCATTGATGGCTACCCAAGTCATTAATCTGATCCATAATTCAGTATTGGTCCATGCCGACAAACAGAGTAAAGAACTAGCTATTACCGGAAGTAAGAGTGAAGAACATGGTATCCGATTAAAGTTAAATCTGTTGATCTATATACTTCATTGGATTATCGTTTTTGGTTGATGATCTTAGAGAAAGGTATTTTGATGTCCGTACTACCTTATCCAAGAATTATTTGGGTGCACATTCAATAGTGTATGATCTAGGAGATCTGGTGTATTGATTTTCTGGTTATTAGTACTAGAAGGCCGACTTGGTAGATATAGCCGTTGCGGATGTTTAAGGAGTAACTGCTTAAATTTTTTTATGCTCAAACGTGTTTATCTAGGTCCTTATTATGCTATTCCTGACTATGGGTGGTGCGCATTAAGAATTAGCTGTGGATTTAGCCGACCATTGAAAAGTATTTTATGTTTTGTTAAAGTCAACTTATGGATGATCAAATCTTTGGTTGCAGATATATATAAGAAATTGGTTGTATCATTTGGATAGAAATAGTGTATGGTATGTGAGGTATGTTAGTGTGTGGTGCGAAATTTAGAAGGATAGTGGTGTGAATCTACTTATGTATGAATCTGTGATGCGAGTTGAAGCAGAGCAAAGCAAAAGAGCAAAATCAAATAGAAGGTCCAAAATCTGATCTATGAGCCTAACCAGAAATGTTACCTGGCATTAGAAGATGCTATTCCTTCAGTTCAACCCTTCAGATGGATTTAATCTGAACATTTTGTAAGGCAGTGAGCCTTCCTATTTTGAGTAGAGAGCTTTAGGCAGTGAGCTTGAATGCAAGTGCATTCCCATTTTGTAAAACTTATATTTGAGTACTAAAATTATGGATTGACCTCCACCGTGGTTTTTCCCCTAATAGGATTTCCACGTAAAAATCCTTGTGTTATGGTGTTGTGGATGATTACTTTGTGTTTTTGCATCTTTCCTTTGCTCTAATGTTGAAATGGTTTAAATATTAGAATAATAATGTTGAAGATTGCAAAACACTGATTCAACCCCTCCTCTCAGTGTTCCCAGATTCCAACACATTAGTCATAACCTTAAGATCTTGATCAATAATAACTTTAGGAATCACTTCAAGGATATCATCAAATACCTAGTTAGCATTCCTTGGAACATTCTGGAAGGAGGAGAAGAAGTTCATTGCTTTCTCAGCTATTTCTCTTTCAGTAGTCATCGTTGTTTCATCTTCTTTCTTAAGCATTCTTATCTCGTTCATGTTGTTATGTTTCATAGTGGGTTCGTTGAAGAATTTGGTGTTTCGGTCCCCTTTAGAAAGCCACTAGACCCGAGATTTTTGCTTCTAGAAAATCTCCTCCTGTTTGCTAACCTTAAACGATTGAGATCTTAGGATTTCATTCATGAGTGCAAATCTCTTCATCCACTAGGCCAACCTCCATTTTATCCCACACTTCCTTTAATTTGTTCCCCAAGAATTTTTCAGTTTCAAATATTCACCAAAGGTTAATTTATTCCAACCTTTCACTTGTTACTTGATTCTTCTCAGCTTTTCCACCAGGCAAAACATGGGGGTTCCCCCCACAAGTTCAGCCCACCAATTTTGAATTAGGGTAGCAAATTCAAGATGGTGAGGCTAATTCAAAATGGTGAGTCCACATTAATTCAAATCTGAAGGGGAAAGGACCTTTAGTAAGATCAACGTTTCTCATAAGAAAGATGAAATTATGGTTTGATCCAAATCTTGGGAGGGCAAAGAGTGAGATATGTTGAGAGATATTCCAATTTGAAAAGATAAGAAACTTATCTGGCTTAACTTGAATCAGTTGATTGCCAAGTCTTCTATTGGACCACGTAAATTTGGAACCCACTAGAAGAACATCAAATATCCCAACAGAATTAAAAAACCAACCAAATCCATCATACTTTTAGTATAGTCATCCATCCCCCCCCCCCCAACTTCTCTGAGGGTAAAAGAGGAGAGTTTAAGTCGCCTCCCAGCATCCAATAGTCATTCGGTCTACTTTTTATGACATCATTCAAAAAATCCCATAACTGCAGTCTATCCCTACTAAAGTTGGGAGCATAAATATTTATTAAATTATGTTTCTCCAGAGAAGATAGATCTTCCAAAGACACCATTAGACTGTTCTTTCCAACAAATCCCAATGTCTTTAAATTTTAGAGGATTCGAAAGAGTAACTATGCCACTCGAGGCCCCCTCAGCCTCACTCAAAAATTAATTCACACTAGGCCATATATTTGAAACAACCTTGTCAAAGGTCTCTTTATTCATTTTAGTCTCTTGAAGGAGTAGGACATCCACTTTGTTACCCAAAATACACATTTTGACCAAAAATTGTTTATAAGGGCTATTAAGGCCCTATATATTCTAGGAGAGAATCTTCATTATTAGAACCAATCTGTTATAGAAACACTCGGAGGTCGCTAGGAGAACAACCAACATTACTTCTTTTTGGACTTCGAACCCGTGATTGAGTCCAAAGTTTTTTGTCTACCAGAGGCCACATCCTGCATTGAATTTTTATTCCTTGATTCCTTTTGGGATGGTCTTCCAACCTTATTTCCTCCACCAAAATCTGATTTATTTTTATTTTTGAATTACTTGTGGCTTGTAACCATTCTTCCTCTTCTTCTCTTTCATGAGGAGGAAAGCCCAAAATAACCAAAGAGTCAAGCAGGTTTCTACCCTCCCGAGACAAAAAGGGTCTCCTCATTTGCCTTTGGCTTCATACCTTGCTTCAATCCCAAGAATGGTATTCCTTCTCCTGAGGATACTTCCTTAATTTCCTTATTGTCCAAGACCCGAGAAACAATAAGAGGCTTGTGACAAGCAACTTCCTTATCCAAGGAAAATGCGTCATTCTCAGGGGGGGATTTTTTAGGACAACAACACCCTCCTGGGCATAGTCATCCTTAAAGGGGGGTGCAGCAGAATCCACCTTAGAATCCTTATTCATCGGCTCTATTATGGATTGCATAGCTTCATTGGGAACTTCTTGAGTCCTTTTATTACATGAATCTGTAAGCTGGTCAAATTTCTTGCATAACAGTCTTGCATTTTCGTAATCAAGAGGTTGGGACCAATTACCAAACTTTGACTTAAGGAGAAGTAAGGTCGACCGAACTATGTTAATGACAACATTAACATAAATCCGAGCATAAATTAACCTTGAATTTTCTTGCATTATCTTCTCAACTGCTAGGAGGCTACCAAAAGAGTTGGCAATCCCTTTTAGGATGCTCGACTCCCAGAACTCAAGAGGTAGCCCTGGGAGGCCTACCCATGTAGGAGCCATAGCACCCAAGTCCATGGAAGGGTCAAAGCCCAATTTCTATTTACACAAAGAGAGGAAATTATTGAAACCAACATCAAAAGCCCAGGGACCACCCATTAAAACCTTTAACATATCTTCATAAACCACAAAGGAAAAGAGGAAGACACCTTTGGGCATTGCATTGATAGAGACACTTCCTTTTAGGTTCCAAGAAGAAGCAACCCAGAGTCATACCTATTCAATATTCGTTCAATACACCAGAAATTCACCAACCAATGACAACTTGAGGTCATCCATTACCTTCATCATCAATGTTTCAAGGACATCAACTTCCCATCTAGTAATTGAGCAAGAATTAGACTCCGTGTTCAGTCTTCCCATAGCTGGTGAGTTGAAACCCACCAATTTATCCACAAAATAGGTCGGTTCTTCTTCAGAGAAGAAAGAGTCTAAACCAAAAGACAAGGACAAAGGCATCTTGCTGGAAGTACCAACTGTCCTTCTCGCAAGAGAAGGTACAAAGGTACGAGAAGGGGAACCAACATGGGGAACAACAACATTGGAAGCTACTAGAGCAAACACAACATCAGACAAAGGGAAATCATTCCTGAAATGGGGAGCCTTCCCAGGCCCCCCGCCCAACCGGCCCATTGGGTTGTCAAGTCAAAGAAGAAATAGAGGAATTCAAAAAAAGAAAGGGTGGGAAAGTTGCAAAGTGAAAGAGTCGAGCTAATTCTCAAGTTCAATGTTTTTCTAAATGGAAATTGTTATCATTACATGGGATTATGTAATATGGAATCGTTACTTGGAATTTTATAATGTTTCTTTGAAATGCAATAGGAAAGTTTGAAATGAGATTATTTCAAATATGCATCTTATTATTGAATTAGAAAAGAAAAAATTTATTGCTTTATGTTGGTAAACATAAACTATTCACATGTGGGTTAAAACATAGGAAAAATCAAATGATAAAACATTGGGCATGTTATAATGTGTGTATGCATGTATGTATGTATGCATATATCTTTATATCTATATATACAATACATTCATTTTTTACTGTTAATATGAGGGAAAGTAAAATAAAAATAATATAAAGGGTCGCTAAAGCCCTTGATTTCCCAAATGATAAGAACTAGTAGTTTTATCTCATCTCTAGAGAAAACTGGTTTAGGGTATGTCATGTGATCACATATGTATATACTTGTTGGTGCCAACAACCTGCCTATATATGCTCCTCAAAGTTGTGTTCTCTAGTTGTAGGGATATGATCTCTCATAAATTATGGCATGCATGAGTGAAGACTTTATATGTTGTTATACAAGGATGGTTAGTCTAGGACTTTTCATGAGCCTATCTCTCATCATATCCATCATAAGGAGGAGGATGTATAATACCACCATCATTAATAAATTATAACTATACATCAATCATACCTACACATACATGTCTACAAAAACAAGTTATAACATGTATCATTTGTAGTTAAGCAAGAGAGGAATTATCAACTCTCTAGTGGGATTCTAGAGTTATACGAAGCTTGTCGTCTTTAAGCTATCCACTCACTATCTTAGTGGTAATGTTTGTCTCTATCTCTCCCTGTCCCACTCATAAGACTTAATGTGTATGTAGTTAGGATCTTCTTCCTCCTTTCTAACCATGACTCTTACAACATCCATATCCTACCCAACTACTCCCCTACTTGTAATTAATCCTTTTCCTTGTGTGTGAATTATTGATACCCTGGGCAAAAAAGGCTCCAATCCAATCTCACTATGGTTCCTACTATGACCTCTCAACTCTATTTATATATGGTAGCTATGACTCATCCAAATTTATATAGAATCATATCAACAAGATGAACCTCCTATTATCCTCTCTTGTAAACTATAAATATTGCAATGGTGTAGGTTATCCACATTATATCATCTATCTCTTATAGGTTGACCATATCCCATGTAAGACTTGGCTACTATACTTACCATGGTCAGGCAATCAACACTATGGATACATCATAGAAAGTAAGTCAATGTCTTCTATATCACTACTCTAGGTGATGCCTTGCCATGGATCAAAATCCTCCTCTAGTAGGGTGAAATTCTTCAAATTCCAACTTAGTATGTCAATAAGGGACAACTGAGTAACTAGGTCCCTGATTTAGAAATTAAATACAAATCGTGATAAATGCAAGCCAATATTTGAATCCACTAGTTGTATTTAAGTCACTACATCTCACTATATTGACCCCAAAATCAACCATTTATAAGAAACATCTATCATTAGGAAAATTTTGTATTGCTTTATAGTTAACAAGAAGTTGAAACATATTGACTCCAAAGGTTAAATTATAACAATATTAACATCTTATCTCAAAATATGAAAACTACTCCACCTAGCTTCGAAAAAAGGAGTTTAACATTTGGGGTGTAATACAAAATGCATTAAAATATAGTTTGATAATCAAAACTAATAGTAGATCACCACTAGAAAACCATCCTAAAATAAAAATATATTATATTGATATTTATTTAAGAAAGATTTGATGTATTATCAAGCATATTTATTATCTATATATTTATTTAACACTTATTTTCTTAAATCTCATTGCCCAAAAGACACAAATGTTCAACCAACAAGATACCAACAATACTATCAAAACATGATAAACAATATTTCAAAATTTCCTAATTTAACTACACCATTTCTCGCTGTCTCTTTTTTATTTAGTGTGTTATTTCTCACTTGAGTTATAAATATCTTCATTAAAATGGTCATCAACTCCATTGCTAGTGGTATTTGGATGATTATCTCGGTCTTCAATATTTTACTACTTATATTGAAATGATGCATTCTTATTATATTTATGATAAAAATGTGTAGTTTATGATTGAATTTTTATGATATGAACACAAGATTTGTTACAAAAATCTCTAATGCCTTGGTTACCAAAGAAAAATTTCTATGAGATTCTAACCCCATCCTAAGATAACATGGACCTATTTTTAAATAAGTCTCCAAATAACTAAATCCCTTTTACAAACTAGGCCTTAGCCAGACAACATCTAGAAAGAGATAAATATTTATTGGAAGATAAGTTCTCTAGTAAATATTTGAGCTTCTAAATGTTTCCATCCCTTTTGGAAATAATTTCATGTCATTTAGTAAGGTGTTTAACATATTTCAAATCCATCCAAATGTTGTTGAAGAAAATGGAACAAGGAATTTTCCAAACAACAAGTCATAAGGGTGGAGACCTTTCTAATCCGTTCGATATTTAAGAACAAAGTTAATAACATCGTATCTTATCAATACCTTCTAAGGTTCACCTTTATATAGGTTAAATTTGATTCAAATAGATATAGAGGTGTGATATTTTAAATCCAATTGTAACATAAGAAAAAGGGAACCCTAAGTTTAATATCTAAACCTAGGATTGCTTTTTGCTCCTTTTTCAAAGGTACATTGGGATGAAAATAAACAAGATGTTTAGATTAACTTTCAACTATGAAGGTGAGTAAATAAAACCTAGATTTGATCCTTTTGAGCCTTAGAAATGGATTGAAATTTATTTTCTATTATTAACCTAATTCAACTATGTGCCCTAATATGAAAATTACAATATTTTGATGATTAATAGACTAATACAATAATTTGTAGGCAAATCAAAGAAGGGAAGGGGATTGTGTACCTATCCAGAAAAATTGGTTTCAACCACTGTATGAGGACATATGCACCCTAGGGCATGTGGGTCCTTGTAGGGGTGTCCTCAACTTTTATAGTCAGCTGATGTCAAATTCGAGACTCCTGTTTTTGCTTGTGGACTTGTCGAATCACTATCAAATATTTATGTAACTAAGTTTTCATGGGTTGACAAGATGTAGGACTTTGAATGCAACACTAAATAAATCATCCTCATATTTCCTTCAATCCTCTTCAAACCTGAAACCTGTACATCCAAAGAGAGGGAAAATATTGTGCCATTTAGGGGCTTGTCTTAGTCAAACCCCATGTTAGTGTTTCCATTTCCACAATGGCAATGTCAATGATAAAAATAGATAAATGATAGGAAGGAATGATAAATCAACAAAGTGTTGCAACTCATCACCCTTCAATGACTTCCTTGAAGAACTAAAGTCATACACATCACCTCAAGTTCTTGGATCTTGCTTGCTTGATTGCTTGAATTGCTTGAATTGCTTGGAGACCTACAACAAGGGTTAACCTTCACAAACAATGATAGCATAAACATGCATAAACTCACATAGGATTTGACATGATGCTTGGATCTTGAATTGTTGCAATAAAGCTATGAAATGATGCTCTTGACTTGCTCTTGACAATAGTTCTTGCTCATGAATTCCCCTTCTAATTTCAAAATGGTGAAAAGACTAGGTATTTATATACATTTGTTCTTAAAAATTAGATCCCGATAGTCGACATTTACAATTTGAATTTTGAATGTTAAAATATCCATACCGACATATCCAAAAAAACTCCCTGACAAAATAGGGGGAGCCATACGCCCTAGGGTGAATGGGTGAATGGGTCCTGGTCATATTTTCTAGGACATTAAGTATTGGGGTAAAATATCAATTAGATGCATTTATTCAATGCTTGCAATTTGTTGAAATATGGTAAAAATGAGCCCGAGAATGCATAATTTAAGAAATTAAGAGATTAATTAAGTCCAATAAATTAAGGGGGACAAAACATAGAGTGAAATTGTTAAGGGAAACAATTTAGGATGCTACATTTAGCCCCCACTTTGGCGACAGTATGAATTTACTCTCAGATTCACGCTAAAGTAGAAAATCTATGTTAAGAGGGGTTTGATTGCCCAAATTTTGAAGAGATAGGATGAAGAAGGATCAAGGGGGATCACACAAGCCCCTAGGATCCAAGATCCCATGAAAAACCAACATAAGTGTTGAAAGATTGAGAAGATTGTCATTGAGATGATGATGCAATCTGGCAACATGTGCATGATATGTACATAATGCATGATCTAGTTTTTTCATTGATGTAAAAATCATTATGGATCATTCCAGCATGGTTGTAAAGTGTTGTTGAAGACATTTGTACAAGATAATTTGGTCCATAAAGTATAGCTACACAAAAAATTGCCTAGGTATCAATCCTTCCAGCATAGGGGTTCAATGCGTCAGCTTTTGGGTTCACACTCCACGAAAAATAGAGATATAACCTTGTGGTTCTAAAATTATTTTAGAAAACATTAAATGCATCCAAATCCAAGATATTTTATTGGGCGAATTATCTTGACGATATGAATGATAGAGCTTAGTTTTGTATATTGCAGTTATTTCTTGTATAAAGTGTTGGTGTGGGAGATTTTGCATTCCTCCATGGATGAAAATTTTGAGTTGTGATGTTGAAGGTAAGCTTCCAGATGTCAGTTGTATAGGAATTCCAAATGGGATTGATTTTTTAGTTCCATGTGTGGTGAATTGGATGAACAAATGAAGGCTTTTGTATTTAGGTCTTATTTGCGGCCGACCTAACACGTTTGGTGTATTGCGAAGGGTGAAAATTGAGTAATTTTATCTTATGTAGGATCTAATATAGATCCATCTTGACCTATATTGAGGAGTATTGAATTTTGAATTAAGGCGCAAAGGTTAGATGAAATATTTTGAGGACGACAAGTTTGAATTTGTGTGTTACTTCCAATTAGGCCGACCTAATTGAAGTTACACTTGATGTGGATATATATAGTAGATTTCTCTTTGTGTTTTGGGATGTTAAGCAAGTGATGAGTGATAGATAACATGTATGGTGTCCCACCTACATGTGCGTGAAGCAAAAGTGATCAGAGTTGTGTGAATTATGCAAATTAAGAGTAGAGCAAAGTATTGATCCAAATCAGTGCAAAGATTGATTTTGTACTTCATTGGAAATGTAATCCAACATACTATAGATGTAATTGTTACAGTTCGATATTCTATAATCCACCCCTTCTATCTTCCATCTTATTCTCTATGGGTAGTGAGTCCACCTGTAGTGATAATTTTTGTAATATACTATATCCGGATATAATATATTGTGAGCTAATACTCGCCGTGGTTTTCCCCATTTTGGGTTTTCCACATAAAAATCTTGGTATTCATGTGTTATGTGGTGTTGTGTATGTTTCATGCTTTCTTTTCTTATATCAGTTAACTGTGCTTTGGCAATTGGATGGATAATGTTTGAATGGTTTAATAGAATACTGATTCACCCCCTCTTAGTATTTTGAGTGTTCAACAATTAGTATAAAGGAACACACACATGAAATGTAGCAAGACAACATACACAAACATACATGTCGAAAACATGAAGCATACACAATGAAAACACAAGGTTAATACTAAAGGGATTCAAGTTGGTAAGGTAAAGAGACCACAATCTTAAATCGTCTCAAATAGCAAATGCCATCCATCGAATGTGTTGTCTAAAAGAATGATGCTCTCACAAGGATGTAAAATCACTCATGAGGCACATGGATCTACTGGCTAGCAAGTTGTGTTACGCTAGGTGTCTATGCAACATGATAGGTTCCATAAGGCTAGCAAGGTACATTATGTTAGGTACCTCATGAAACATATGGCTCCACTAGCAAGAAATTCGTGTTATGCTCGGTGGCCATGTTAAAAATGCTCTAAAATCATAGACCCAAAAACTCCATTATGTTGGGACTATGCAAAACACGCTTCAGGGAGCACAGTTGAAAATCACCTCAAGGGGTGCAGAAAGTTTAACGTCATGAGGGATGAACAAATGCTTAATGTCACTGGGGAAAAATTAATAACCATGCCCAAGGGGGAATTACAAAGAACACCACAACCAAAGGGGGTATGTCAATAATTCAAACATCACAAGACGAAATGGATAGGGTTAATATATGCTCCCCCCCCTTTAAAATGCCGACATACTTACTATGTTGGTATTCTAAGGAGAAAGAGGGGATCCTTGAAAAGAATGCACACCTCCCAAAAGTAGTTATCCTTTCCCCCAAGTGTAGATACAAGGACAACCACACCAAGGACTATCATGTTGCTACTATGAAAAATATGGTTGCACTTAAGATTGTACCACCATGACTGGCAATGAGAAAAATAAACAAAGATACAAATACCACATAGTGATGAGCAACACAATAGGATGAAGATCATTATTGATTAGAGGAATTAGGTACATCAACACATGCAAGAGCACCATAATACTTAAGTTGTATTTTATTATTTGAGTCCTAACATTCATTAGTAGAATGACCATGCACCTGATGATATGCACAAAATAAGCTTTTATTGTGGAATTTGTTTCATGTTCTTGGAAGAAGAGTATTCAGGAAAACTTTGAGAAGCCTTGACAAGGTATTCTGTTAATCAATAGTAGGGGATGTTTCTTCTCTTGTGAAGAAAAAACATACTTTCTTATCAGAAGATGTCATACATATAGTAGATGATAAAGCATTAGATGAAGATGGAGATGAAGATTGTAATCCTAGACCCTACTTGGAAAAGTACAGAATAGATTTCACTTGATTCCTATTTTGTTTCATGTTTGCATTACATTTGTGTTTAGAAAGAATCTTGTATCCAATACCATAACATGCTTCCAACTAAAATGAAGAGATTTTATCTACATGATTTTGAGAAGGATTGGCTTCTTCCCGAGCACACAAATCCTTTTTATATTTTTTAAAGTTAAGAATCTTTCCCTCATCAGGGACATGAGTTGAATGGCCCCCATCACCATCATGGGGTGATGTTGTTAATGTAGAACCAAGTTGAGCAAATGAAACACAAGATTTTTTTGGTTTAGATTGTGAGATTTTGTATTCTCTCGTAAAAGAGGGTGTAAAATCCAATGAACCCCAATCATCCCCAGAACATGTGTTTGAAGATGAATCATTAACATGATTATTATTTGTATTTGACTCTTTGGACCTTGATGGCAAGATTTTAGATCCCCCTTTGAAAGAAGGTGTAAAATCTAACATCCCCCAATCATCATCTAAGAAGTTAAATGTTGTAGGTGAAAGACAATTAGGATTACCATCAACTTGTACATGTTTTACCTTTGAAGTTGGAATTAAAGTATTAAGAGAGTTGGAAGTGTTATGATCATGTTGAGCTTATGAATTATAACTTTGTTAATCTGATTTAACCATGTATATCTTGTTATTATATTCATACTTCATCTCACGGTGAAGAGTAAATGAGACTCCCTTCATGGCATGAATCCATGGTCTACCTAGGAGGAGGTTGTACGAAAGAGGTCCTTGCATGATGTAGTGTAGAAAATTGTACTCCTTCTATATGATAGTATAATTTCACACTTAATTTGGACCTATTTTAGTGACCTCAAATTCATGCATTTTTTCCCTTCATAAATAGGCCCCTAAACCCCTTTATTGTGCATCCCAAGGCCTATTTTTATCATTTTTCGACATTGCAACATGTATCGAATACATGCATTTAATTAATTTAAATCCTCGAAACACATTAATCTTGGGTTTTTAGGAGATCCAAATTAAAATTTTAAACATGTTTTTGGCGGCATTTTAAAGTCCCAGATTCAAGTTTTACATGCTAGCTATCGAGAATCAATAATCAAAAAATTAGAAAGGAAGCCTATAAAGACTAGTCTTTTCATCATTTCAAACTAGGTTGAAGAGATATTTTTGTGAAGAGTAAGAAGAGATTTTGAAATCAAGTAAGGACAACATTCAACCAAACAAATTTGAAGTCTTGGAGCAAAATTTCATTTATTTTTTCAGGTCTTCAAGCTCATTTTGTGAAGATTGATCAAGCATTGTTCATGATTGAAGATTCATGCCTATGGAGGATCATGATGGATTCTAGGTTTTTGGACATGCAACTAGCCATTTCCTTTAATATAATGACTTGATTTCTAGTGATCCCATCTTATATCTTCATTCTACTAGCTACCTAAAGCAAGGTATAATCAGTTTTTTGGATCTATTAGGGTGTTGGATTTCTCTCTAACTAGGTCTCTTGTTCATTATTCATGCACATATAGGGATCTCATTCTAACACACTTGAATAAGGTTTATGTGAATTTTAGCTCCAAACAATCTTAGACACACTAAATATTAGGGCTCACATACATATTTATGTTTCAGATTTATTTTTTTCATCAAGGTTTAATTACCAAACTTGGGGTTTGACCAAGGTAAACCCCCATACAGACAAACCAAAAAATTTAGTTTTGTTATAGGTTCAGATCTGAAAGTAGAGATTGAAAGGTACATGAAGGAAGTACATATCATAAGCTATAGATCCAAATTTTGAAGTTTCAAAAAAGGCTAGCAAGACACATTTTCCCTAGGGCGAATCTATCCTAGGAGGACACTTAGCAACAACTTTTAGTGATAGGTGCGCGGTGTCTTATCCTTCTCATATATGTCAAAAGTCTATTGTTTCTAAATTTTTTTATGCTTTAAATTGGTGATTCAAGTTTCACATTTTATAATTGAGTTTATTTACTATTTTTAGTTTTTCTCCCCAAAGTGTTACTCAAGCAGCTTTTACCCCGTCTTATCCTAAGATAAACAACAAGATATCCATTAAGGTTGAATCACCTAAGGGTTGAAAGTCCATATTACCTTTGGGGATTTATTTTTCCTAATGAAAGTAGAAAGATAGGTGCATCATCCCATCTTAATCCCCTCACCCATTTTTCTTCATTTGATTTTGGTGAACTTAACATTATACATCTTAATTTCTAAAATTAGATTCCATTCAAACCTTAGATCTAAGATTTGCATTAGTTTGCATTTAATTAATGGTTTTCAAAATTGCATTACTTTGCATCTCATTTAGGGTTTTAAATTTGCATTTTGCATTATTTAAAATCCAAAAAATTGCATGCATAGTACTTGCATATTAGTGTATTTTCAATCATTTACATTAGAAAACTTAGTTAAAATTGCATCCAAAAAGTTGTCACTTTTGTCTGTTTTTGTCCCTTCTTACACATTTGAATTTGGACATTCAAAATCTAAAAAATTAGTCACCAAAATCAAAATCTGAAACCAAAACAAAAAAACCCTAGCAGTAAGCTTCAAACTCATATTTTAATTTTTGCAACCCCTGTGTAAGGACCCATTCGCCCTTGGGAGAATCTATCCCTGTACAGGTGTCCTACCGGATTTTTGGGTGCATTTTTGTGTTTGTTTCTACATTTTTCTTTTGTTGTTATAACTCCATTTTTTGAAATTATGAAACTGTCTGATCTGAATGTTAAATAAAGCTATTCTTTTAGTGCAATATTGAGTAAATTTGAAAAAGCTATTTTTTGTTTCAATATTAGATTATTGCATATTTGTGGTTATTTTCTTTACTTATTAGATCATTTCATTGTTTAGATATATTAGTTTTCATTTTGCAAACATTGGAAACCATAAACTATCCCAAAACACTAAACAAGAAACTACACATTAAATGATCAACCTTGGAGAAAGCAAAGTTATTTGACAAATGTCATATCTCTTTCTACAAGTTAATGTATCCCTCAATCCCTTTAGTAGTGATGAATTTGATATGTTAGATGAATTCCCTGAAGATTTCATCTCACAAGGATCGTCCACTAAGGCTTGTTATGACAAACCAAAACAAAGGGAAGTAAATGCAATCACACCTCAACTTACCATTTACCCACCCTCACACCAACACCAAGTTCAAACCAAACCTGTGCTCATCATAGGACCACCTCAAAAAAAGTCTAAACATGTTGTAAGCATCTTGAACTATGCAAGGCAACTTACTAGTGGTAATGTTTCACAACAACCAAGTTATAACACCGTTGCTCATACATATAACACAAGGAACGATAGGCAACCACAAACTATACCTACTTCATTACCATTGCCTCAACCTATTTTTCCTAGTGCTCCTCGCTTGCCTTTGCATAGTATAAAGGAGTATTATCTTGTAGAACAACTTAAAAAAACTCCTACTAGGATATCCTTCTGGGATTTGATTCAAGCTTTAGCTAATTACCATAACATGGTCCCTCGTAGTGTACAACCAAATGATGTAGCAACCCTAATTCAAGGTATGAATCTAGTTAGTATTAACATATTATTTATTAAGATGATTTATCTCCATTGGAAACACAAAGATAAAATGAGGCCTTCATGATATTGGCTATTATTAATAGACATGGAATAAAAAGAACTCTCATCGACAATAGTTTGGCCCTTAATGTGTGTGGTGTAAAGCTTTTGGATAATATTGGAATGAATAAAACTAAGATTGAACTTGATTCCTTGTCTATTTGTGGGTTTGATAATGTGGGAAAACAACCTCTTGGTGTGATAACATTACCTATGACAGTTGGAAAAGTTACCTTACAAACTCCTATCCATGTCATGCCTCATGAGCTCTCATATAATCTTCTTTTGGGCAGGCCATGGACTCATGAAATAAATGGAGCCCCTTTAACCTTTCATCATTTAATTAAGTAAATTTACAACAATAAGGCTTATACAATCAAGGTTGATCCTCAACCAGAAACTTGTTTAAACACTAAGAAAGACAGGGAAAGTCCTTTGAAAACATTGATACCAACTTGAAAAGTAGAACCCATGCAAGAGAAAGAAAAAGAGAAGAATTTTGAAGAAGTGACAAACCTATTAGATGATGATTGGGGTTCATTGAATTTCATGCCTACATTCATGGGGGAATACAAAATCACAACAAAATAATCTAAAAAGGGAAAAGAAACAACGGTAATGTCAACGCAACATTTGGAGGAACCTTCAAAAGCATCTAGTTCAACAACTATAGAAGAGGACACAACTTACACAACAAATTATGATGAATTTGATTATGAACACCTACCATCCTTGAAAGAAATGAAAGCTCTTTACGAAAAAAGGGTATCAACTCTTGAAACAATTGGGATATAGTGAAAAAGAATGCGGAGTGAAAGAAAAAAGACATTCGTGTCCCTGTAGAGCCTAACATACAAGAAACAAAAAATGGTCTTGTATATTTCCCTTCTAAGATAATAAAATTTGGAAAAAGGCCTTCACTTAACATCAACACCATCATGCAAGATTCTTCTAAGACAACTCTTACTTTAAAGCATCCTGAACTAATCGATACCACATGATGAATCATTGGATTATTTTCAACACAATGAAGCCTTGGCAGAAATATCGGGAGTTTATGATAATTTACCGAATCATTACAACAAACAAGGATTAACTTGTGCCTTATATAGTACAAGATAATTTGGTGAGGAAAGGAAAACAAGTGTTGTTGAAGAAGAATAAATTTCAAAAATTCCAAATCAAAGTGCATTACCTATGAGAGATACAATTAATGTATCGATGGACATATATAATCAAGAGAAAGTGATTCAAATAGGAAAGTGCCTTGACGAGGATGAGCAAGAAGAACATGCAACACTATTACATGACTTTCCTAAACTTTTTCCTTGGACTTATTCGGATATGTCGATATTGACGCTAAGATAGTTATGCACAACATTGTCCTGGCATAGGATGCTAAACCGGTAAGACAAAAGATACACAAGATGAATCGTGAGATAGCATTATTGGTTAAGGTTGAAATTGAGAAGCTCCTTGATGGTGGCTTTATTCATCCTACTGATTATTCACCATGGATTTCAAATATTGTAGTTTTGGCAAAACCTGACAATCGTATTAGGATGTGCGCATAATTTTGTGATCTCAATAAAGAATCTTTAAAAGATGATTTTCCCCTTCCTAATATTGACATGATAGTAGATTCGATTGTAGGCCATGCTTTGTTATCATTCATGGATGGTTTTTTAGGATATAATCAAATCTTAATCAACCCTCAAGATCAATACAAGACAACATTTACCACACCTTGAGGAACATTCTATTGGTTTGTAATTCCTTTTGGATTAAATAATGTGGATGCAACATATCAAAGAGCTATGACATTGATATTTCATGATTAAAAACATAAAATTCTCAAAGATTATGTTGATGACATTCTAGCTAAATCCTTAACTCGTCAAGGCAATGTTAAAATCCTTCAAAATATCTTTGAAAAAATGCATAAGTACAACATGAGATTGAATCTAAAAAAGTGTGTCTTTGGTGTGGATAGTGGAAAAATCTTAAGTTTTATAATATCCCACAAAGGCATTTGTTAGAGTAAAGGTCTTAACTTAATTATGTTGATTAAGCTACCTTTATTCCCTTCTTAAGATTTCACGTTAGTTTGCATAAAGTGACATTTAATAATTATTAAATGTTATCCTATTAGGGCTTCTATTAGGGTTTGCATGATCTCCTTTTTATAAGGATTGATCCCATTGTATTTCATATCAATTCATTCTCTTGTTCTCTCTGATATATACATTTTCAATTTTCAGAGAACCCTTGCTTGTTTGTCTCCATCTCTTATTTTGCGACAGGTTATTTGCATGTAGGTGATCTTCGGGGTTTGTGAAGTTGTATTTTCTCAACTCCTACATGGTATCAGAGCTCCACACTTGCTGCTTCCTGTTCTTGTTTTGAAGATTTTTGGAGCTTCAAGGGTTTGGGGCTTGTTTTCTTGATCCAGGGCATACCTGCAATTTTGAAACATTTTTAGTTCAAATGGACCTCGCCATTGCATCCACAGCGGTCCAAAACCCCTAAATCGATTGTTCATTCGTCTACTTTGGACAAAGTCGAAATTTGAGGCAAAAAAAACTTTTGCTGATATGACCGCACGGTCGTCTACCTGCCTGGGAATTTTTTAATTTTTTTCGAAAAAAAAATTCGTCAAAAACTATTATTCTGCGAAATTATTGTAATGTTCTAGATTTTTTTTAAAAAAATAATAAAGATTAAAAAGGGTAGTTTAAAGGCTTGCCTAGGCCTAATTGTGCAATGTACCTGTGCGATACTGCGCAGTGAGCTGGCGGTACAAGGCCGTCGACCCTTTTTCATATTAAAAAAAAAAACTTTGTAAAAAAAATTTATTGTTTTTTTTAATTTAAAAAACATTTTTTTCCAAAACTAGCCCAATCACACTTTTACGGTGACAGTTGTTTGGCTGTCAAATTTAACCCATTATTTTTGCTGTGACGGCCGTATGACTGTCAAATTTAACCCAGCATTGACTTTTTCCCTCTTTGGAACTATTTTCTTCCAGAGGCCATAACTTGGGCATACAATATCATTTTTTGGCAAACGAGATATCGTCAGAAAGCTGGTTTTCTCATCTTTCCAGTGGTGTGGGTCTCATCACTTCTTTTTTCCGTTGGTGCATTCTACAGCTAGTTGAAGACAAAGGGGCTATTTTCAATCCCAAGCTCATAACTTTTGATCAGTTTCTCCGTTTTTCGCAATCTCAGCAGCGTTGGAACCGTATTTCAGAGCTCTTCAGTTTCATTCATGCAATTTTTCCAGATTTCACTCTAGGTATATTTTATTCAGTTATTTATGTTTTCACACTCTGGTGGATTACGTAGACATATTTGCTTTTGAAAACTTTTTGTTTGCATGGGATGCTTTGTTTTTGGCTGTTCTTCATGTATTTCCAGCATTTTGTCCTTTGAGGGCATTTTGAGCATCATTTGTAAGCTATATTTTATGTAAACGCACTAAGATAAAGTGTCACACTATTGTACATGCATCTTTTGGGGATTTTGCACATAAGGTTGTGCCATATTTTGTACTCGCACTGTTATTATAAAGTGCCATGAGGGGTTGTGTAGTTTGCCTTTGTTTTGCCATCACATCTTTGTCTGGTGAGTGTCCCTCCACGACGACAATGAATCCATACCATGGGGGGTTGTTTAGTTTGCTTTTGTTTGCCATCACACCTTTGTCTGGTGAGTGTCCCTCCACGACAACCATGGATCCATATAATTCTAGCCTCATGCATGTGTGCTTTGTTTTGCACACCACTTTTTTAGTTGTAGGTGCTATCTTGCGCACTTTTAGATGTTTCTTCTCCTTCATGCACTATAGGTTGTTTCACTTCATTTCAGTGGATCTGTCAGGCTCTCCCAGTTCAGCATTATGGGGGGGTTATTATATTGTTTGTGTTAATTCTTCCTTGGTTTCGCCTTGGAAGGGATCTTCCATTCTTAGTTGATCAATGTTTCAAACTATTGGTTATTGTGCTATCTGTATCTTCGTTCCAGGTGTTTGCTTTTGTTTGCCATCTAATTCGAGTAGTGTCATATGGGCACTTATGCAGACTGTTGTCTTCTTGTTCCTGATCATCTTATCTTTAGCAGAGGTTCTTCAACACCATAGTAGTCATCTTTTGATAGTTGTTTACAGCTTATTCTGCTTCAGTGATGTTTCTTCTTGGCTTTCTGCATCTCTTTTGGAGTAGAGCTTTTTCCCATGAGGTTTTCTCTATTTCTCCTTTTTTCAGAGATTTGGTTGTATTTGGGTACTTGATCTGGCTTAGTTGTCAGGACCCATGTTTGCCTTCTTGCATTGTAGTTACCTTTGCTTTCTTGCATTTGTTTGTAGCTGCACTTTTTCTCATCTTAAGGGGGGATGTTAGAGTAAATGTCTTAACTTAATTATGTTGATTAAGTTACCTTTATTCCCTTCTTAATATTTCATGTTAGTTTGCATAGAGTGACATTTAATAATTATATTAACTATTAAATGTTATCCTATTAGGGTTTTATTAGGGTTTGCATGATCTCCTTTTTATAAGGATTGATCCCATTGTATTTCATATCAATTCATTCTCTCATTCTCTCTGATATATACATTTTCAGTTTTCAGAGAACCTTTGCTTGTTTGTCTCTATCTCTTCTTTTGTAACAGGTTATTTGCATGCAGGTGATCTTCGGGGTTTGTGAAGTTGTATTTTCTCAACTCCTACAGCATTGAGGTGGAAACAAAGAAGATTTAAGCTATCATTAACATGCCACCTCCAAAGAACATTTCTTAATTAAGTAATTTATAAGGAAGGATTCAAGCTATCTATCATTTTGTGGCATCATTGGCGGATTGGACCTTGCCCTTTACACAAAATCTTAAGAAGGAATCAAAATTTAAATGGAATGAGGATTGTAAACAAGCTTCTGAAAGTTTGAAAGAGTACCTCGCCACCCTTCCTATTTTACAATTTTCCACTCAAGAAAAACCATTTATAATTTATATATCAGCATCTGCCCATGCTTTAGCAACATTGTTGACTCAACAAGATAATAATATTAAAGAGCATGATGTTTATTACATTAGTTGAACTTTAATTGATTATGAAACTCGATATACAATGATAGAAAAACAATGTTTGGATCTTGTGTTTTCTACTAGTAAATTGTGACATTATTTAGTAAATGCAAAAATTCATGTGATTACAAAGTTTGATCCTTAAAAACATATCTTTGCTAAAACAAACTTATCATGACGTTTAGCTAAATGGGCTATGTTATTAACCGAGTTTGATCTTAAATTTGTCTCTCACAAGGAAATCAAAGGACAAGCCTTGACCGACCATTTAGCTGATGCTCCTTTTCCATTAGCGTTACCTAGTGTGGACTCATTCCCTGATGAAAGTGTGTTGACTATCAAAAAGGAGATATGGGAATTATACTTTGACGATTCTAAGTGTCGAATTGGATCTGAAGTAGGAGTTATAATAATTTTTCCCTCAGGAAAGCCTATCCCTTTATCTTACCGTCTAAACTTCCTACGCACAAATAACACTGCAGAGTATGAAGCTTTAATTGATAATACGTGTAGCTTTATCCTTAGGTGTTCAAAACATTAAGATATTTGGTGATTCTCAACTGGTTATTAAACAAATAATTGGGTCATATCAATCAAAACATGAGAAACTAGCTTGATATAAATATCTCACAATGACATTGTTGGAACACTTTGAATCATATACCATTGATAATATTCCTTGAAACGGTAATTGACATGCAAATGCAATGGAAAGTGTCACTTCCCTTGTATCTCCTAACGATCCTTCTATGGATTTTACATTTATCATCCATACAATTATTAAACCATCAATAGATGAAAAAGTGAAAGAAGCGTTAGTGATAAATATTGAAGCCTCTACTGAATGATACCCACAAATATTCAACTACTTAAAAGAAGGTACCTTTCTTGAACCAACCGCTAAGAACACTAGAGCTCGTATTTGGAAACTTGCTACTAGATATGTCATCTTAGTAGATGTTTTATATAGACGATCCTTTGATGGTATTTTACTTAGATGTCTTAAACAATCAGAGATTCCTATAGCCCTTGAAATCTCATGCTAGTGCTTGTGGGGGATACTTTGGAGGAAGATCGTTAGTTCAAAAACTAATCTACATGGGATATTATTTGAGACATATGAAACAAGATTGTTTTGATCATGTTAAGAAATGTCGCAAATGTCAAGAGCATAAAAATTTGATCCATGCTCTTGCTTTCGAACTTCGTGCCCAAGTTACTATTTGGCCATTCTCGATTTGGGGTTTGGATCTTATTGGAAAAATATCACCACCTTCTTCTTCTGGACACACATTTATAATTACCGCAATAGACTATTTCATGAAATGGGTAGAAGCAATTCCTCTTCATTCCACAACAACTGATGCAATTTGTCATTTCATATTGGAACACATTATTGCTCGCTTTGGCCTTCCTTCTGCATTAGTTTCAAAAAACGGGATCCCATTTAAGAATAATGATGTGAAGAATTTTTTGAAAACATTCCACACTCAACACCATTTTTTAATGCCTTATTACCCACAATATAATGGTCAAGCATAATCAACCAATAAAACTCTCAAACAAATCTTGAGAAAAATAGTAAATAAACATAATAAGGATTGGCACACTCAATTGTCGTATGCATTGTGGGCTTATCACACTAGTATTCGAACACCTATAGGAAACAAACCTTATAACCTTGTTTTAGCATTGATGCAATAATGCCTTTAGAGTTAGAAATTCCTTCATTAAGAATTTCTCTTACATGGCTTATCGACAACAATACTTATAAAGAGAAATGATTACAACAACTTGAAATGATTGATGAACACATCAGTGCTCTAAAGCAACTTCAAGCCTATTCCAAAAAAATACAAAATAGTTACAATGATAATGCCATCCATTGTGCCTTTAATAAAGGTGATTTTGTGTTTTATGAGAATCAACATAATGTTAATGCCGCCCCGGGTGAAAAAGGAAAGTTTAATCTGAATTAGTTATGACCCTATGTAATTAATGAAATCTATGAGTCTAGTGCATACACATTAATAGAAATAGATGGTACACCTCTCAAAGAGCCTACTAACGTTGTGCATTCGTGCAAATATTACACTTAGCATCTCTCGTGAATAGTATGTATATTAAAGCATGTTCTTAGATTTAGTAGATAGTTTTCTATCTTATCTCACATTGTTTCATTCTTGACAAAAATTCCTTGTGTGTATTGAATTATAGAGTAATCTTTTATTGTGTTGAATTATTACTTTCATTTTGCATACTATTCAAATCTCATGTGTGTTGTGTTAAATTAGATCATTACATGTATTTATTTTCTTAATTAGATCATAAGTGCATTTTAGTTTAACATAAAACACTTAATCAAAATGTAGTATCAAATATCAACTTAGATGTTTGGATTAGATAACATAAAACTTAGATCATGGAGGTATTTATTAAATATTCTTATAAAGACTATTTAATAGATCACATTGATATCTAGTTCAAAACAAACATAAAATTCTTGTATATTTACATATCATGAAATTTTTATATACATGTCATCTCATATGCAACAATGCTTGTGCGGCCTATAGCTACCAAACTCCTCAGGGCCTGGTGGCGGTGCTCGTTGTGAGATGGTTGATCATGATCTGGTCATGGAGCTCATTTGATCTCGTAGGTCTTGTGCCTCATTTAAAGCAATCCCCTCTCGTACAAGTGTCACACCACACTACTGATCTATGTGATTTTTGTCAACCTACACTCTAGCAATCTCTCCCTGCAACCTAATGAGTTTTGACCATAGGAAGGCATGCTCCTCACTGTTGGTCAAAACTTGGGAAGCTCGAAGCTCCTTGTATGTAGTCTGAATCTGTGTAAGCTCACCTCTCACTCGCTCCTCCCCAACGGTGTATAGATCAACACATCTTGTAGCCTCCCCATAGGCCATCCTCCATCTCGCTAAGGGCTCAAAAAGTTTAGCATGACGCCCCACACTAGGTTGTGGCATATGCTTCACCTATATGTCTAGATGTGGGAGCAAGGAATGGGCCATCTCTACAGTGACACGATGGAAGAGGTCTCACCGATATTGAGTTCACACTATAAGACAAAACCATAAAGAAAATTAGAACATGCCATGGTATGTAAATGAGAATATACATAATATTAAAAACATAATAAAACTATAAAACATAGCATTACCTAGATCTCCAATCCACCAATCAGGGTCTCGCAATGGAATGATAGGCCCCTCATGTGCATGTAGCGTGGAAGGTGCAGTACCACTGGCCTCCCCACGCTAACAAATGGTGATTCCTATTACGCTTGCTGACTATGCTTGGGTGACTTGTGAGTGAGATGTATGTCTCCTCTCAGGGGCATCTACGACCTCACATAGCTCATCAAGATCATCACTCATCGGTTGTAGATAATCCTCACCTTCTAGGTGCTCTGCTATGTCATCCTCATCTGCATCTCCATCGACTACCTCCTCCTCTCTCACATCTCCTCAACCTAGAAGAGGTCTAGAATCACATGCAAAATGATTGACAGGGAAGACGTGTGTCGGTCGTGCTCTCACCCACAAAAGCTCATAGGCTATAGTGGTACATACGTCGTTAAGGTCTGATGCTTGGGGCACATCATGGTCCTCATCATCTGAGTCACTAAAGTACACATCATTAAACTTAGGACACTGAATGTATCCAAGTTTGGAGCTACTCGGTGATGGTCTCAGGTATGTGGTTCGTAACCTCGATGGTACTTGAATCTGTCCAAACTATCGCATGACACAATCATAATAAAAGGGAATCACTATATAGTCATGTCGTCCTAGCAGGAGCCTATCTTGTTGCATCCTGACAAGCTGATGCGTCTAATCTATCCATTGGGGTATGGTGAAGTAAGGCCTCCATACTATGTTATCCTCCTCTGAGTAATCAAACTAAATCCTCCAGTTTAATAAAACCCAAAACTCCTAGGCCCATCTCAAAGTATAGTTGAATGCTTGTGGGTACCCCACAACTGCTACTATGGGATAATCTATACTTCTAGTGCATGTGATATGCTCAAAGATCCAAACTTGTAAGAGTGTACAATACACTATATGATGTCTAGCTCTCGATAAAAAAGTGCCTGAGATGATAATAAAGGTGAGCCAACATATTGCGACCCCAGGCATAGATGGCCTAATGTTGTTCCATCTCGTAGATAGTATGCATGAGGCCTCCATCTAGGTGTGAGCCTCACCCGCTAGGAACAAGATCTAGAGCAATAGTGATAATCATGATCCATCGCAGCAATGGTGAGTGCCAGTATATAAGCCACGTAAGCTCAATGCGAGCCCAATGTCTGTTGGTTGCATGGGGTACCCCATGTAATACTCAATATCCCACCACATCTGCTTGTGTGTGTAATCCTCCTCAATATGGATGGTATCACCCCGAATGGGTAATCTCAATATGTAATGTACGTCCTCAAGTGTCACAGTCATCTCCCTGAAGGTAGATGGAATGTGCATGTATTTGTGCTTCATCTCTCTACTAGTGCCATAAACATCACATCGTGATATCTAATAGGTGACATGATGTAGATCCAAAATAGTCTATTCTCACATAAAATTTCCACCTCCTCCACTATAAGCTAGGTAACCTGCTCCCGGAGAAATGTAAATAGTTTGCCTCCTAAACGTTGATGAGTGCAGGGTGGAGCCTGGAAAAGACAAAATAATTTATCAATAACATGCCTAAAAATATTCATCAATCAATTAAAAGTAAAACAAAGTTGCTCTAGGACACTTGGGCCATTTTTTGATGGGGGGTCCTGGACACTAGCCATTTTGGGACGCTTTTGTGACATTTTTGGATGGGGTCCCAAAACCTCCTAAAATACATAACAAAATACTGTAAAGGAAAAAATGTAAACATAAATTAGGGTACAATGGACTAATTGTATGGTGGATCTCGTCGCATGCTACCTTGTCTCGCAAAATAGTCAATCTAGGGGGCCGGTATGGTCATCGGCTCAAAATATTCAATCACTCTGCAACAAGGTAATTTCTCAAAAGGTAAATGTCAAAATGATAATTAGAATTGTCAATTTTTTCAGTCATATATAATCAACTCTTTTAAAGAAAGCATATTTTATTCTAAGTACATTTCATTCAAATCAATATAATTGGGAATAATGAACTGCATTTTTGATGTCGTTTATTGGATTCACGATTTCATCTCCTATCTTATTCAATATCTATCAATATGTGGTATTGTAGTCTCAATACACTATCGTAGGCATTCACATCATCAAGCAAAGCCATTCGATGCAATTAGATTGCTAACCTGATTCCACCTCCATAAAGTAAGCAAAATTAGGGGGGGCATACATCTACTCTCGAATTTGATTCTCTATAGAAGTTTGAAAAGATGATTTTGAACAACTAATAAATCGGTGTTGAGGATGCGGGTCCTAACATAGGGGGCTTCATTCTCCCCATTTTTGAAATATCCATATGAGTATCCTTTTTATAATATAATTTACTTTCCAAGTCCTTTAGCTTGCATATGCACGAAGTGTCATTTGGCCACTAAAGTGGGGGCTAAATGTAGTGTAGAAAATTGTACTCCTATGTGATAGTACAATTTCACACCTAATTTGGACCTATTTTAGTGACCTCACATTTATGCATTTTTACCCTTCATAAATAGGCCCCTAAACCCCTTTATTATGCATCCCAAGCCTATTTTTATCATTCTCTGACATTGCAAAATGCATTGAATAAATGCATTTAATTAATTTAAAGCCTTGAAACACATTAATCCTAGATTTTTAGGCAAGGACCCATTTTCCCTTGGGAGAATGGGTCCCCTTTAGATCTGAATTCAAATTTTAAACATTTTTTGGCGTCATTTTAAAGTCCTAGATTCAAGTTTTACATGTCAGCTATTAGGATGTAATAATCGGGAAATTAGAAAGGAAGCCTATAAAGCCTAGTCTTTTCATCATTTTAAACTAGGTTGAGAAGAGATTTTTGTGAATAGTAAGAAGAGATTGAAATAAAGAAAGGAGGACATTCAAGAAAGCAAATTTGAAGTCTTGGAGTAGCATTTCACTTGTTTTTGTAGGTCTTCAAGCTCATTTTGTGAAGATTAATCAAGCATTGTTCATGATTGAAGATTGATGCCTATGGAGGATCATGATGGATTCTAGGTTTTGGGACATGCAACTAGCCATTTCCCTTGATCTAATGACTTGTTTCATAGTGATCCAATCTTCAATCTTCATTCTACTACCTACTTAAAGCAAGGTATAATCAGATTTTTGAATCTTTTAGGGTGTTGGATTTCTCCCTAACTAGGTCTCTTATTCATTATTCATGCTCATATAGGGATCTTATTCTAACATACTTGAATAAGGTTTCTTTGCATTTTAGTTCTAAACAATCTTATACACACTTAAGATTAGAGCTCACATACATATTTAAGTTTTAGATTTGTATTTTTCATCAAGGTTTAATTACCAAAATTGGGGTTTGACCAAGGTAAACCCCCATACAAACAAACCAATTTTTTTAGTTTTGCTACAAGTTCAGATCTGAAAGTGGAGATTGAAAGGTACAGGCAGGAAGTACAAATCATAAGCTATAGATCCAAATTAAGAAGTTTAAAAAAAGGCTAGGAAGACCTATTCACCCTAGGGTGAATCTGTCCTAGGAGGACACTCAACAACAACTTTTAGTGACAAAAAAGTGTCTTATCCTTATCAGATCTACCAGAAGTCTATTGTTTTTTATTGTTTTATGCTTTAAATTGATGATTCAAGTTTCACATTGTATAATTGAGTTCATTTACTATTTTTAGTTTTTCTCCCCAAAGTCTTGTTTACGTAGATTTTACCCAATCTTATCAAGATAAACAATACGATCTCTATTAAGGTTGACTCACCTAAGGGTTGAAATTCAATCTTACATTTGGGGATCTCTTTTTCCTAATGAAAGTAGAAAGATAGGTGCATCACCCATCTTAATACCCTCACCTATTTTTCTTTATTTCACTTGATATGGACAAGGGTAGGCAAAACCACGGGTCTAACCTCAATGGGTAGTGTGATTGTTCCTAACGATTGCTTATTAATATTGTCAAAGCTACAAACACTAAGACTCGCTCTATTGTCTATGAGAGTACATCTAACTCTAGTTTCATTGATGATCACCTTTATAATTAAGGCTTCGTGCTTATTTTGGATCTCAAGCAAGTGTATTCACGTTGAGGGAATGTAATATCGAACTTTGTCACTTGCATACAATCAAATAAGGAAGCTAAATCATTCAGCCTAACAGAAGGTGGGACATCAGTCTTTTGCAAAGCCTGTTGGAGTATCCTATGGTATGTAGGTGATATTTAAATCAAGTCCCAAAGGGGGATTTATGTTGGGGTACTACAATTTTTCTCAACAAGATCATACTCCTTACCACTACATTGAGGAATTTTATGTGTGAGCAACTGTGTGATAACTTGGTTGTTGCAACACATGCTTACTAGTGAGTTATTTTGCAAAGTTAAAGATATGACCAGGGAGTTTAGGATTTCCTGTAATGAGAGGTGATTTGATTGTTACTTGTGTGTTCATAACCTCAACTGAGTTATCTACTTGTTGATGACCTTCGATTGAGGGGGGATCGAATGTCATCTTAACATCTTCATCTATGCCATCCATCTTACTGTATTTTGAAAGAAATGTATTAATGATTTCATCCTCCCATGCCACAATATATTCCCAAGTAAGAGAGGTATTAGGAGAGAAACAAACAAGATTCTCATGACACTCAACAATTGGATCCTCTAACACCACGATACCTTCTTCACAAGTGAGTGAGGTATCAGGAGAAGAACAATTATGATTGTCATGATTGTCTAAAATTTCATCCTCTTGCACCAAAGTGTTCTCACGAGTAGAGAAGATGTTGGGAGGTGAATGAAGATGAGGCAAAGTGATATTAAGAAATGTGTCTATAATTTCATTTTATTGTGTTAAGATACTCTCACAATTAGGATGGATAATATGAGAATAACTACCATGATTATCATGAGTATCGATGGTTTTATTTGTTGGAATGTTATAAACCTTAGTGGATGATCTAGTTGAGATGAAGTCCCCAAGGGCATCATCTAACATGTCAAAGTCATCACAACTAAAGGGCTTGGTAGGTATATAATGCACTTGTGGAAAGAGATCTAACATGATCATATGACTATGCTTTCCCTAAGATTAATCATTAAATTTTAATTGCAATCTAGTTTTATGCATGTTAAGGCAAACTAGGATTGTAAACAAACTTACAGACCTATGATAGACACATATCTAGAAATTAGATTCTAGAATTACAAATAAATAACATGCATTAATCTGTTCTAGAGATCTCAAGCAGGTTTTTGGAGGACTACGACGCCCTAGGGCGTCTGTGTCCTATTAGGTGTTTTTTGAGATTTCACTTTTAGAGGCAGTAGTGATAGGAACTAACTGTGTGACAACTTGCAAATAGGTAGATTTAGAATTAATCCTGTTTATGTTTTATGAGTTTCTAAATTTGCAATGTGTTGTAACAACCTAGGGTTTTGAATTTTTACCAAAATAAAAAAGTAAACCCAAATTATGCAATGTTTCAGAAAATGTAAATAATTTTCCTACAAATTTGATAATTCCAACACTAAAATGCAAAAAAAAAAATCATATATTTGTAACAACTTAAGCAAAATGATAACTTTCTTGCACATGCAATAACACTTTTTTAGAATTTTAAATAAGACATTTACAAGTAGAGACAAACTAAAAATATAGAGACAGGGACCTGTGCAAAAGTTGTTTGAGCCACCAATAGCAGGACAAAGATGCCCAAGGGTGTCCCAATCCTGGACAAAGTTCCATAAAACGAAAAGATTGGAAGTTTATTAGATTGCTTATAGGTTTCGTTTCTGTGTGCAAATAGGTTTGACAATGATTTTTTTCCAGAGTTTGGTTAATTTATGATTGTGAATTTGAAAATACAAGTGTGCAACAATGTTGAAAATGCTTGAACAATAAATGACAACGTTGAATGCAATTTTCAGATCTAATGATGTAATAATTGACTGATTCCAAGATGCAAAATTCCGAGAAAGATGATTTGAAACAAATAATGTAGTTTTTCATTTTTTTGACTTAAATGAAAGATGCCTAAATGGATGCAATAAAAAAATCAGATTTTAATGACCTAATGAATGCAATTTGGATGTAGATTTGGTATGAAATGACTGAAAGTAATCCTATTACAACCTATGATGCAATATGAAATGCATTTAAAAATAATAATTGTAATCTTTTATGATACAAAAATGAAACCCTAAATGAACAATACAAGACAATGCAATGTAAAACCTAGATCTAGGGTTGAATGCCTTCATATTTCAGAAGGTTTAATATGTCAAAATGTTAGGTTCCAAAATGTAACATATGAAAAAGGGAACCCTAAGTTTAATGTCTAAACCTAGGATTGCTTTTTGCTCCTTTTTCAAATGTACATTAGGATGCAAATCAACAAGGTGTTTAGATTGACTTTCAACCATGGAGGTGAGGTAATCAAACCTGAATTTGCATCTTTTAGGGTCTTGGAAATAGACAACTTAGATTAATTTAATATGATTAACCTAATTCAACTATGTGCCCTAATATGAAAATTACAATATTTTGATGATTAACGGATCAAAACAACTTGTAGATAGATCTAGGAAGGGTAGGGGATTGTGCACCTATCCACAAAAAATGGTTTCAACCATTGTAGGAGAACATAGGTGCCCTAGGGCGTATGGGTCCTTGTAGGGGAGTCCTCAACTTTTACAGTCCTTTGATGTTAGATCTGAGACTATTGTTTTTGCTTGCAGACTTGTTAGATTATTGACGGATATTTCTGTAACTGAGTTTCCATGGGTTGACAAGATGTAGGGCTTTGAAATCAACAACAAATACATGATCTTCAAATTTATTTCAATCCTCTTCAAACCTGAAACATGTACATCTAAAGAGAGGGAAAATGTTGTGCCATTTAGGGTATTGCCTTAGTCAAACCCCGTGTTAGTGTTTCCACTTCCAAAATGGTAATGTGAATGATAAAAATGGATTGATAGGAAGGAATGATAAATCAACAAAGTGCTGCAACTTACCACCCTTCAATGGCTTCCTTGAAGAACTAAAGTCATACACATCACCTGAACCTATCTTGGATCTTGCTTGCTTGATTTCTTGAATTGCTTAGAGATCTACAACAAGGGTTAGCCTTCATAAACAATGATAACATAAACATGCGTAAACTCACATAGGATTTGACATGATGCTTGGATATTGAATTGCTGCAATAAAGCTCTGAAATGCTACTATTGACTTGCTCTTAATAATAATTTTTGCTCATAAATTCCCCTTCTAATTTTAAAATGGTGAAAAGACTAGGTATTTATAGATATTTATTCAATTTCTTGAAAATTAGATGTTGATAGCCGACATTTACAATCTGTATTTTGAATGTTAAAATATTGATACCGACATATCCAAAATTAGTCCCCAACAAAATAGGGGGACCCATACGCCCTAGGGTGAATGGGTCTTGGCCCTATTTTCTAGGATTTTAAGTATCAAGGGTAAAATATCAATTGGATGCATTTATTCAATGCTTGCAATTTGTTGAAAGACGGTAAAAATGGGCCTCAAGATGCATAATTTAGGAAATTAGAAGCTTAATTAGGTCCAATAAATTAAGGGGAACAAAACATAAAGTGAAATTGTCAAGGGTGAAAATTTACAATGCTACACCAATGCCAAACCTTTACTAGCATTTGTATTGCCTCTTAGAGGTTCAACTACATTAAACATCCCTTTTATCTTAGAAAAAAATCATTTCATTCCCCTTTTCCAACAAAACTTGGTTCCACCCTATATTATCTTCTTTGTTCTCGATCTTATTAAAGTCACCACCTAGTACCTACGGAATCGTTGGTAGATTGTTAGCAAGTTAGTTCCACAATTCTACTCTACTCCTATATTCATTAGGAGAATAAAGCGTATGGAGTCTATAGTTTTCCTCTTGAAATATTATTACCACTCCAATAACCTTATTACAAGGAGAGCATCCAAAGTTTATCACACCTGAAGCTTATTTGGAAGAAGGTAATATTGAGAAACCTTGTCTTCTTTTATTATCATGACTAATGGAAAAACTAGATACATTTCTTGTGATGAATTTTAAAGCACACTTTAAAGAGAAACAAACACTTTCTACTTCTTATAGCATGAATGAATCAAAACCATCTCCAGAGTTACATAATATCCTAACCATCACCCTCTTATTAGAGAATTCCAAGCCTATGAAATTCTAACTTATACATTGTCTTCATTTTGGGAGGGGGTTACATAGGGGCTTTAGACCTATATAAGGTCCATTAAAACAACTAGGAAGCTTTTCTTACTTTCCTTTATTACTAATTTTAGAGTTAACGTTAGAAAATTCACTTTACTTTATTTTCTTAAATTCTTCTATCAATTCATCTACCATTTTTATTATTTTTTTGGATTAGGGCAAATAGTAGGGAATGAAATCACTTTATTGCCCCTTGTTCTGGCATCTCAATGGAATATTTTAGACTTTTAGAACCCACTACAAATATAACATTATCTCCATCTAAATCACTTATAAGGAAATCAATCTTGGGTAGCCTATGCATGCCCTAAGAATATATTAGAGGCTTCTCTATATCAATTTCTAGGTTTTGATACATATTATTTAATTTTAAAACACCTACATTCCTTACTTCTTCCCTGATCATTTTCCCTTAAGGATTCCAGTTTAGGGGAAGGAGGGGATTTTTTTTACTTAATGAATATGGAGGGCTAATTATTATTACAAGAAGTCACCCCAGTTAACCCTTCACAATTCCTAATCAATTACCATATTATTCTGTATAGAAGGATTGGGATAATTAGTATCGTACTTTCGAGGCTCAATCAAATGACAATATTTTCTCTAATGACCGTATTTTTTACACAAAAAGAATGTCTTTAGGCCACCAAATACTTAAATTTCACATTGAAAATTGTTATTGAATCAAATTGAAAACATAAAAAAAATAGGAATTTCATTATCCAACTTTATAGAAATTTGAACCCTACTATTAATATGAGGTAGAATAAATCTAGTTTATTTGATCATAATTAAAATAAAACATTTAGAATTTTAATTCACCTCAGGTAAGCATTAATTATGACATCTATTGGGTTGAACTCAGGTTTCCAAGAGAGCTATCTATAATTAGAGCAACCCAATTTCCAAAATGTGATTTAGGGCTCATTTATGCATATTTGCATTCTTAAAAATAACCATGAATAAATCAATTTGTACCACTCTACAAAAAAGGAATCATAAATCCATAATTTTTTCCCACAAACTAATTTACCTAATTATCATTTAAAATTTTGTAGATGACAGAACTTATTTATTTAAATGAACAAAAAATGGCAATATTTCTCAATCTATTTGATTTTTATATATTTATAATTTTAGACACCTAGAATTAGGAGAAATAACTATAAATTTATTAGGTATGGGGGTTTCTCTTGCTTTGGTGAGATCCTCCCCTTTGAAGATGTTGTGTATGTCTCCTCTTCCATATTTACTACTAATAGTAAACAAAACTAACTTTTGAACTACTATAACACCCTCAAAATGTAGAACTTGTTTGAATATTTATTTAAATAATTCAATAGTAGCATCATTATCCTAATACTTATCATTAGAAACCAAATTTTATAGACAAACCATTAAATATGAGCTTAAAATCCTTTCTACTTCTATTTTATTTTCCTTTTCTCTGGTTTCATGCGCCATTAACTACTAGCTCCCTAAGAGTCATTGTACCTAAGAAGTTCATTCCAAAAGCCTTGGGACATCCCACCCTCCAAAATCCAACTTGACACACAAAATAACACCTACTTATCAAAAAATAGAACTATTCCAAAACACATGAGAAACAAGAGTTAAAGGAAAATAACATAAATTACTTACTACGGAGAAAAAATAATAATGACACACTATTTCACAATTACCACATAATGAAGAGATAAATAACAAAGATTACCAAAAAGACAAAGACAACCAATCTAACTCTTTCACATGAAAAAAGGGATCTCCAAAAGCTCTCATGGAGGACGAATTTTCATCTTTCTCAACTAGCTCTAGAGCGCCTTATTATAAAAAAATAGAAGAATAACCATTAGTTAAGTCCTAAGATTAAGAGATACAAGTGCATAAGATTGCTTGCACATAAATGAATAGAATTTTTATCTTTAGTAAGAGCATGTGCATATGATTACTAACACATTATGTAACATGCTTTAGAGATAAATCTAGAAAAGTAATGATTATAGAAATAGGTGGATCTTTCATCTATAAAAACATGTCTTTTATGCATGAGAGATAAAAGAGAGATTTGGGACATATTATCACATAGAAAAATGTTACCCTCATAACTTAATTCTACATTTTGAACACACTTTAGAATTTTCTTCCCTGGTATGTTGTATGGATCATTCGAGCCTATCCTTAGCCTATTTTTTCCTCACTATATTGCCAAACTTATTTATCACATTTAGACTCTTCTCACTAACTTGAGATCACATGTTAAATATTTAGTGATTTATCTAGGATGGGAGCATGATGCATGAATATTTGTGCAACGTGTTAGCATCCCACAAGTCAAAAAGTAAACGTAGCTTGCTACTTAGCTACCTATTGTCACCCATGGTAATGCTTGTTCATTAAAAAACACCTACACTTGAATATAACTTGTGAGCTTCCACATTTTACTCATCCAAAAAGTAGTTTGAATTCTTCACTCTTAGCTACAACAAGAAGACTCCATTGCTTAAGCTTATTACAAAGGTTGAATTTTTTATTCTATTATGAACATCTCCAATGCTGTGTTTCTTCTTCTCCATCACTTGGATAGTAATATCCTTCAAGTTTAAATCTTGTTTGGGGTTTTATTATAGTTATATATTCCTATTATTTACTTCTACATTTCTTGGTAAGTATTTTGGTGTTCATCACCTCCTATTCTCTTGTTTAGTCTCATACTCAATAAGGTGTTATTCTTATATACCAATGATTTACTATTCATAGATTTTTATTTATTTACCACTACTCTTAATTGTAGATGTAATTAGGCCCAAAACACACAATTTTCATTTATTTTACATCTTAGTATAGTTTGTGGAGGTTAAAAGACCAAAATAGGGGCTTGACCATTTTGGCAAGATACTACTAAGTATCACCAAACATTTTCTTTGTTCTTTAGCTATAGGTATTTATGAATTTTTCTCTCATTTATCATTTTTGTTTTCTCCTTAGAATATATAAATTTGGTTATATTTTTTATTTATATATTATTTTATATCACTTGAGTTTCTGTATTTAAAATTCTAGAGTTCTATTTTGTATCGTGTCATATGGACAACAATACGTTGCATAGATGTACATGCATCATATTAGCATTTAGGATAGTGACTTTCATTTTTTAGCTCTATGTTCCTTTTTATTAGTTTATTGCTTTGAATTCCATTTGTTACATTTCTGTTTTGGCTTACTATGAATCAACATTTTCCTATTTCACATAATCTTTTAGGTTAGTGAAAAACACCTTTTTTGCAAGGTTAAAATATAAGGATTCTAGTAGTACTTGACTCTTTTTATATCTAAAATAATAAAAAAAACATTATATTCAAAAAATAGTTTTATCTTGGAGTAATATAGGAAATTATTTAACTTGGAACATAAAAGTCACTCTAAACTTAAATCACGTTTCATATATTACACATATTGATCCATACTTTGTAATAGATTTAAGAGAACATATGTAGGAGATAAATGAGGTAGCATGAGTTTGAGCTTGTCTCTTTTCCCTTTGGGCAAGGAACGTTTAAGTGTTGTAATCAATATTTTGATGTGAACAAATCAGCTTTAGTGTTGTATATATCATGTATTTTATTATTATGGTTGCTTATATGTTCTAATTTACTATTATACATGATTGCATCTCTATAACTAAAATTAGTATTAGGTCCCTCAAAAGTTTGAACAAGAGAGTTGTTTATAGAGTTCCAAGTGGGAAAGAAGTGCTACACAAAGGCTTGTGAAGTGAGCATAATTTTGAGGCCCTATAGATTATGATAGGAAGTTGTGCAAAAAATATCACTTTCACAATTAAGTAATTTTGAAAATTGTGGTATAAACAAAATTGTTCTATTGTTTATAAAATCATCAGCTACATAGAAGTGTTAGTTTCACCAAAACTTAAGAAACATGGAGAAAAGAAAATAAGACAAATGATGATTCTAGGACATGCTAGGAAGGTTTTGAAGGGGTGCAAAGGTCAACACAAACTGAGGAAAGCAACCACTTTCTTGCACACTCATGCGCTATAAAAATATTTTCTTGGTGATAAGTCACCATAGGATTGAAGATGTATGCTTGTGCAAATTTAGGCATTGACATGGTCAAATCTTTGTTACTAAGTCAACAATATGAAACAATGATACAAATAATAGACAAACATGCAAGGATATTTAATAATGATAATGTAAGCAAATGATACAATATTGATGCTCTAATTATGGTCTCTATGTGGTTATGCAAGTTGAAAGTAAGAGCTTTTGATGTGTCTTTCAAATGAATAAGGACATGTACTCAAATATAACATCTTAGCACACAAGCTAATGTTTTTCACATTTTAGAATGCTCATAATATCTAGTTGTAGCCAGTTAGTAAGGACCTAAATTTAAATCTAAATATTAAAAGTTTTGGGGTCATTTCCTCACTCTCATAACTGCATTTATTTAGTTCAACAATTGCAAATTTGATTCAATAAAGAAAAAAGAGAAATATAATTATGCAAAAAATCATGTTATTTGCTAACTTCCATGCTAAAATACATCACTTGTACATTAATCATTATTCTAAAATCAAAAGTCAAGCGAATCTAAAATAAATAAAAAAATTTGTAATTTTAACAATTATAAATTGGAGTTATTTTCACTAATCATACTATTTACATCTAATAATACAAAATGTCAACAATAACATAATAAGAATTAAATTAATAAAAACAAATTTAATTAAGAAGGAAATTAGTGAAAATAACTGCAACAATTGTGAAAGTTATGTTTAATGATAAAAATTATCAATAATAACATAATAATAAATAAATTAATAAAAAATAAATTTAGTTGGGAAGGAAATAAAATATAGAATTACGAACATGTCTTGTCGTAACAAGAACATAAGCATCCTTTATAAAAATTTATAAAAAACAAAGAGTAAGAATAACAAATTCCAAATATAGAAAACAGAATACCTACCCGGCGTTGCAAGACGCCAACAAGAGGCATCCCATCGAGGAAGTAAGCATTCTTGGATTTTACATTCAATCCACATGTATTACATCGTGCGCAGACAGAGATGGTGAACGTACAAGAATGTTAGCATAATTCAATGGGGTCCTCAAAGGTTCGCTTTGACATTGACGGGAGGTAATTGTAGCTTAAAAATTTAGGTTAAATTGGCTGGTATTTGACCTCAGAAAGCTCTTTAGCGCTTCACGGGAAGTATGTTGTTATAGAGGTGACTTGCGTGTTTTACACGGGCGTAGGTAAGAGAGGGCCATCATTTGTGACTTAGTAAAGGTGGATTTAGGTGGAAGAGAGTGGCAGCCGCTACAGTTGGGCGGGACAAAGGGACAGACACCATCAAAGCTTAGAGGAAGTTTAGGCGGTCAATTGGCGTCACACAGAGAACGTAATGGTTGGAGCTCATGTGACCGAGGGGGGAAGGGGAAGGGGAGGGAGGGGACACGTTTGGAGTTGTTGAGGAGCAGTCTGGGCTTACGGTTAGGATTTCCCATTCGCAGCGCAAAATGGAAGACGGATCGGGCCCAACCACTGCCCCTCCTCTGCGCTGTGCAGGTCGCATTGGTGCGCATCTCGTCCATCTTCTAAGCTAAGCAACCCAATGCCTCTCCATTTATCCTCATTTTTCATCCCACATTCAATCTGTTCTGTGCGTGCGCAATGGCGTCCAAGGGGAATAACAGCAGCAAGTACAGGAAGACGTCGCCCCTGATTCCCAAGTCGCCCACATCGCCGGCGTCTTCGATAGCGTCTTCGTATTTGTCGAGCAGCATGGGCTTTGGCTCCACGTCCAAGTCGGCCGGACGGAGCACTCCGACAACGCCGGGCAGCGCACGGAACTTGCCGTCATTTGCCCTTCAGAGCAAGTCCCTTCAGCCTTATGCTTATGCCGATAGCCTCGCCTCAGCAGACTTTCAGAAGTCCAAGGAGAACGTTACCGTCACTGTTAGATTTCGTCCTCTCAAGTAACTTAATCTTCCTCACAAATTTCTTATTAATGCCTGGCTTAATTATGATTTTTTTTAGTAATGCCTGTTGTTATTGATCAATTGCTCAGAGTTAAAACTAATAGGCAATTAAAATGAAGTGAAGCGGAATAAAGTGTCTGAAATGTGAGGCATTTTGTTCTACCTGTCGGATCACATTACACATCGAAATAAATTTGTACTTATCCAGGTTAAATCTTGAATGCAAAGGAATTTTGTTTTTTTCTCCTCCTCTTTTCTTAAACGGAGAGAGCCATTATCAAAGTCTCAGCTCGACATGCCACTGAATTGAGTATCTTGTAAATATAACATGTATAACATGTACAAGGCAATAATGAAAGAGTATGAGATCTGGAAAGACCACAAGCTAGATCGGATCTGCAGTGAAACTTTAAAAAACGAAGCATGTCAATTTATTTCGAAACCATAAAAGAGGAGGCATGACTTTTGGGTGCAAGTCCCCAGGCTGATGTGTTAGCATTCATTTCTAGGGTACCGACATTGTTTACAGGTGCTCGTTTCTTTTGTTGGGCCGTTTCTTGTGATTATGCCAATGGGAGTATTCTAAAAATTCCAAGCTTTTCCCAAACAAAGTGGCATAGCAAACTAGTTGAGGGTTTTGTTTCACCATAATATGTAATATCAATCCAGGGATTTGCACCTCAAAGCCCTGCTTCCAAATGTCAAAGTTTCAAATATTGTTTGTCTATTGATAATGTTTTTTGTTTCTATGCACCTAATCTTTATTTTGTAAATGCATGTTGTACTTTTGAGGAATTTTGACAACGCCTTTGATTAGATGTTAGCCCCAAACAAGTAATGTACACCATTGTCTATCTTTTCCAGAATGTAAATTTTCCAATAATAGAAATATAAATGCTTGTGTGTTACGGAAATTTATATCTCGATTATCAGTATGCTGAATTGGTGGATCAATTAATGTATACTGCATGAAGATGTTAGTAACACATTTTCAATTTTGCAACAGCTGTCTCTGAGTTGTGTCAAAGGCTAATTTAACTTAGCTTTCATTAGCTCATGAATTTTGGGCTCTGTTTTCTTTGCATTTGATAACCTACTTTGGGTGTTTTATTTAACACAATTTTCTTCGTGTTGTCTTCTGCAACGGTGGTTGAGTGCACAGTTTGGTGAGATTTAAAGGTTTTGGTATTGTGTAGTGAATTTGAACCATTATTTCATCAAATTGTAAATATCTAAGTAAATGTGGTGCAGTTCACGAGAAATTCAGAAGGGAGATGAAATAGCTTGGTATGCAGATGGAGATACAACTGTTCGGAATGAATACAATCCAATGACAGCTTATGCATTTGGTAATCAATTACTTCCATATGACAATAATAATATTGCATCATAAGCTCTGCATTTGTTTACTCTTTTCTCATATTTTGACAAAGAAATCCAGAACTTACGAGGCATCTTCAAATCATGTGAATCCATTGTTTCCTCCTATAATTTACAATGTAGAGAACAAATTACTGATATATTTCTTCAACAATGAATTGGCATAGAAAGCAGAGGAAAGGGCATTTCATACATGAATTCCATAATGAATTTCTATTAGTCAAAATAAAGTTAAATTTGGTTGCCTTTGTGTTAAGAGGATTTGAATGTTAATAATTGAAATGAAGCCCTATGTGAATGCAGAATTTATTAACTGCAAGAAGCAGGGATAGTCTCGTGTTGGATGAGAACATTTATGTAACACTTTTTTGTTATTTCATTGGTAGTTTACATGAAATCAACTGTAAAATTATATTAGCTCATTAATTAGGTTCTATGTTAATGTAATGCCATTATTGGATTCCTTATTCAAGCCACAAATGTTTAGTAAAATAAAAAAGGTGACAATTTTATATGGAACACATAAAATGACAAATTTGCATAGCCATTAACCCATGAAACGATCAACAAACAAATTCAACTAGTGACAGTGAGCTAGTTCAGGTAGCGAAGGGTTTTTTTGCAGCAACAAGCAGGGGTGTGGAGTTTTCATATGGCAATAGGTTTGCAGGTGTGAAGTATTTGAGCAACAAGAAAGATTAGAAGGATTCTTTGAACTTTTTTCTCTGTTTCTGATAGTGAATTCTTTTTTAAATAGATTTCTGAATTACTTTTTTGCTTTAAAACACCATTACACCTGCACAAACCTTCTTCTCCTTCTTTGTTGTGACCTTCATCCTGATGACTATTTAATCTGATTATTGAAACAGGAAAAGGGTCTCTTCTCAAATCTGTGTAAACCTTTAGGAAAATCCTTCATGGATACTCTGAGAATCAGTTAAAATTTAGGGCAATGAAATCTACTTTGAATGTATTTTTAAAAATTATTGTTAAATCATCCTTCTTTCTATTATTAATGTTAATTTTTTTAAAACTTTTAGTTAGGAACACAGGACTATGTTTTTTATTATTATTTATTTAACTTTTAAATGTTACAATTTTTATATCATTTTAATTTGTGATTTTTAACCTTCTAAATTTTTAATTATTGGATAGATTAATATTTTTTATAGATAATTTAGTTGTGGATTTTGTAGGGACCCATATCTATTGAAAAAGAATATATACATAAAGACTTAAAGCCGATTTTAACTATATGAAGCATACAAACCAATGTTATATGGCCCAGATGGAACATAGGCAAAACCTATCTATACAAAAACTTATACCAAAGTGAACTAAATAGGTGTAGGCATAGATGCAATAGCATGATCTTTACCAACAACTTTGACTCAAATGTGAGGGAAGAGTGAAAAGGCTGAAAATTTGTAAGCGACTATTTCTGAGTATGGCTCTAAGATTGTCAACATACAATGCCATATCTTGGAAAAACAATTTCTAGTGACTAATATTGTGTGCAAGACCTAAACCAGAATTTATCTTATAAAGGGCATTTCAATCGATAAATTTATACTCTTAAATGTATTACATTTCTCATTTTAATTGGAATTGTGGTTTTAGGGCAAAAACTAGGAATATCAAAGCCTTGTTCCTGCCAGCCTACGGGACGAAAGATAGTTAATGCAACTAAGCCAAAGGGATCAAAGGGCGTTGGAAAGGGAAATAAGACAACTTGCAGCAATTAACAACTCTATTCAAAGTAATAAAATGGGTGAACAATTGGGAAATGAGTTGAGGGCTTTCATGGAGCAAAATGAGAAGACAACCCAATTACTCCTACAAACCCTTCAAAATATGAACAACACAATTAATGCTCTTAGACCCAACCAAACTAATGGGTAGGGTAACTGGATCATCTTTCTTACCTAGAGAGGGACCATCAAGAGAGGAAGAAGAAAAAGTAACCTTAGAAGAGAAAGGGGCCAACCTAATAAAAATTTACATCAAAAGGTGGATAAAATGACTCCCCCCAACTTTGATGGGTCAGGAAAGGTCAACACCCATTCATGTATCCAAAAGTTGGACACATATCTATCTCTCAGTCCCATGTCTAAAGAAGATGCCATCAGATTTGCCATCTTACATTTGGAAGGGGTTGCACATGATTGGTGGCACCATGGTTTGATTACTCAAGGACGCCAAAACATAACAACCTATAATGGGTTCATGCAAAAACTTATGGATCGATTTGACCAAAAACACCTTGGAAGACACTTTAAAAAACTCACACAATTAAAACAACAAGGATCCGTAGAAGACTATATAACTGAATTTCAAAAGGTCTTAGTCACGATACCTGGGATTAGGGAGACAAGGCTAACTTACCTATTTATTGAAGGACTATCAGAGTCAATTCTTGGTTTAGTGAGTGCTTTTGACCCCACATCTCTTCAAGATGCAATTCAAAAGGCCCTAAGGTCGGAAACCACATCAACAAAGGAAAAGAGCCAGTCCAAGAACATACTTTCAAGATCGCAAAACCAACCCCCCTACAAAAGAAGCTGGCAACAAAAGTCATTACCTTCTCAATCACACACAACATGGCAAGAAAGTACAAAACACTGAAGAATAGGATTATGTTTTGAGTGCAAGGAAAAATGGGAGCCATGACATAGGTAGATAGGGAGAGGAAGAGCACACAACTTAGACGCAATATCGGATGAGGAGATAAATGAAGAAGAATATGAAACCCGAAGGAAGAAAAGGAAACAAGAGGATGAAGAAAATGCAAGTGATACATTAGCCACACTTTCGGGAGTAGCCAAATACAAAAAGGACAAAAGGACAAAAAGTGATTGTCCTAGTGGATAGCAACGCCACTCACAACTTCATCCACAAAAGCCTTGTGACAAGAATGAAATTAGAACTCCATGTACACAAAGAATCCAACAACTAAGTATTACCTTAGGGAGTCATCAAATCAAGGAGGACTTCTACGTGGTAAACATGGGTGATATTGAAGTGGTGTTAGGCATCCAATGGTTGCACTCCTTTGGGCAATATTACCAAGACTTCCAAAAGATGGAGCTTTGTTTTCAACATAACGGTCAAGAGGTAATCCTACAAGGTTTATTTGATGGGACCCCAAGGGTATTATCATCCAAAAGAATGGAGAGAGCCTTTAGACATGGTCAAGTAGAATGGGCTGCACAATGTATGGTACTTGATAGATCTTTAACCAATAAAGGAAAAACTATACGTGTAGACATCCAACCTATCTTGAACAAACACAAAAAAGTGGTTTTGAACATACAATTGAGCTTGAAGAGGGGGGAACCCGTTATCACAACACCCTATCGCCATCCAAGAAAATATAAAGAAGAAATTGAGAAAACCATAAAGGAATTATTGGATATGGGACATATTCAACCTAGCTCTAGCCCCCTTGCTTCCTTTGTAGTATTAGTAAAAAAGAAAGATGGTACCATGGGGATGTGCATTGATTACAGGGCCCTTAGTAAAAAGACCATTAAGAAATGTTACCCCATTCCTAGGGTAGATGAACTAATTGATGAACTTCATGGGGCAGTATACTTCTAAAAAATTGACCTATGTGCAGGGTACCACCAAATTAGGGTAAGAATGGAGGATGTCCACAAAACAACTTTTAGATGTCGTTTTGGGCACCTTGAGTTCCTTGTCTTGCCTTTCAGATTGACTAATGCCCCTTCTACCTTCTAATCTTGCCTCAACCACCTTTTTAGCAAACAAGTAAGAAAATTCCTCTTGGTATTCTTCAACAACATATTAATTTATAGCAAAACTTGGGAAGACCACCTAAGACACATAGATGAAGTGTTGGGGATATTGGAACTGCAATCATTATTTGCCAAAATGTCCAAATGTGAATTTGGATTAGAAGAAATTTTATATCGAGGACACAAAATCAGTGCCCAAGGAGTTAGCGTTGATGAAGAAAAGATCAAAGCCATAAAGGATTGGCCAAGACCAAGGACTTTAACACATCTAAGAGGGTTTTTGGGACTTTGCAGCTACTAAAAAAGATTCGTTAAAGGCTTCTCAAAGTTAACGGCCCCACTAATAGACTTAACCAAGAAAGGTGCATTCTCATGGTGTACAGAGGCCCAACAAGCCTTTGAAAAGCTAAAGGAAATATTGAGCTCATGCCCAATTCTGGCCATTCCTGACTTCTCATTACCATTTGAGTTAGAATGTGACGCTTCTGGAGAAGGTGTTGGAGCAATATTAATGCAAAAGAACTACTCCACATATGATAAAGAAATGTTAGCAATCATGCATGCTCGAGCAAAATTTAGACTACCTAGTTTGTGGGAGGTTCATTGTAAAAATTGATCATAATAGCTCGAGGTTCTTTTTAAACCATGAAGATTTAAATTACAGACAACAAAAATGGGTCAACAAATTACAAGCCTATGACTTTGACATTGAGTACATGAAAGGGAAAATTAATGTTGTAGCCAATGCCCTATCATGAAGACCCCATATAAGCTCCATGATGGATATCTCCACTGAATGGAACCATTCCATAATTGTAGAATATGCCAAGGACACATTATCGAAAGATGTATTAGAAGGAAAACTCCAAGATGAAAGGTACCAAATATTAGATGAACTCATCCTCAACAAAAATAGAATATATATCACCCCAGGATCAAAGATGAAGGGAAAAATTATGAAAGCCTATCATGATACCCTCTTAGCAGGGCATCAAGGGTACTACAAAACTTACAAACAAATAAGAGAGATTCTCATGGAAATGACTCAAGGGAGTTGTCCTAAAACACATTAGAGAATGCATGGCGTGTCAAAGAAACAAAGAAGAACATTCATTTCCCACAAGATTACTTCAACCCCTACCTATACTTGATTAGAAATGGGAAAGTATTTCTATGGATTTCATTATTGGACTACCAAAGGTGCAAGGAAAAAATTGCATATACATTGTGGTGGATTGCCTGACTAAGTATGCACATTTCCTTGCAATATCTACTGACTATAGAGCCCCTCAAGTGGCTGATGTCTTTTTCAAAGAAAATTTCAAATTACATGGTTTATCCAAAAACATTTTAAGCAATAGGGATAACGGATTCCTTAGTTTGTTTTGGCAAGAGCTCGTTAGACTAGTAGGAACTGAACTCACCCCAAGTACAAGTTGCCATCCACAAACCAATGGACAAATTGAGATTGTCAATAAATGGCTTGAAGGATATCTAAGAAACTATGTCACTAGACAACAAAATGCGTGGATCAAATGGTTACACCTCAGGGAGTATTGCTATAACACTACCCATCATATGTCGATGGGAGTTAGCCCTTTTAAAGCCTTGTTTTCCTAAGGTTGCAACCCTATAAGCAATCATCAAGCAAAGGAAGTGGAGTTGAAAAACTCAAACCAAGATTTTAATGCCCTTACAAAATTATGAGGGTTGGTGAGGTTACTTATGAGTTGGAATTATTGACAAGTGGCAGAATTCATAATGTCTTCCACGTGTCTCGCCTTAAGAAGGTACTAGGACAACATATTACCTATAGTCCACTAAGCTCTCGGTACGAGGGGACGGCCCAACAATGGGACATGTTTTGGGGATGACATTTTTGTAGGGGATTTTTTGGGGATAGGGGGACAGCTATATATATATATATATGTTAAAAATATAGGGAAATTTCAGATATTCATATGAGTAATGATAATCATAACAATGAACATTGATAAAGTTGCAAATGTAATCACCAATCATATTGACATATACATTATAGAGTCGAACAAATTAATACTACAACTACTTAATTGCTTCCATAATTCATGTCAAACAATCAATGTGCATATGATATGAAAATTTAAAAATAAAATGCCCAAAGGCTACAAGTTTGCACTACAAATGTCAAAATGACAAAGTCACAAATGTCCAAACCATAGTAATAGAAAGTATGATGGCTGCCTTTACTCAACGTTTGCCAACATTGCATCAAAATCAGACCCAAAGTCTTAAGTCACTACCAATTTTTCTCTTGCTCACTTTCCTCTTAGCTGCAATTGTTTTTGGAATGTAATAATTAATTCAAATGGCTTTGAAAGCAAGTTTTATGTTTCATTTTAGGCTCGGGAGGGTGTGGGGTCCACTTAGAAACAATAAAAAAAAAGCATTTTTAATTTCAGAGTGTTTTTTTTGTTGTTGTAAAAACTTGCTGGAAAAAAGGGGACGGCTGGCTGTCCTCGAGACAGTCAGGGGATGCCTGTGCATCCCCTAACCGTCTTGGGGACGGCGGGTCGTCCCCGGGATGTCCTCACTGATCAGGGATGTTCCCAAAAAAAAGGAAACTTTTTGGGGATGTTGGGAAACATCCCTAAGGTGTCCCATGTCCCCGAGAAATGTCTCGAGTACGAGTATGGGGTGCAAAAGGGCAGGGGACACGTCCTCGTGTACCACTGCATATTACACCATGTTCATAAGTACCCCCACTCGATGACGAAGGAAAATTGGTTTTGGAACCTGAGGCTGTCATTGATATGCGAGAAAGGAAGTTATAGAATAAGACTATTCTTGAGTATTTGATTAAATGGAAAGACTTGCCTATGGAAGATGCCACTTGGGAAGGAACCGAAATCTTTGATCATCCCAATTTGAAATTGCTTGAGGACAAGCAATCTTGGGAAGGGTGAACTATCATGCCCCGCTAGATATTAATCGCAGCTTTAAGGAAATTGCTGCCTCGAGGAATAAAAAAGTGGCGCTCCTAGGAAGGGACTGATCAGGATTAAAAAGGAATACAATAATAATAGTAAATAAAACAAGTTTTAAAAGCAACACTTAATTAGGAAGGGGTGTGACTCTTGCAAGGCAATAATTGTATGAAGAGGTTTGACTCTCTCAAGAAGAGGGTATAAAGCGAGATCATTTCTTGGGGAAGAGGGAGAATGAATCAAGCAGATTGGAAAAGAAAGAGAATTGGAAATTAGGCAGAAAGCAAATTGGATAAAAGGGAAATAAGGATTTGGAATTATAAGAAATCTATTGGAATAAATATTATTTTTAGTAAGAATATTATTGGGAAGTAAGTTTTAAATATAATTAGGAATAACTATATATATACATATATGAATATGAATAATAGATTCATATGATAGTCCATTTTAAATTTAGGAGAAACCGATGCAAATAGGAAGGATGGCCAACCTTCCAGGTTCACGAGAGATGAAGGACGACCAACCTTCATGCTCTTATCAAGTACCCCACCTAGAGATGGAATGGATGACTAACCTTCCATGCTCTTGGGTTGGGGGGTGGAATGGACCAAAAACCTTCTGCGCTTCTAGGCTTGATCAAGGAGGACAACCAACCTCCAAGGTGAACTAAGGGATGGAAGGGCGATGCACCTTCTATGCTCTCACAATACAAGGGTGACCAACCTTGAGATTGCGGTGCACAAATGCTTCAAACGAATTCCTAATGAGACTATTATAGGAATACACTTTGGAATGGCTATTGCTTTAATTGGATTTCAATATGAATAATGTTTATATGATATCATTATGCCTACTAATGTTAGTTAAAATAGATGTTATCATGGCTTTGGATTAATGTCAATTTCAAGTGACTAATATTATGTGCGGGACCTAAACCGGTATTTATCTTATAAAGGGCATTTCAATTGATAAATTTATACTCTTAAATGTATTTCTCATTTTAATTGGAATTGTGGTTTTAGGACAAAAACTAGGAATATCCCCAAAGGGGACATTACAGTATTTGCTAGAGATTTCGCTTATCTTGGCTATGAAGGGAAATTGAGAACTTGCATTAGCTAAAAGGTTAGTGATACCATTGCATTCTACGAAGCAATGCTCGTAATGACTTCTTTCAAATTTTTTGTATCAATCAACATTGCTTCCTCAACAACACTATTTATTCTCCAATCTTTAAGCTATCCTTGAGTCATTCTTGAATGTTGACAAGAGAGTCGTCTTTGACATCTAGATGCTTGCAAGCTAAAGATTTCACAAATTTCAACCTTTCTAGGAGTGCTAAAGCCTCAACTTCATTATTGGACTCAAGGCCAAGGAAAAAATAATCAACCTTAACAAAAGAACCTAAAGTAGAGTGACTAATTAGCCCTGCTCCTACAAGACTAAGGTTAGGGTTGGCAGCCCCTTTAGAATTAAGATTTAAGAAGCCAAACTTAGGTAGAATCCAATGATTTGCAAGATGATTTTTAATATTATTTGCGATTACCTTGTTTACTCTTGCTTTTGATAAAACGAATACTTGAAATAATGAACAAATAGAGTAGCAAAATATGTCTTTATTCACATATGAAGTTCTTAAAGAAGTAGACCAAAGATGATCAGCCAAAGATTACACTACTTTCCTTGACTATGCAAAGTTTATTTAAAGAGCACGACAACTGCCAAACATAACACAATTGCCTACTAGTTGAGTCCTATGACTTCTTGAAAGCCTTCAAACAATTAATACATAGTTGGATACAACCATATTAACAAAACATAATAAAGGCATTGTATGTGGACTACATTATGATTGTAAGTAAAATAAAACTAATCTTCCAAATGACAAAGAAAACAAATAATCATCAAGGAAATTAATTAAGGTTTTCCAAACTTGTGATGATAATGTAGAGGAAGGAGGATTGTTGTGTTGACGCTTCTCATTTGTAGCTAGAACAACTTATTATAACCTAATCGTTCCACAACTAGTGAGCGTTCTACAATGAAAGACAAACTAAGATTTGGAGTGATTGTTTTAGCTAGCAATAGAATGGAAAATTGATGAAAGAAACTTTGATCACTAGAAAATGGAAGTCCACATAGAGCATTGGTAGAACCAACATAGGAAAAACACATGCCAATGTATGGAAAATGTAGTATCAGAGTCTAAAAATGCTACACCCAATCAGTGAACCCAAATAAGATTGTATGCATTTCAAAAACATTTTGATCTCATGAAAATATTCCATATTCCATGAATGTACATTCATCTAATTCACCAACTTGTAGGAATGATAAAGGGGAAAACTTTATTCAATTTTCATGTGGGGTCCGCCTATTATTTTTCACTTCGACATTTTTATTTTGTTTAACCCACTTTATGGTACTTTTTGTGTTGTATGATTTTCTTGTGAAAGCTTGTGTTGTTTTGATTTTGATGTTGGGCTGAAATATACAACACAAGTAGGGTCCTTTGTAACATTTGTTAGGATAACAAGTATTCATAGGCCCCAAATCAAATATTTTTTAGTATATTTATTTTGAGGCATACCTTCAATAATTTTGAAATCTTCAGTAAAGTTAGGTGCCTTTGCTAGAACCAAAAGTATTGACTTTGGGGAGCCTTGTACTGTGTCCAACACATAAATTCTTCAACTTTTCAAAGTCATTGTTGATTGGTTTCTTGTTGTTGCACAATCCTTGTTCCTCGTTATTATTTGTTGGTTTTTGTAGTCCATAGTCCTCCATTTGTTAGTGAAACAAGCCACAAAGAAAATTTGTTTCATCTTTTGAATATGATTGTAATTCCAAAATTCCTTTAGCATTTGGCTCCATAGGGCCCTGTTCAACCTTCTTTGTCCACTATTCTTTAGAGTTTGAATCTAACAAATTTGAGGAAGTTGCTTCTTCACTTACCATTGGTTCTTCGCATGAATTATATACTTTTTGCCCTTGTTTTCAATGGAGAAAGTGTTCAGTTTCCAGCTGTGGTTGGCTTTGGCTGCTATCAGCTAATTACAACCCAACAATGCATCATACACCCTCTTTCATAATTAGATGACTACAAAATTTAATTAAAATGTTAGAGTTCCAATAATTATCTTTTGTGCTATTAAAACTCCCAGCACCTTGATTCCTTGTTGATTTGCACCCACCAGTTGAAAAGTTGGGGGCTAGATGGTTGGCTTGCCTAGATTTCTCCAAAAATCTTCAAAAAGTACATTCACTCCAGACCTATCATCAACAATAGTAATTGTGGGATTCCTTCCGAGGATTTCCATGTGCACTATCGTTTGTTTCTTTGACATGTTAACTGTTTGTCACATGGTATTGATCACTTGATCTCCCAACAATGTTGGTTTGGTTATGGGTCATCATTATCTCTAGATTCTAAATGGGTCATACCATGCACCGTCTCATTCTTCCTAGATACAATATTAGTCATAGCATTTTTGTGTTCAAGAATACTTTGTTATATTCACCACTTTAATTGTTATAGTAGTTTTAAGTATTTGCCTTGCAATGTTTTCTTCAGATTGTAATTGATTTGTTATTGTACTTGCATTTGCATTGGAGTGGCGGCATTTGTTATCCATAGCATGCTCCACCTTGGCTCTCGCTTTTCAAAGTCTTTCTTTTTTTGTGTGTGGTTTTGGGTACACAACCTTCATTGTTTAGGCTGAAGTAACAACCAATACTTTGTTATACCTCTCTATATCTATCATGTTGATGTTGGCCTTTTTCTTTGGACATTCAGTGTCTTCATGGGCTCCAGGTTCACACCATTTGCATAGTAAAGGCATGCCAACCATCAAGCCACCAACTTTTCTTCTAATTATAACTTTGACTTACACATTCCGACTTCAACTCATGCTTTGACTTTGACTCATGTTTCAACTCCAACTTCTGCTTTAGGACAGAATTCAGCTTCAGGTTTGCACTGTTGAAGTCTCTGAAGCGAGTTCATGTAGTCTTCTTCTCTGCTCCCTTTGCTCTACGAGCCTTAGAGATCATCTAATCTCTTTGTCTTGATCATGTTGTGGTCTCTTATCTTTATTAGGGTATAACAGCATGAATATCTTATATGGAACCTTATTTCTTTTAAGGCAACAACACCAAATGTTAGCAGAAAAATCTTATATTGATGTTAATTGAATATTTTAACATCAAATAAATTTATAAAAACAAATTTGTTTTAATCTTTTATTGAATTAAGTTTAAATTTATCCTTGAGTGTCAATGAAATATCGCTAGTTATTTATATTTAAAATTCGAATGTGATTATTGTCTACATCTCACTTGTATCCTATTATGCATTTTCATGTGGCTCTAGGAGTGTGGTTTGTTGCTGTATCAAATCCAACTATCCTAGCTCTTTTGAGAATTTAGATGATGTGGAACTCCAGTTTTGGGAGATCAGTGATGACATTTTTGGCAGCATGCGATTCTATAGTTATGTGTATTTTCTTGAAAAAATAATTGTAAACATTTGGGATATTTGTGTACTTTTTATGAGTTCTGTATCCAGTTGTTTCCATATTTGGGGGCCTTTAAAATTAGCCATATCCTATACCGTATCTATACCCATGCAACTATGGCAGAATATAATCCAATAATTGTTACAGCCATCTGAGACTCAATGGTAGACTGAATATATTCAATATTCTTTGTTATTATCTGATATTTTATTGGCTCTTTCATGTTGGTTGATGAAGATGTAGCCCATCACATTCTAATCAAGAGTAGGATCAATCTTTGCCCCAATTTGTGATTTCCATCAGCGTCATCTTCTCTGACAATTATTATATGTTATCCACACTCGTGGTTACTTACAAATTATAATATCTGTAATGGAATGATTTCTTTTGACTTTTCCAAGTTTCTGACATGTTCACGGTTTACCTGTTATAGTATTTTTATTGTGGTGCTTTTAGGTTGTAGCTTCTTATGTCTTGGAGATGAAATTGTTCCTTTTTGGCTCCCTTGTATTGTTGTTGTTGGTTTTACTTTTGAGTCTCATTCGCCTTTTTTGGTCATTCTTGGACAATTGTCATAATTCCTTTCTCATACACAGACTCAATACCTCACCTTCAAATGTTAATACATTAGAATAATTACTTAATGACTCACTTAACCAGACTTAATGGAATGATCAGAGAATCAGTTGCGAGTATTCTGATTACAGAATCAATTGAAGTGCTATATTAAACCATCTTCTTCACGCATCTTTTTGATGGTGTTGTCCCAAGACAAGCATGCAACACAATTTACCATGCAGCGGTACAGTATACACTCAAATTCATGTAGAAATCAACTAATAAAACAATCTACAATGCAATCAAGTTCTTGTAGTCATCAACTGTCTACCTGGCTTGGTCGATCAATCAGCCTCAGTAGCTACAAGAAAACTAGAATCCAACAAGTGGCCTAAGTTCATTTATCTGCCCGTGTTAGAGCATCTTTTATTACAATTTTAACACCTTTATCTCTGCTATTACAATGTTTTGATTTAGTCATTTGCACATGTTGACCTCCCTGCTGATTAAAGACTTTCTTTGTCTTTGATATCCTCTTTCTATTACCTGGAATGCTCCATTGGTCCTTTTCTTTTGTCAACCTCTATCATGCCAACTCTTTTAACCGTGCTTCTGGAATTTCTCTTTTGGGTCAACAACTCCGTCTCTGACATACCTAAGCAACTTTTTTTGCCAATTCTTGTCCTCAACTGTCTGCCTTTTTGAAGTATCCCCTGTATTAAATTTTCTTGATTTTAGTGAGCTGACTCTTTCAGAATATTATTGTTATCACAGTCAATTGGCCGTGATTCAGGATTGCTAGGTTAAATCATAGTGCATTCAGGTCTTAATCAAACTCAAAAATTTCAGTGAAATCACATCTTCTGTCAATAAATTTGAACACCTAATACAGTCTACTGGACAGAAACAAAGCAGCACAACATACAGGTATGAGAAATCATCATTTATATTCAACACAATTCAGTTACAGTGTCTGCACACCAACTTACGGAGACATTTACAGGTGTTGTCTTCAGATCTGGCAAGTATGATGCTGAGAATAGCTTTAGACCAAAAACAATTGCAATACTCTTATAGGATAATGGTGCTTTTAGGAGAAAACACCGCAGAATTAAAACGCCTACCCAATTGATGAATTTCAGTGAAATCACAACTTCTGACAATAAATTTGAACACCTAATACAGTCTACTGGATAGAAACAAAGCAGCGCAACAAACAGGTATGAGAAATCATCATTTATATTCAACAAATTCAGTTACAGTGTCTGCACACCAACTTACAGAGACATTTACAGGTATTGTCTTCAGATCTGGCAAGTATGATGCTGAGAATAGCTTTAGACCAAAAACAATTGCAATACTCTTATAGGATAATGGTGCTTTTAGGAGAAAACACCGCAGAATTAAAACGGCTCCCCAATTGATGAATCTGAAGTCGCAGTATGCTTCAGATGCCTGGGGAAGATGTGAGGGGTCTCCTGTGCGTGAGTAAGGCTTTGAATGACCAGATAGGTAGTGCAGATCTAGGGAAATTCTCGATCTGTATTTAACCCTTGCTGGTGCCACCGACACCCAGCAACTTGCCTCTAATTTGTGACCTCTGGAAGCGCCCAGCAGAGTTAGTTTCGGGTTTGTGGCTGTTAAACTGCAATCTAAAAATCAAAGTATTTTCCCATGGAAATTGCAGAATAAATCACCCTTGCAGGTAGTTATGGTGTTTGTAATCTTCTGAGCAGCGACTGGGCTTGTTTGAGTTTCCTTCCTTCTCCTTTGCCACCACAGATCTGGAATAAACAATTTCAAATAAGCTCGACTCAATTCCCTGAATAGAAATTGCACCAAAGACCAGTGAGGTTTGCGTCCCACCTGTCCAGCTGGCTTGAGAGTTTCATCCCAAGCACAGGCATTAAGTAAATTGCAATGAATGAAATAAAAAACTGGATGTCCCAAAATATTCCACCAAACAGACATATATACCTGTTTGTGAGTGCCTGAAAGGAATAGGTCGGCCCAGGAGTAATTATTATTAAAAGATAATAATAATATAATTAAAATAATAATAGAATTTATTATTAAAAGATAATAATAATATTATTAAAAAATAATAATAATATTATTAAAATAATAATTACTATAATACTTCTATCTTATTCTTGTAGTGTTTATAAACACTTTTATTTAATTAAAAAAATTACCATACACCTCCTCAGCGGATTGGACATGACATTTTTGCCATTTGAGAACTTCTGATTTGCTGTTAACTTGTGGTAATACTAATTTTAAGTTCCGTTGACCTTCTTTGGCCATTCATTAATTTTTATATAATTCTGTCTTTCTTTCAGTTTTCTTTTCTTGAAACCATTCTTTTATGCATTGACTAAATTTTGCTTAAAACAGACACTAGGGTTGTTTAGAATCTACTGCTATATATGACTAGAAACAAAGAATTTGCATGTTCTTCCATCTGACCAATACTATGCTTCATACGGATATATAGCATAAATTTAACTGATTACTTAACTTTCTTCTGATTTGGAATGTCTTCTTGCTGTTATGTATTGAAGTTACTATTCAGGATGCTTAATTCTTGAATTGGTATTAGGAGTTCAAAAGAGTCGGAAGGAGGATCATGTGTCAGAAAGATTTTGTGTGTGTAATATAATTTAGCAAGTTGTTTGACAGTAAGATAAGTGTGGGGATATTTACTTCTGTATTTTATAACTTCACATCAAAGTATTCATTTTTTTCAACATGATCAGTTTTAAGCAACTTAGGTCAAAAAGCATTTGAACCCTTTAATCAAGCTAAATAACATGCTCATCATTCTGATCAGGAACTTATGAACTAGGTTGTTATGCCATAAATCACATCATAGAGATCCTCTTCCCATGAGTAATCATGTCAAGAAACCTACATCCTAGCAGCCAAACAACACCTGAACTTTAGGATGCAAATAAATGTCAAACTGTTAAGCTTTCTCAAAATGTGAATTTCACATATTCTTCTTGGGAAATTAAATTCTACCCGTTGGATCTTGGATTAGAAGACAGCAGATAGAGTTTCTGTCATGTTTACTCTAGCTCTTTTTTTGACTGATTATTGAAATAAAGTGTGTTGGACGCTTATTTAATTGGGTATTTGATGTTTTCAGATAGAGTGTTTGGGCCTGCAACTACCACACGGCATGTCTATGATGTAGCTGCACAACATGTTGTTGGCGGTGCAATGGAGGGTGTAAATGGTAAGGGACAATGCATTCTCTTTTTATGAGTATCCAAGAATTGCAAATCAAATTCTAAAAGCTTCTAGAAAATTTATAATGTTATGTCATAAAACGTAGCTTGCTGTCAGTAAATTGTGGTTGTCTTGCCTATTAAGTGCATACATCTAAGTTCCAACTATGTGCTAAAGTTGATGGAAGTTATACATTTTGTACATGATAGCACAATTGCATTAAGTATGTGATGAAAAATTATTATAATTAATTCAAAAGAGAGAGAGAAAGAGATTATATTGGAACTCACGGATTACCAAAATTGGTCAGTGAGACAAAAAAGTTGAAAGTAACAATAATAGCTGTAAAAGGATAATGATTTTCTTTCTTTACTCTGTTATGTTACTAGTTGAGTACCATTCTATCTACCTGATTGATTGATGGTCCAAATTTTGAAATGGCTCTTATAAATTGCAACCAATTTTTGATGGAGGGCATTAATCACTTGCTCTAGCGAGTGTATTCTTGATTCTTACTCCCCTGAGTGATTTTGTTTGTAGTTCATCCTGCCTACAATGTGCTCTGACACATCCCAAGATCACTTTGGCCTTCATCATTCGAGTGTTCCATTGTAGCTTGTCATCCGTTATTGAATCACAAACGATCAATCTTATTATATTTTTTACAAAGATTAAACAGATCTTATTCAAATCCGCCACATCCCATTACCCAATAGGAGCTTTACAACTTGGGTTCCTACCTCACAAAATTAGGATGTTTGTCCCATATAACTTTACGATGTCTTTACAAAATTTAGGACAGAGACATATCCATTAGTGCCATTGTGAAATCTGGGCATTACACTGCAGAATATCATGCAAGAAGAATTGTTATTTAACATGGCAGAAAACAATGATGAGTAAGAGAAAATAGGTATTTCAATAGCCCATGTGACAAATCTATAACAAAAATCTTTCATCAGCGGTATAGAAGTTTATTAAAAAATTATGAAATAAAATCATTAATGATTAAAGCTATAGTTAATGAGGTGGATGGCAATATGCTACTCCTTAACAGAAAAAATTGTAGCCTAGAACTTAAAGGCTTTTGCTTGTCAGAGTATGTTGTATGCTTGGGCAGACCATTATTTAATTTTTATCAATGAAATGAAACTTTTGGAGTAGTTTGTGGAAAAGATGTTTCATCATTGTTCAATGTTAGCATGCTCTTGTGTTTGACATGATGAAGATGTAAAGGATATGTATAATTTGAAAAAATATTTGCTTATGGATTTTATTCCTTCTTGGATCACATTCTTTGGTTGTTTTATAGGAAAATGGAAAAAAAAAAGATGCGGCATTTTTTGTACTTGAATTTCCTATACTTAAATGTATTGAGCTTTTTTAGAAAATAACAAGTGCTGCTGCTATAGCCTCTTTAGACAGAAAGTTAGATATTCAGGTGAAGATAGTAGTAGGCATACATAAAATATATTTGTTTGATGAATGACTGAGTAGGATACCCATCCAAAAAGAAACGTACTGTTTTGTTGTAATTTGTAGAAGGTGCTCTGTACTTATTTCATCTACCTGATATGTTGGAAAAGTGAAACCTTTCGCTAACATATCATTAGAATTGAGATGGGCAAGGGTATAAGATTGACTTGCAACCTGAAAGGTGAGTCAATCAACCCTATATCTGAATTCCTTTGGGGGTTTGAAATGTATTTTTGATGAAATGCAATGACGCAACCAGCTAACAATGAAAATGCATTATTTTGATATGAAAACAGACAATTTGGAAAGACTGAGCAGACTTGTGTGCACCTCTGATTTGAATTTTGACTTGATTTGACTGGACATGGCTGCCCAAGGCACTCTTGTCTGGATGACTGAAACAGCAATCTGTCTTCACAATCCTCAAGTACTAGAGGCTTCTTCCTTTTGGATCTCACTGTTGAATTTTCATTGGTTGTTAAGATAACTGAGTTACTGTATTTTGTCAAGTTGTAGGGTTTGAATGCAAACAATGATCAAATGGTTTTTAATCTTCCTTCAATCTTCTTCAGATCTATAACTTGCACATTGAAAGAGAGAGGAAGGGTTGTGCCATATAGGGGCTTGCCTTGTCAAACCTCATGTTGGTGTTTCCACCTCCACAATGGCAAAATTGGTGAAAGAGAGCTTATCCTTTTGAGAGATAGAGGCTAAATGATAAACGAATGATGAATCGACAATTGGATGCAACTCACCACTCAAATCTGATTTTCTTGAAGGACTGAAGTCATGCACATCTCCTCAAGGCTTGATTGCAATTTGGCTTGGCTCTCTTTGAAGACCTACAAGTTTTAGTCTTCAGAGACAAAATGTATGCATAAACATGAACAAACTCACATAAAACTTGACATGATGCTTTGACAATGGAATGCTGCAATAATTCTGCTCTTGCTTCCAATATGTTCTCACTTCCTTGCTTCTTCTCTATTAGTTTTCAAATGATGAAATGACTAGGTATTTATATGCAATTAATCTAATTTCCCGCAAATTAAATCCCGATAGTTGACATTTAACATTTGAAATTCAAATAATAAATTGCCAAACCCGACATACTAAAATTTTGGAGCCAAAATAGGGGGATAAGGCTGCCTAAGGCGCCCTTGTCCAGGCCCTATTTTTCGGCGTGTTAAGTATCGGGAGCAAAATATTAAATGTTTATTTTGATTTTATGCATTTGATTCTTTGATAAATGATCAAATGGGCCATGGAATGCATAATTTAGAAAATTAGGAACACGATTAGGTCCCATGCACGTAGGAGGGAGCAAAATCTAGTGTGAAATTGTCAGGGGTGACAATTTACAATGCTACACTACCATGTCAACTTGAGCAAAAAGAAATGGATAAAGTAGGAAAGTAGATCTTAGAAATTTTGGAGCATGCCTTTTCTCAATCTTCAAATTTCCTATTAGATTTTGAACTTTTTTGGTTGCATAGCAAGATCGCTAGGAATGCTTCAACAACGAAACACTCAATTAGGTGATCATTAAGCAAAACAAACCTATTCCCTGGATTGATGGCCTTTTGTATATTATGAATGGTTCCACTGACTTCTTGGAAATAGTTTTAAGTTGGCAGTTTGCTGCTATTAGATATTCATATCTTGTAGAAATTGTGATGGTTATGATTAGCTTTGTAGTGATGATGATGAGGTGAATATGTGTTCCAACCGTGTTTTATTAAGATTATGAATAACATATTCAACTTTCATCTTGGTAAGGCTGCCCCATATATATGGTTGATTTTTGATTTCCAACTAGAGTAAAAAGGGTGATTGTAAATGGCATTAGTGAAGCTTAGAGGACAGATACTATATTCGAATGATTAAAATGCTACTTAAGGAAGTGGTAGATGGTAGATACATTCTACATATTTCTAAGAAAATTAAGGGACAAACTTACATATTTCTTGGAATTAAAAAGCTTTTATTCAAAGTTGTTTTTATTAATTTATAGGATTGAAGATTCTTTGCTAGTTAATATGGATTGACAAGATAATCACAATGCAATTTGTAGCATAAATAAAGTAGAATGAATATATCGAGAACAATAAGCTATATTACTGCTACTAGGACTTGAAAACACCATTTAAAATCAATGTAATTATTATAAATGAAATATTTGTATATATATGGGTTGTTATCCAAGATATTGGAAGTGAAAGAAAACACAATATTGAGCAAACCTTCATCACAAAATGAGATTAATTGAGCCCATAAATGAAATGAAATGAAATTATATTAATGTCCATAGATGACCAAAAATAGGTCAATGGGACTAGAGGATACAAAAGTTAACAATTGAAAGCTCTAGGAAGGGAGATCCTTAGAAGCAAAATAATAAAAATGTAGTAGACAAATTTAAGCATCATGCTACTAACAAATAGCAATGAAGAGTGAACAAGAGCCCCAAAAGCGGCGTCGATGAAGATTGGAAGGAAATCTCATTGAATATCTTTGTCTATGCCTATGTTCGAAGTGTAGAAGTCGTTTGAAGTTTGAACCATCATCGGTCACTTTGAAAGATCTTATAATTCTCCTTGGGTAGCATCTAAAATTCGAGAGGTTGGGTTGGGAGATCCTAGGATCAAGCAAAGCTAATCTTTTAGAAACTCCCCTAACATCCAAGGTTGGTTTAGCTCCCATAGTAGAAAACAAACTCATAATATGAGTTTACCCTTGTGTTTTGGTGGTGGCTAGTAAGTAATAGATCCTTGTTGCAGAACGAGATTGAGTCACACTAATGGGAAGGAGTAGAGCCATGATGCTGAGAGAGCAAGTTGGGGAATTTGAGTAACTTGAGTAGTAATGGCACATTGAGAGAAGTGCTGCCTAACCAATCTACCAACTCTAATATGTGAAGTATTGGTTGTTTACTCGCTTATCCTACTTGAATGATTTACAAAGAGAAAATGGAAAGAATAGACTTACAAAACATAAAGTAACAACCATGTTTTAGAAGATAGAGCTTTGATTCTCATTCATTCACATATATGCAATAAGTACATCTAGATCATAACAACGGTCCCCGACTATGTTCAACAAGTACATATAAATAGTAGACAGATGTTGGTTAAGAATACCAACTCTCGGTAAGCTGACTATAACAACCGTTGGGTACTGATACATAAAACCAAAACATAATCATTTATTTATTTATTTGTTATCTAGTCGACTAAAACATTCTCAATTAACTTTTGGCCGACTACATCAGTATCCAAAGGGCATTTTGTGTTTCTTATTGCCTAGTTGGGCTAGAAAAAAGAGGTGTAAAGGGCCAGTCACTGCTAGTCTGAATATCTGAAGAAAGTAGATAAGGTGTTGTTTGAGTCCCTATAGAGGCAATGGTATCTTTCTATGATCTGATACTAAATGGAGATTCGAGAATGAAGTGTTCGTCTCTCTCCATCTCTTGGAGGGAGCAAAGACGATAGATCTAGTTTTGACAAAGGATGTGATGATTAATTTCAACCCATTATTGGTGAGAGCACACTCACATTTGGTCAAGGGGAACTCTCATGCCATGGAATTAGTGGCATTGGAGATAGTTAGGGCAATGAATAATACCATCCACCATTTGTAAAAAATTCTTGATGGTAAAAGCCAACTTGGGGCTAAGTGAGACTCTATGGGGGGGGGGGTGCATGTGGTCTATATATGTTGTTTGTAGAGGTCCTGTATGACAGCTCTAGTGATTAAGTCCTTCATGGGAAGAAGTTGGAGGGGTGGGCATCTAGGGAGTACATGAAAGGGAGTATGCCTATAAATAGAGATGCCAATAGAGAGAAGAAGCAACCTAGTCGCGGAGTAACAACAATGTTGGTGTCTAGTGGGGACAAATGAATCGGTCTCTTTGAAGAGCAAAGTGCTAAGTATTGAAATCGCCCATGACTAGAAGTTGAGGTGCCTGTAAATTTGAGTCTATGGATGTAGAAAGTAAGCTTGAAGGTGTAGCAGTTGAGTGGCAAATTCAGCTAGGATGATGACAAAAAAAATTCTGTCATGTCGAGGCATAAGGAAATTGCTTGAAATAGGATATTACCTTCAAGAATCAAAGGGAGTTTGTCATAGAGGCAAGAGAGCACTCCGGTTCCTAATTTAAGATTTTGTATGAGTTGTACGATAGTCCTTTGCAGGGTCATGTTGGATGGTAACACTCTTACAAAGAAACAAACTGCCTATTGGACTGACATGAGGTTTGGAATGGCTGAGTATGCAGAGGCTTGTGAAGGTTGGCAAGTGAATAAACAAAAAAGAGATGAGTCAACTAGAATACAAACATCATTGACAGTTCTGTGTGGGAAGGAGGGAAGTATTTCCATGGACTTTTATCATTTATTTTTCTAAGACTAAAACATAAGATGATCAGATATAGATGGCTGTTGATTTTAGACAATTAACCTTTAATGCAATTGAGTAATAAATCCTATAGTTTTTCTGCTTTTAATAAAATTATTATAAATTCAAATAGTCAAAGTAAGGCAGCTAGTCAGAATGAAAATGTTAGTCTCTCTTTTCTAAAATAGTGAAGCTGCAGATGTTCTTCACCTTTTGCGTCAATAGACACAATTGAAGTCATGGGAATGGAAGTGGGCTGAAGGAGTAATTCATCTTTATTAGAGTAGTATCTATTTTCGCATATCAATACATGGGTTTAAACATGCAATTATATTTGAAGTCGATTTCTTGGTAAGATGTTTCAACTGCATTCATATAGAGTAGCAACAGTACCTATTCACTGTGAGTTGTTGGAGAATTACATCATTTATGCATGGAAGTTAGATTTATAATTTTCTGGTAATCTTAAATTTCTGCATTAATGTATGATAGTTTAGTTTTTGAATATTCTTTAATATTTATAACCTTTTGTGTTAACAGTTAAAGTGATGAAATAGTGCATTAAAGAAATTTTAAACATTGATTTAATTTTTTTCTATTTCAAAAAAATATTCCAACAAGGGGATAGATATTTGTATACTTTTTATTTTTACATGACTAAAAATCCTAATTATTCCAATTCCTAAAAAAGCTCATACTGATGGTTTTCCAGGGCTCTTTTGCAGGCACGGTGTTTGCATATGGTGTGACAAGTAGTGGCAAGACCCATACAATGCATGTAAGAATAAGCTCTTGTCTTAGTAGCTTGATTATAGAATTTTTCTTGTAATTTTAGATGCAAAATTGACAAGCTCTTTGCTTTTGCCTTTCTTGGTTACAATCTGTAATACATTGATTGGGACTGTGTTTAATTTTTTTAGGGTATTCTCCATATATTTGAATGTTGAATCCATGGTTTATGTTTGTATATCTAGGCATCATTTTGCATTTGTTACAAGATAAGGCCTACTTTTTCTTGTTATAACTTATAAGTATATGGATATTTAATGTCTCAAATCCACTAGTCATAAGTTTATAACATAATGTGCTCCAGTTCTGAATATATGCAACACCAGCTAAATTCTTTTGGGCTGAATTTTGCTCATCTTTGTTTTAGAATTTTACTGCAAAATTGCATGACTTACTGGGAGAATGCCTCTCATTTCCTACCTCTATCTGATTGAGTTCACTATCCCTCGAATGTCCATTGCCATATTCTAGTCATCCTTCTTATGTGTGGTCTTGTTACCAGAGAAATATCACAATCACCCAAGTTGATATTCAGGGATGACTATACACATCTCTAGTGCCACTTTAATATCACCGGATTGTACAAATGTTACAAAGGTTAATGCCACATGCTGCTTTTCATCTTATTTGTTTGTAACTATACAGGTTTAGCTGTGGATGCAGCTTCTATATCTTTTTGATATTGTGGATGCTCTTCTAGGAGGTGCAACCTCTGAGAAATCTTCCACCTGACTGTAACAGAATATTTTCTTAGAACGATCTTTTTCTCCCAAGCATGAAGTTTTTGTGCTAAATGTGGTTGTAGAATGAAATATGCATTGCTCTGTCTCATACAAACAATTTTATTTTAGTATATTCTTTTACTTATTCTGGCAACTGCTTTTGGTAAGGACAGATGAATGGATACCATTTCTTAATCTAACCTGTATGTCTCTGACTGTGGCAGGGTGATCAAAAATCTCCTGGAATAATACCTCTGGCAGTGAAAGATGTATTTAGCATTATACAGGATGTAAGCTCAATGATATGAAAGCTTTTTATTACATTGTTTGTTCCAAGACTATTATGTAATTGTTCTAAACATCATTTCAACCCTGCAGACGCCTGGTCGGGAGTTTCTTCTTCATGTCTCGTATTTAGAAATCTATAATGAGGTTAGCATTTTTCTCTATTCATATTTTCATGTACTCATACAAGCTAATCAGGAATATGTTGAATGAATGTTATCTATATAACTATTCTCGTGGTGAGGATGAAAATACAAGCTATTTGAAAAACTATACTTAACAATATTGGGTGTTTATTTGGCAATGCATATTGGATAGAAAAGAGATGCTGTTTGTAACTGTTTGTATGAATGCTGGATTCCAAAAATGTAAATTATAACGCATTGTTAGATTTGGAAGAATAATTTATTCATACAAGTTCTTTTTGGTTTGGTAAGAAGGGAAATGTTTTACAAATGGAAAATATTTTGAAGTATAGAATGTTGGCAAGACATTGTAGAATGGTTGGCAAATCTGTCCATTTTAGGCAATATGTGTTATGTGGTATTTTTTGAGGAAAGACACAAGATTTACAATTTATACAAGTATATTATGTGACTAGTAAATGTATACATTGTGATTGTAGTGAATTTACATTTAGATGGCATTTATGTAAATTTATCAATTGTTGAATGCATTTTTTGGAAAATTCATGAAAAAGTAGCCAATTGGCTAGTAATAGTCCATGAAGACACCCATTGGTAAATACTATCAAACTTTTGCATCAGTAGGGCTGAAAGCTTGTATGCATATACAATCTGTCTACCAGGAAGATATCACCAGCAATTTTTTTTTTTATCATTTGCAACTTGCTATGGACCAGGGTATGATAGGTTATATTTTTTATTTGAGTTCCTGGATGCGCTTGCAAAAGCAATGTCGTTGCTGTAGAATGCAGGACGAAAATCATCCTCAAACAAATTTAGGCTCGGTTTCAAATGCTAAATATCATGTCAGAGTATTATCAGATATTTAAACTTAAAGAATGGGCATTTGTACTTTGATAACAATTGTTTATGCTAGTATGTTGCTTTCATGGATAACAGTGCTTTAAGTTTATACTATGAAGCTAGACAAATTATGTTTCTGATACTTAGATATTGTTTGCAGGTTATAAATGACCTATTAGACCCTGCAGGGCAAAACCTAAGAATAAGGGAAGATGGTCAGGTATAAACATGCACTCTGTTTCCTCAACAATTTTTCTCGGACATGCTAGTTGCAATGCTATTTTTTATTTCATATATGATATATGTAGCAGGCTTCTAGTTCTTTCAATGCTCTAATTGAAGGCTGACCGTGGCTCAGTTCAAAGAAACAACAATACATTATTTCTTTTTGTTTTCTAGGTGATTCCGTTGATAGCTCACCTGTTTTGAATTTATTGGATGACATGCCTTAGTTCTAGAATTTTAGTATTTGGGCTAGAAGTTTCACAAATTGGGACAATGCTGTGTGATATATTAGCACATTAACGAACTATTTCAAATAATTCTTCTTACTAATCTGGATTTGAAAATCTATTCAAAATAAAATAGGAATCTCAGATTTGTTTGAAAAATAATAGAATTGGTCAACTTTATTTCTAATGTTCCAACCTATTTCAATTGATAACTAGTTTATTTCTTATAGGTTTTTCAAATCCAATCTAGTTATAAGTCCAGATTGTTTGAAACAGTTCGTAATAAATGACAAGCCTACTTTGTTATTGTTTCAATTTCATCCGATTACTGCACATCAGGTTAGAATATCTTCTGACATTCAATACCTCTTCTTATGCATGCATTCCAACAGAGTTTTGAAGCCATGCACTTCTACTCTGTAGAGAATTAATTGAACCTCCCCTTTCATTTTACCTCATTGTTTTGGATAGATCGCAAAGTGCATCTTGTGTTTTATGAACAATCATAGACCCTGGTTGAGGTTTTAGCACTTGAATATGCAGAGTGCATATGATTCTATCAAATTCCTTCATTGAAGCAATGAAAAAGTCACGTGTGTAGAATTTGTTGGAAAACTCTTGTGGAGCAAGTATTGAGTCTCAGCTACCTTAGCTAAGCTTTTAGATTTGCAGGTGTTGTATTTTATCATACAACGGTGAAGCCAAGCTCTTGACAAGACATTTATTTATTTTGGGATGTAGTGGTGATTTAATCTTAGAAATGTTGTACCTAACTGCAGGCTTGTGCAAAAATACTAGGTCATTCTCTTGAGGACATCATCAGACTTTGTATTGGTCCTTTCTTCTACTTCTGACTCTATGCAGACATAACTTTGGTTTCACCGGCACTTTTTCCCTGGTCATTTACAGGGGACCTTCCTTTCACATGATTGCCATATCTTCTGTGGCTTTTGTATGGTCCTATAATCTATGTTTCTAAGGTTTCCTTGTTTGTGTTAAACCCTCTTTGATTTGGCTCTATTGCTTCCTAGATATGTTTCAGACACTTAATTAGTCGTCAGGCTTCATTTTTAGCACTAAGTTGCTTTATTTTTGAGCTCTGCAAACCTACTTTGATCATCCATAGACATTAATATAATTCTTTTGTTTTCTTCTTTCCTGTTTAATGTTGACTAAGGATTCATGGTTTTTATCTATCTACATAGGAATAAAGAAACTATATTGTTGTTCATATATGACCAGATTTGGCCAGCAGGACTTAAATGTGCAACAAGTTACTATAAGTAAACATGATTGCCAGAAGGAGTCCAACAAGCCAAGATATATAAGCTAAAATTAAATATAGATATTAGATATAGGTCTAGGTAGCAAAAACTAGTAAGAGAGATGTAAATTCAAATGGGAAAACCCTAGATAAATCACTATACACAGCCAAGTATTATAAAATAATCTTGTGAAAGGAAGATTCTGTGCTAAAATGAGATCTGCCAAGAAAAGCTAGAGAAGAATGCTGATTGAGAACAATGATTTAGTCTGCATTAGAGTTGGGATCGCAAAAGAGACCAGTACCCTTGTTGATCATTACAAAACGGTTGTTTGAGTCTAATGATGTCTTCATGAGAATGAAATGGGCTAAGAGGGCCTAACAGAGCAATCTTGAGAAGAAGCGAGGTACTCCTTGCATTACCTCTCCAAATATTCATGATCAACAATCCTCAAAATGTAGATAGAAGATTAATGTTGTACATTTGTCCCTATGGTCTCAACTGAACCTTAACATCAGGAGTGAGAATAAGAGTTTGAGGTGCCCTGGTGGCTGCTTGTAGGGAGGGCCATAATCTATGAGTCTATCATCATCGGCATTTGTGGCTGCTGTAGCCAATGGGCGTTTGACTCTTTATGTGCTGATGGAGAGGAAAAAAACAATTTGGTGGCTCCAAGGGTCCCTTAAACAGTCCAATTTGAAATTATACACCCATGCTTTGCAAACTGGAAAAGGGTAACAAGGCACTCTACTGAGTTATTGGATATTATTATCACTATGATTTTTTTGCAATTTGTCATCCATTCAATGTTGTTAAAATTGTCTTTAAAGAGCATTACCAATGAATCACCTTTCAAATAAATGTTTTTGTGTTTCTTCATATCTGACCCTATACTAGAGGAATGGGGCCTTAAATTGAATGAGCTGCATATAGCCAGAGGGCATGCATATTTTTTGCAAATGAGGAGCAAATTGGTAACGTATATAATTTTTATACATGGATATGAAAATCTACATTGTTAAGTTCTCAACATAGTCCTTGAATTACAAGGCTTACAACACATTCTTGTACCCACGATCATTGACATTTTTTTTCAAATGCTCAAGAAAACAGAATTTGGCTATCAAGAATCTGCAGATTGTAAGCTACCACTTATTTTAGACATGGTTGATTCAAGTTTGTGGCATGTGGCTGGTTTATGGCAGCATGTCAATGGGGTGAAACAATGCAATTCATAAAATCATTCAGTGTTTGATCTTGTTGCTTGGTATTTTGTCAAAAAACAACTTTTCAATCTTTTCAAGGCAATGTAGACCATCAGCTGGAAAATATTTTGAAGTGTTGGGAAAAGCTCACTTATATATCTGTTATATTTTGTTGAATCGCATTCGATTAGAGAGAGTGAATTTCATTGTTTTTAATCTAGAAATTGTCATTTCACTTGGTTCTTCCTAGTCAGGACTCATTTATGTACATGTAAGTGAAAAATTAAGTTTGATAAGGAGATATTGTTGTTAATCCTCTAATATGAATTCAAATGTTTGTGACTTTTCCCAACATGTTAAAAAGTTGGGAAGTGTAAGAATGCAAATGCTTCTGTAGACGGTCATAGTCCAGTGAGTAAACAGCTTCTTTTTGTTGGATTATAAAATGCTGAAGTTTGTACATTTTCACTCCACAAAAGGATACTGATTATGGCATTTTATCTGGTTATTGAAATGACTTACTGGAAAATGATTTACTAAGTGATACGATTACTCTATAGCTCTTGTTGGGCATATAGTATCAATCATAATTTACATACTCAGAATCAGAGAGTACTCGGCAAGCCCAAAAATTTTGACTCGGGAAAAACTTGGCAAATGTGTGTGGATATTTATGTATGTGCATACTCAGGACTGCACTGCGCACACATACATATCTATAAACATACACAGGATGCCAAGTTTGCATGCATATACACACACAGACATATTTATACACACACAAATATGCCAAGTTTGTGGGTTTTTTGCGAGCTACTGGTGATTACTTGATAATTTGACGGGAGAAAATCAATTTGCATACTGCCCGCGAGTAAAATCAGAAATTACTCGGCATGCAAAGTTTTTGGAGATTACTCAGCTACTCGGAGAGTCTGTAAACTATGGTACTATCAATATATTATAGAAATTTGTTTCTTAGTTGTATGATTGTAAATTGCATTTCTATTGCAGGGAACATATGTTGAGGGTATAAAAGAGGAGGTTGTTTTGTCTCCGGCTCATGCTTTGTCTCTTATAGCTGCTGGAGAAGGTAATACACTCACAAATTTAATTGTTAGTCCTGCAGATGATTCTCTGTTTTGATTTCCTTTTGACAGATATACTTCTTGGTTATTTATTGTTATGAAATGTGTGGTAGACACTCAATATAAGAACTTCTGTTACTGAATGTTGCTTCTGTTTAATATCTTAGACTTGAGTAGATAAAGCTATTTTCACTGTTGGGTATGGCACTAACTACCTTATAAATGTCTTTTTGGACGCTATTTGTGCCTGTCACTTTGAGCAAGTGTATCCATCAACTTATGTTGTTGATGTCTTAAAAAGGGGGCTTACCTGATGGGACTTAAGTCAATACTTAACAATTTGAATGAGGGACTTGAAACTGAGAACAAAGATACAACCTGTATCACGTGGTATAGTACAGGTTGTTTTGTTCCACCAATCTGTACAAGTCTTGAAGTCTAAGAGATTTTAAACCTATGAACAATGTTTGTTTCTCTGCAAACCCTAATTTATTCTGTGCCAGAGTACACATGTTAAGATTTAACAATTTAACATGACTAAAAGATCTAAACATCATGCTTACACAATGATACACTGCTAGTCACTTTAATACTCCAAAGCAGGTCCTTGTAAGAAAAGATGGGTGGGATTATTGCAGCAGACAATAAATTGTTATGTTGTATGTTATTATCCACGTTGAATTCTTATCAGTGCTAGCATGAAGATGATCCTATGGCATTGACAACTTGTATGCTATGTGCTTATTCTAGTGGATAATACAACCGATATTTATGTACTATTTACTTCTTTTATGATATTCTCATTAGAGATTTTTTATGTTAATACTTGAATCTCAAGCTTAAAGCCCTTTTGGCATTGTCATTCACATGTGATGGTGCAAATTGTCAAGATTTGAGGCTTTTTCTTGCTATTGCTTTTTGATTCATTTGAAATTACACATTGAATCATTCGGAACATCTTTTTAAGTTCAAGATGATAGAGAGATGGTTGTTTTCTTTTTTTGTTTCTATATATATTAAGGAATTTTTTAACAAGAAATATAATTTGCTTAGGAAACACAAAAAGCTATCCTCACTATGGAATGACCAATGTTATGTTATGAAGGAAGGCTATTCAAAAGGAGTGATTGGAAATGCAATAAAAATATCTTTTGAAAAATGTTCATTCTAGCTGCAATTATATGCTGAATAGAAATTGTTGTATGCCGATTATATTTTCATATTAGCAGCTAATACTTGGTAAGTTGGTACAATAGTGACACATGTTGTCTTGTGTCTTCATTTTTGCTTCTTTTCAACAAGAAGAGTATGTTCTTTTATCCTTGTTTCATCAGTACCCAAGCACTTATCTTCTCAAAACAGTATTACTATCATGTTTACTAAACAATGTATTGATAACAAACCCGAGGTGCAAACAAAGTTATTGTATTTGTGGGGTAAGTTATTCACTGATATTGCTTTGACATCTTCCTTCTCGACCTTAACTGTTACTTCTGCAATTAATTTTGTTAAAGATGTTAATTTGTTTATGTGCTCTGTCTTTTATGTGATCATTCTCCATCTTTCTGTTTCTTAAGGGTTATATTTTTGTTTTTGTTTTAGTTCCTTCTAAATCTCTTTACAATTCTGAGACTTAAAATAAATTTTTGAATGGTGTATTTGAGAGTTTAATGCTGGCATTTGAAACCTTTTGTGATCGTCAAATTAATTTCATTAACCCTAGAATGACAGCTGCCAGATCTTTAGAATTTTTTCGAGCTAGGCCTGATTTTGTCTGAAAATGCCTCTAAAAGCAGCTGGTCTTTGCCTGTCAATCAACTGTTTGATGGTGTTTCTACAACAAGATTTTCTACTCCATTTGCACATGATTCTTAGCTTTCTATAACTTCAAATACTTTTGCAATAACATGGAATTTAATGCTTCTTCAAAATTGACAAGGTTTGCTCTGTAGAAGCAATGGAGATTGAGTTTCTGTCAAGTGAAATAGTATCTTTTACTTCAAATGGTTACTGCATCTGCACTCCTCCTTGGATGCTGTCTTAAACTGAACACCCTTGAACTGAATATGTGATTTTTCAAATGATGCTCCCTTGCTGGAGAAGCTGTCCTAGTTGATTTAGTTCAAAATCACATAAGGGGGTAGAAGGGGTGGTTGCATTTTCTTTTATTATACCTGAAAAAACATACTAACAAGAAAATGAAGGGGGAAGAAAGTGCTGCCACATTTTCTCCTGGTGGGTCCCTAATGCTTTAAAAAAATGAAATTTTTGGGAGTAGAAGGTGTGGCTTTCTACTTCCACGTTGAAACATGGCTGAAGGAGGAGAAGCTACAGGTGCTCCTCCTGCCCAACTCAAATTTCTCTTATCAAATGGGAGCAGAGGTAAGAAGGTGTGGCTGCACCTTCTCCCAACATCTCAAATTTTTACATAGAGGACCAAAATTGTTGAAGATTAGTTGCCAAAATGAAGTCAATGACATGTATTGCATGGAGCTTAGTTCAAGGACAAGCAAAATTTTAACTCACAAGAGATAAATAGCTCTGTCTTCCTATCACAATGTCGTCTTCCAGTAATGCACCGTACAGATTAAGCATAGGAACTGTAGAAAAATGGGCCGGCAAGATTGAAGACATAGGTAGGCAAAGAGTGTTTAAGGGTATGTAGGTCAAGCAGGCTAAATAAGCTTGAAAATCTTGTATGGTATGGTGTGTATTTCTTCCAGCTAGATTCCCATGTGTATATTTTTGCAGAATCAATAAACTTATAGAGGTAATTTTTCTAGGTGTTTATTTCATCTTCTGTAATGTATTTTTGTAGTCTGACCTGAGTATGCGGTAGAAAGTTCAATTTACCTTCAACCATGACATCAGCAATTGAAGTTGCTCCACATTTTGTTCTTCCTGTCTCATTGAATTGCTTGAATAATTATTAGTGTTTTTAATATTATTTATTTTTATTGATGGGTACATTTCATTCAAACTAGGGCATGAATAGATAGCATTTTGCCAATGTTTTTGAATGTGCCATGATCTTTCTCAGGATTGGAATTAAATGGCTCCCATACATTCTCCTATGATAACCTTGGCTTGAGGACCCTTTTGTGTAATTTCTGTCTGTGAGTATTGAATATAAATGGATCTGACAATAAAAGAAGAGGCGTAGATAGAAGTAAGAGTATTAATTTTATTATATGGGAGAGTAACAATAATAAGTCACATACATGCTCTTTTTTGTATGTTCGGCAGTTATCGTAAGACCAAACTTTTGACTTTGATTACCAAATATTAGGCTAGTAACATTCAATGTGACATTAACTCTATTTTTCAGTTAGCTTTTATGTTATATCACATTTATTTTTCTTGCTATGCGATTCCAGGAAGAGAAATCAGCAAGTATGAATGTAGAAAATAAAATCTTATTAATGTATAACTATAAAATTATAAATGCATTTAATACTTGCGTTTCATTTCTTTTTTTTTTTGATTGGTAAATTGAGGGAATCTCTTGGGGACCTCATCCATAAGAACAGAAATGGTACCAGATTACATTCTTGATTACAACTGAAACACTCATCATCCAAAAGGCCCAGGAAGACTTTTCAGACTACCACCTTAGATGAAACTTCTTGATCCTGCAACAATGTGGACGAGCAAAGCCCGATAAAATCAATGGTCATTGGGAAAGAAATTAACAGTGGGCTGAAATCTTCCTTATTCCCTTGTAGGAAAGAAAAGCCTCCATTGTCCACTAAGAGCCATCCCCACCGATTCCTGAGTTTCCAGTCTCAATCTTTCTGCCTCTGACCTGTGCCCCTATGTTTAGTGATGGAGCCACAATTACATTTGTCTTCTTGCTTTCTGTTTGAGAAATACTGAGAAGTGAGAATTTCAGTTGAGGCCAGGTGAATTTCTCCGTCCTCTAGCTCATGTCTGTCTCCTTTCTAAACAACTCCCTCCAAATCCTCAGATGAGGGCACCTTGAGAATCCCATCCCCTTCATTTGCAATTTGATCAGAAACAAGACGAAGATCCAATCCTCATGAGGGGGACCAAATTCCACTAACTGGCTGACCTTGCTTGAGCTATCAACCAGAGAAGGAGACAATTGGTCAACAAAAAGCTTTCCATGATTTCTCCACACAAAATCATCATCTGAAACACTAGACTTATTTTTCCATCTCTGAAGATGAATATTCTGCTGCCCTCATGAGACTTGGAAAAGCAGTCTGCCACCTTGTGTTCTGGTTGATTACAGGGAAATCATCTAAAAGGGAGGCCTTCAAGGTTAAGGAATTGAGTCCACGGGCCATGAGAGGACATAATTTTAATGGAATAAAAACAGGCTCGGAAAGATCAACCATTACACAGACTCTCACATATTGATTTGAATATAATAGCAATTCTTCATGGATTTTAATCCAAGTTACCGAATTGCAATTGGGTACAGGTATGGGTATGTGTGTGGGGTATGGAAGTATGGCAAATTTTTTTTAGTGGCTAGGTATGTCTACTAAAACATATGTCTAGTAAAATATATGTCTGTAGTTGTACTAAAAACATATAAAAATCATAAATATATACATTTTTGCAGCATCAAAACAAGAACTAAATTCAGAATACTACATATTGTGCATATGATAAATAAAACCAGCCTAAAAACAGGATTAAATTAAATTTCTTAAACAGCTCCTCCATTCCTATAATAATAATAATAATAATATATAAGCTTTGTATATAACAAATAATTAGTAATATATATAAATATGTTTATATTAAATACTGTTTGTCATATAAATTTATAATAAATATTAATATTAAATACCGTTTATCATATATAGTAAATATTGATATTAAATACTGTTTATTGTATAACAAATAATAATATATACAGTTATAATGTTTACAGTTTATCATTTATATTAATCCTTTGTGAGACAAATTGTGAGCATATTTAGTCAGGCAAATCACTAGCATATTTTAATAGCTGGTCAACTGTTAGTGTTTTGCGTTTGCTGGATTATCGGCTGTTAGTGTTTTGCGTTTGCTGGATTATCGGCTGTTAGTGTTTTGCGTTTGCTGGATTACTGGAGTTCAGGGTTGAGTCTTCCAAACCTTTTTCTCCTCTATGCTTACAAATTCTTCTACTTGCTCTACCAGTTGTACTGAAGGATTTTATGATGTGAATCTGCTTGGTAGGACCTGCCAAGTTTTCAGCTTCTGATGTCAGATTTGGAATCTTCATTATAATACAAACAATATTTTGATGCAGTGTGTAGTTCCTTCAACAAAGCCACACTTTATGCATCAAAATAGAAATGGAAATATTATTTGAGTTTTTAAGTATTATATTTATGTCTCTCAATTTACAATTAACTTTGTGTAAGTCTTCATGTGCATGGGAATATTTTGTTAGCTGATTAACAAGTGTAATGCTTCACTGGATAAATTTGCTTCTTCTCCATTCTTGTATGCATTGTTTAACATATATCCCAATAACAGAACTTTCATAGTTTTTTTTATGTCAACATTTTAGTGTTAATAAAAAGCTAGTATTGGCTAGAGAGAACGCATCTGTAGTTAGAGCACTCATGATTGGCAAGTGAGTGTATCATTTTTTTTCCCAGTATGGTTTGATCATTGATGACATGTTTGACAACAACATAGTTTATTTGGATATTTAAAACATTTTTTTGTTCAAGCTTTTAGTCTTAGTTTTTAATTTCTTGAGAGATGGCTCGGAATATTTCCTTGGCTTTTCACCACTTGCTAGCCTCATTAGCACAAATTTATATGGTTTCCTCAGACTTCAACTGTATTATTTATTTTCTTAGATAAGTTTTATAAACATCTGCTTGTTACATGGTTCCAGTCAGACTTCTCTTTCTCATTGCTGGTAAGTTACTTTATTTTGACTAATATTATTAATATTTACTGCAGCTTTCGCTCTTTATTCATCATCTGGTTCACCTCAGAATTTATTCTTTTGCATCACATGGCACTCTTTGCATCAAAAAGGTTGCTCATATAAATAATTCAATAACATTCTTGTGTACTCACAAGTACATGGGCATTTCCTTGCCATATATTTATCTTCAGTTGAAATTTGTGATCTCTAAGAAGGTGCTTTCCTTGTTTGTATATAACTTACTTCTATTGGAATTTCAAATCTTATTTCAAGGAGTTGTGGCACTAGATTTTTCAGATTTCATGATGTAAATCCTAGGTTGCTTTGCATTTTCAGTTGATGCTGTTTCCATAAAATCTTTCTTTCAGGTTCACCTAACTTGACTCTATGGTCTAAGTTGAAGGTGAACAATTCCGTTCTTTGAGGTTCTTTGCATTGCCTTTTAGCATGAGGTTCTTTGCAATGTCTTTTAGCATCCACCTCTGTTTTGAGATTTTTTTTGTTATGTTTTTTATTTGTTCATAGCTTGAGATATAACCTCTAACTGTAATAAATGTTACACTTTCTTCAAACCTTAAACATCATCCTTAACTTTCAAGCACACTTATTTTAGTGCAAAGAAGGGGATCATATTTGTATTGATATCCAAAGATCTGTTTATTTCTAAATCCATTGCTCTTTTTTTTCTTGGTATTGCTATAAATGCTTGCTTTCCATCTTGCCTCTTCTTAGTTACAATAACATCTATATTTGTTTCCTGCAATTACAGAGCACAGACATGTGGGATCCAATAATTTTAACTTGCTCAGTAGTCGAAGTCATACAATTTTTACGCTGGTATGTGTCTTTACCTCTGTTTGTTTCATATATTTTTCTTTTGAAGAAATTACTAAATTCATCCTCCAGTAGGACTCACTGCTGATTATAAGGAGTGCAATGCAAACTGGTGGAAATAAGCAAATTTTGATTGACTTTTTTCAGAAGATTACTATTTGTGTGGACATGTTTTCATGTGTGGAATAGAAAGCCATGTGTGCTTTTGTTGTTGATGAAACATTTGATTATTATGTTTTTGGTGGTTTAAGGTGTAAATAAACTTCAATTTGATTTATATATGGACGGTTTATTTTAAGGTTGGGAAGTCTAATAAAAATTGTATTTTATGGTCCTAGTAAAATATTGGAAGGCCTTTTTAGCAAATCTTAAGGCTATGTTTAATTAAGTACGATGCAAAGCCAAGGAGATTAGTACAACATTAGCTTTGATTTTCTGTACAATAATTGATTCTACTACTAATACCACCACCATCATCATTTTGTTTAAAGAAAAACATTTTTATTAGTTAAAGGTGAATTCACAACAATATGTTTACAGAAGTATTATTATGTAGAACCGAATATCATAAGTATAGAGTTAGACCCAAAATTCCAGAGCTGGGCTACTACCATCAAATAGGCTCTTAAATTTATAGAAGGTGAGACAGCCATAATAACAGATGTTACAACAAGCCATTATATTGTTATGTCTGTAAATGTAACAAGGATTATTGATCACATGGAATCCTAATAACCATATTTTTGCTATTCAACCAGACTGCACGGATCATGCCAAGCCAAAGTGTACACATATGATTAGGACATATCTACAGTATCAAATTACATGATTTGTTTTGTGAGAATATGATTACTTTACTTCAAAAAAGGCCAAAATTGTTACAATGTGAAATCCTTATGCATAAAATTGTCAACCTCTGTACCACAATGTCTCCATGAAGTCAAGTGGTGTTGTTGATTGCAGTGACTATCAAACTAGACAATACACATCCATTGCAGTGAAAAATATTGCTGTTACATTTCATAAAGAGAACTTGGGTATTAAAATATATTAACATTTGATATAGTTCTCTTAATACAATAAAAAGGACTAAGAAGTCCAAGCTATAGTTTATTTTCTATTCTTGTAATGTGCATAATACCTCTGGCCTCTAGTTTGTATTATGTTGAACTTGATGTAAACAGTGAACTAAATCACAAACGTTCTTGTTGTTGTAATTGGTCATACATGCCTATTCCGACGGCTGCTCTCATGTCTCTTTTCTAGATAAGGTGTATCTTACTCAAATAATTATAATAAAAAACATAAAAAAAGGAAGGATAAAAAAATAAAAAATACAATTATAAAGTTAAACATAACAGGCAAAATATATGTAGGACCTGCATAGTGGAGCTAGTGTGAATGGCACTATCGCTAGTCCTACTGCATCTGTTTGTAATGGGCCACTTGTTTGGATGCCCTTGATGAAGCATTGAAGAGCAATATGCTATTTCTTACTGTAGTTTTTGAGTTTGACTGTTATCATTGACTATTTTCCTATTTTGAATATATAGTATAAACCTGTGTTATAAATTAAAATCAGGTAATAGCTCGTTGAAAAATTTGAATTATGAATTATCGTAGTGTTTTGTTATTTTATACATATATAATTGATATACCATATTATGGTTAGTTTTTGTAGGTATTAATTTTTTTATTTTATTTGGTAAGGACATACCCCAGCTGCCCCAAAGATCCGCACAAGTTGGACAAACCCCTAATACCTTTGCTCATATAAGTACCATGGTAGTTCAAGCTGCCAATAATATTTTGGCTACATCCTGTCACCCAAGAAACTGATGTTCACACAGGGCTGCCCAGTATGCTTTGCTTCCAATAATAATCCACATTCAATTCAGGGCTTTAAAATCATAAGGTCTCAGAGATCAAGGATTTTGATACCATGGTGCTTTTACCTTCCTGGGAAATGCACAGAAGTTCAAGCCACAAGCCATTGGCAGAAAAATAAAATACACACCCTTCATTAGATTGCCTTATTTTGCATTACACAATCGAGTTATAGCACATCTATTTATAGACGAGGCACACTTCTAACATCACTGACCAGCCCTTAAATTTTGCACCAGGTTTGACACAAAACAACAAGTGGCCAAAATATGAGCTCTCTAACCACAGATGCGAAACTACCCATTTAATTCCATACATCGCTTGCCACATCATACTTGGACCTTATTGATTTAGAGTATTGTTTACCACAGATTGTTTCCTTGCATGTTAAGCTAAATGTTTTGCTGTATCTATAAAATTCATTTTCTAAGTTTTTTTTGGCTATACTTCAATATTATCTAAGTTACCGGTTTGGTTTTGGGTTTGGGTTTGGGTTTTAGAAACCAGTTCGCCAGTTTGGGAAATTTTTTTTTGGGGTTGGGTTTGGTAATACAAAAACATATAAAAATCAGAAATATATACATATTTGCAGCAGTAATTAAGTTCAGAATACACCACCATATTAATAGTCAAATAACATAGCAAAAATACACCACCACTTTATACTCAAATGTCATGATATAGAATTATAAATTAAAGTGCAAACTTCAAACATAAAAATGTCAAGTGTTTACAATCAGCCATTAATAATTATTGATCATTGATCAATTTAAATCATATGGGTCATCAAAAAAAGCAGCATCATCAACATCATTAGATGCTACATTATGTGTAGAACTACAAATAGCATTAGTGGCACTCGCACAAGCATTGCCACTAGCACTGACACTACCACTCTCATGCTTAGTAGCTGCTTCAGGCTGATAGTCATCATCAATATCAAGTGCAGCTAAGTGACTTGTGGAAGCATCCAAGTCAAGCTGCTCTGGCTCAATATCCCACCTCCTTGTGTCTCCTTTGTAGGAATTATGCTTGTGTGTAAGGAGGCGTAAGTTTGAATGCACATACACCAAGTCCTCTGCCTTTTTTGAATGTAGCCTATTGCGTTTTATTGAGTGGATGAAGGAGTATGTGCTCCAATTCCTCTCAGAAGAAGATGAACTAGGAACCTATAAAGACCAAATTAAATAGTTAAGAGTTACAAAATTTAACTAAACAAAATTATTAATTAATATATTATATAAATTAAAATTAAAATTACAAAATATAAAACTTACTTGGGATAAATTTTTTATTGCAATAGGTTGGAGGTGCCTGTATTCTTGCCCATGGAAGTACCACCAACTATGAGCATCCACCCTGACCTTGTCTCAATGAGCATCAAGATTCTTATCAACACTACCAGAGCATGCAAAAGCCATGAACTCAACCCTCACTTGATCACATTGGTCACGATTAGTGAAGAGTCTACGAAATGCTGCCTTGTACCCTTGAGCCACTTCAACATCCCTATATGGAGCAACTCTTGATGAAGCAGAAAGTATCTTAGGACTATAATATTTGGGACTCAATGCAAAAGCGAGAAGATGCAATGGAGTGGTCATTTTGTTCCATCTATCAACAATGATTTCCTGTAGCTCTTTGAAGAACTTTTCTTCAGGATCTTCCTCTTTTGCATTGATGATAGATTTCATCTTCTCAATCATTGAGTCAATACCATCATATACTTCACCAAAACAAGGTCTATCCATGTCAGTGTAACGGATCATGCTCAATATGGGCTTAGTGAAACTGATGAGATACTCAACACGATCCCACCAACTATCATCTAGGATCCTTTGCTTGACTCTATTTGCCCTTTCACTGCTAGATTGCCTCCATATGGTCCAGTTAGGGCTGATTACCAAGGCACAGAGTGCCTCATGAACCTTTATAAGTCGTCTCAACACAATTGTGTTGGAGGCAAAACGGGTCTCGACAACTTGTTTGAAAATCAAAATCAAAATCAAAATATAATTTAAATTTACAAAATCAAAATTTGAAATTAAAACAAAATTAAAAAATAAAAAAATATTGAGAATTAACTTACCTTCAACAACTCCAATTTTGAGAATTGTCTAAATATTGCTTGTGTCATATGGTGGTTGGTGACAAACATTTGGATGTCTTCGCTCTCAGCATACACCTGTTTGATCCACTCAATTTTGGATCCAATTTTTTGTAGCATTAGATTGAGAGAGTGGACATCACAAGGTGTCCAAAAAATGTGTGGATACTTCTCCTCAACCAATAACCCAACAGCCCTACAATTTTTGGCATTGTCGGTTACAACTTGCACAACATTTTGATGGCCCACTTTTTGAATAGCTTGGCAAAGGATGTTAGCAATAAATGGACCATCCTTCACCTATCCTTCATAATCCACTGCTCTCAAAAGCATTTCCCCTTTAGGGGACATAGCAATAACATTGATCAATGGGCGATTTTTTGCATCTTTCCATCCATCAGAAACGATGGTCACCCCTGTTTCGATCCATGAATCCCTTATGGGCTTCAAAGAGTCTACTACATGTTTCACCTCTTTCTCCAATAAGGTGCAACACACCTTCTCAAAACCTGGACCCTTATACCCCTTTGGAGCCTCATTAATCAAGGTTACCCCAAGTTTCCGGGACGGGGACGGCAGGGGACGGCGGGACGAGTCCCCAAGTTTCCGATTTTTGAGGCCAAAATTAGGGACGGCAGGGGACGGCTATATAAAATATAGGGAAAATTTAAAATATTCATATGAAAACATGGATAAAGCATACATAATATACGTTATATATAGCATTTGTGTTAAATATTTTTTGTCAATACTCAATACACATTGAAAATTCAGAATTAACATACATGAATCATAATACAACCTCCAAGTTATACTTTATAAACTTATATCAAATTACATAAGGTTATTTCCAGCTCACAAATTGTTGCACTCAAGGAGTTTTGGGCATCAAATTGCCTTAATATTCAGCCTATTTCCAATTGTGAAGAACTGTTTAAAAAGGTCAAAATCCTAAGTCTTTGTCTGTAAAACCTGTTAGTGAACAGCAAGCAAATAAATTCAAGTTTACACACTTTTGGAATAACTTTTTGTTATTTTTATATATCTCTAATAGAGCATCAAATATTTATCTTGTGAGTGTTCCAAATATTGTGAAAGATATATGAAAATAATTTAAACGAACAACTCAAAAACCAAAAAACTGAAAACTATTATATATATATATAAATTTTATTTTTAAAACATGTTTTGACGTGGGGGACTGCTGGGGGACGGCTCAGGCGTCCCCTGGCTGTCCCCTGCCGTCCCCGCGACTGGTCAGCCGTCCCTCTTTTGGTCAACCCCGTCCCCCCGTCCCCGGGACGTTTCCTGAGATTTCTGCAAAAAGAGGGACGGTCCCCTGCCATCCCCTTGCCGTCCCCCAGTACCTGGGACGTCCCGGGAACGGGTACGGGGCATTTTTTGGGGGGGACGCGTCCCCGGGTTTCCCTGTCATTAATAGATTTCACCATTTTTTGCCAATATGGTGAATGAACAATGTTGAATGCCAATCCATTGGCATAGACACATTTTGCTATATCTTGATCAGCCATCTCTCTTGCGTCATTCTGAAATGAAGCTTCCAACGGTCCCTTAGATCTTTTATTTGAAGATGGCACGGTTTGCTCTCGAGGGATGTCCATAAATGGATGGCTTTCTATAGGTGGAAAATAAGAAGGCGGTGTAGGGGGTTTTATGGATTGAGATCCTTTCTTCAAAGGATGGCTTGTTTTAACATTGGCTGCTTTTTGGTTTGCTTTTTCTTGCTCAACAATATATTTCAATACCATATCTTTTGGAATGCCTTTGTTGTTTTCACTTGGACAATTTTTGATGCTTGTTTTAGGGATCCCGCACAAGTGCCCTTTCACTTGATTGTATGAGCTCGAATATTGAACATGGCAATGACTACAAATCCAAACATATGCTCCACCACTTGGAAGTTGCTGAACCATTTCTACATATTTCCAAAGGGGAGAGTTTGGGTTTGTTTTGAAATGAGATTCGATTGAGCTTGATTTTAGCTATTACAATTTTAGCTATTATTATTCAAGTAAATTTTCCTTGATTTTGCGTAAAGTGGATGATGGAGTGAAAAACATTGATGGACTTTGAGTTGAGAATTTGAGAGATTATAGGCACAAGTTTCAATGGAAAATCAAATCATGAGGAACATTCCTTTTCAATGAGACAATTGCTGCTGAAATCTATCTGGATCATTAAAGAGAAAATAGATGAGGCCTGCTTCGAGAGGGATTAAGTAAGCCCACAAGAATAGGGCATGACTTCTCTTAAGGCATGTATTAGTTTGCTTGATACCTATTTGACATGCATGGAATGCTACACTCTATATGTCTAAAGCATTCATGTACTAGTATTGTACTCCTTGCAGGTCTTTTGAACCTCCATGTATATGACAATCCTAAATGGATTATAGTTTGTATATGACAATCCTAAATGGAATATAGTTCCTGAACAAGTGTAGGGCATGCATTTAAGTAGTGAGTTTGACCAATTTACAAAGTATTAAGCCTAAAAATATAGGAAATTTAAATATAACCAAAACAATATTCATTTTGATATATAATATTGCTACAGTTCATTTTTTTAGCACTTCAAGCTGATTTTTATCTTTTTTATAGGAACCATTCTGCTTCTGGTACCACAATGTCTATATACTATTATGTATATACTTATGCTTTCCATTTGATTATACAATTGTCACTACCCTATCCCCTTGTCATTAAGACTTGATGGCTAGTGTCAAATTGGAGCTCTAAATTATCACACTTTGTTAGCATCTAAAAAGGAAATTTGTCCCAACCTAATCTTGATAATCTAAACAACCACCTTGGTAATATTGTTGACAATTGAAATGTTAAAATTCTTTTGAATAGTCAAGATCACAAGAATTCAAAGAAAACAAACCTCTTTAGGTTGATATCAAGCCAATAGAGTTTCGTTTCAATTTAGTCTAGCTTTCTATATTTACTTTTTGCAAGTACTCTTATAAGGTTCAGATATGTTAAAAAAATAAGATAGAAGCCGTACTTAGTATTTATGTTGTTGTCTACTATTTCCCACTACATTTTGTCTTTGGATTTATATACATGAAAAGCATTACTACAAGCCTAAGGCAAATGACAGTAGAAAACAGCACAACTCTTAACCATTCCATGTTAATGTCCTTAACCTAAGTCACAAGATTTGCTGAATTTCATGCTTGAAATTTGAAATTCAGTGAACATTTTTTTTTTTTGAAAATAATTGAAATTCGCTTTCAATTCGTACAAAAAAGGCGACCACGGGTACAAGCTTGCTTCATCATCATAATCCGTGACCATATCTGGTTATCTTGGGAGAAAAAGACTTGGCTTTCGTCACTGTTCAAACCCACACCTCTTGTAACGTGTTTTCAATCTGCAAATTTCATAGCCAGTGGTCGACTTGTAGAAATTTTGTGGCTCCTCCAAAACTAGGCTACGCAAGTATTTAGTCTACTTTTAGGTTTTTTTTTAGTGCTTTTTTTATTTCGTTTTATTTTTAGTTAGTTTTTTCTTCTTTATTTATCTCTCATAAATTTTTAAATATGCATTTAAAATTTTAATAATGGTTGTTCATAAAAATTAAATATTATATTATTTACATTAAATTTTTATTGAAAATTTTAACATTCAATATATTTAAATCCAATAGTAGTTCATTTTATTTTTATTTTTTATTTTTATTTGTTAACATTAAATGTTAATAAGTTAAAATTTGTTATTTTAAAATATTTAATTTATATTTTAAATTATTAATATATAAAATTTAACAAATTTTAAATTAAATGAAACAAATATAGTATTGTTTTATTTTAAAATTAACATTTTGAACTTATTAATATTTTAATTTATAATTTATTTAAATTTAATTTAATATTTTATTTTTAATACTTTTAATCTATTATATGTATTAAAATTAATTAATTAAATATTTAAATTAAACTATTTTGATAATTTCATGATATATTTCTTATATTTAAAAAAAACAGTGTTACATGGGGTTTCGGGGACGGGGACGGGGACGGGGGGGACGTGTTTCGGGGACGCGAGCATGGGGGGTCTAAGTTTGGGGATGGCAGGGGGACGGCGGCCAGGGGGCGGCCAGGGGGCGAAATATATATAGTACTTGAAAAAATACTTATAAAAAGATGTATAAGTATAAGAATTATACATCTTTGAGACAACTAGGAGTCCCCTAGACGTCTTGAGGACACCCTAGCATCCTCAAAGTCCTAACGGTGTCTTGGAGACAGTGACACTGGTGGTGGGCTGGTGGGGGGACGTCCCCCCCAAGTCCCCAAGTCTCCGAGATGTCCCCCTCTAGGAAACGTAGGGTTTTTTGGGGGGGATGCGTCCCTGTGGAACACTAAAAAAAATTAAAATTATATAAGGCGAATTTAATGCTGATATTTTTTTCGATTTTTTTACCCTTTTGAAGTTCATCCGAATCTTATTGTTGCCGAAATTGAACTCGAATTCGAACCTTGTGACTTAGTTCTTAACATCAAACATAAAAGCATGTCAAAGAATGTGTCTATTTTAATATCCTTAGCGTCTATTAGAAATATATATCCATTCAAGGTCACCTACCAATGTTTTGCCTCAACAACTTGATGAAATCTAGTGAATCTTTGATGGTGAACCACGTCTCAGTGGCCAACGCTTAGTTTTATGCTCAAAATCAATGAAGAAATCCGATTAAATGGTAATTTCTCATTGTCAGGGTTTCACGATGGGTTAGTCGGGCAATTTTTTCGTGATTTTTTTCACGATTTAAACCCTTAAAAATTGTTGAAAATCATAATTGATTAAATCAGGATTTTATTACAAGAGTAATTGGTAAAATAATTGATGTATTAACAAATGAGCGAAGAGCTCATTAAATAATTTACAAAATGTACAGGAACAAAAAGTTTCTAAAAAGAAACTTCAGATAAGATCGGAGACGATCTTATCAATATAAAATACAATAAATTTCATATTTGAGCATTAATAAATAAATAACATATATTATTTTAATACCCTCCCTTAATGCTCAATCTGTCAACTACACCAAGATGCCCTCTGAAGTTTACAAACTTATCTATACTGAGCGACTTGGTGAGAATGTCTGCTATTTGCTCCTCTGTGGGAACATGCAACAACTGTACTGATCCGTCTTCAACAAGCTTCTGAATGAAGTGACAGTGAGTTTCCACATGGTTGGTTCTTTCATGGAAGACCGGATTTTTGGCCAGTTTGAGAACCCCCTGATTATAACAGAACAAGGGAGTCGGACCTGCTTGAGGTATGTGCATATCCGCAAGCATCTGACGAAGCCAAACTGCCTCACAAGCTGCCTTAACAGCTCCACGATACTCTGCTTCTGTTGAAGAGAGAGCCACTGCCTGCTGCTTCTTACTAGTCCATGTGACTGCATCGGATCCCAAATTGAACACATACCTAGATGTTGATTTCTTGTCATCAACTGAACCTGCCCAATTTGAGTCTTTGAACCCACTAAGTCTAGAATCTTGCCTCTGAGTTTACAAGAGTCTATAATCAAAAGTGCCCTTCACATAACACAGCACACGCTTCGCAGCTACCCAATGATCAGCCTTGGGGGCTGTCATGAAGCGTGAACTGTAGCTCACTGCAAAACTAAGGTCAGGTCTAGTGGCAGTGAGATAGATGAGACTGCCCACTAGTTGCCTAAACAATGATTCATCAACTACCGGTGAGTTTGACATAGTTGACATCTTAATCCCTTTTTCCATGGGTGTGGAGGCAGGTTTGCAATCTTGCATTTAGAACTTATCTAGAAGACTTCGAGCATACTTGGATGAGGAGATGAAGATACCGCTCTCTGTCTGCCAAACCTCAACACCTAAACAGTAATGCAAAAGTCCCAAATCTGTCATGTCAAATGTGCTGCACAAATCCTGTTTGATCTTAGTGATCAAATGTGCCGAGTTGCCAGTAATGATCAAGTCATCCATATAGACAAGAAGAAGAAGTATTTCACTACCAGTTTGTTTGACATACAAATTAGAGTTAGATGGACTCCTCTAAAAGCCATGTTCGGTGAGGTACTTGTCAATCTTGATGTACCATGCTCGAGGACCCTGTTTCAGACCATAGAGTGCTTTGACCAATCTGCACACCTTTTGTTCTTGACCAACAACTTTGAACCCTGGAGGCTATGTCATGTAGACTTCTTCCTTCAACTCACCGTTGAGGAAAGCACTCAACATCCATCTGATGGACTTTCCAACCAAATTGGGCTGCTAAGGCAAGGACAAGTCGTATGGTACTCATTTTGGCTGTAGGAGCAAAGGTCTCCTCGTAGTCAATGCCTTATTTCTGTGAGAACCCCCTTCCAACTAGACGAGCTTTGTACTTTTCAAGAGTTCTGTCAGCTTTGTATTTCACCTTATACACCCATTTGCAGCTAATGGGTTTCTTCCCTGGAGGAAGATCAGAAAGGACCCAAGTTTGCTTCTTCTGAAGACTCTGGTATTCAAACTCCATAGCCTTTTCCCACTCAGGAATTTCTTTAGCCTCTGAATATGTTCGAGGCTCATAGACATTGTGAAATGTTGGCCATGAGAGCAAAATTAACTGTATGCTGCTGTTTGCTCTTGTTTCTGGATGATCTCCCCTCAATGAGCTCATCATCATGAAGATCTCCAATAGTCTTAGCCCACCATTTAGGCCTTTGAGAAGAAGTGCCAACATCCGATGCAACAGGAGGAGCTGGAATTGGTTGAGGATCTAGAATTGGTTCAACAGGTAGAAAATCAAGATCATCCGGAGGAAAATCAGGTTGGGCATCATCAAAGATAGAATCTGCATCATCCCTCCCATCAGGTAGACCTAACGGAAGACGTACACCCAAATCAGAAGCCTTCAAAGGTTGATCCTCTAAATGCTGAACAGGCGAGGAAAGGTGAAATGGTCCTTGTTCTTCATCAAAAACAACATCCTGACTAAAGACAAGACGATCAGTGTCCACATCAATTAGTCGGTAAGCCTTATGGTTGTCACTGTACCTTGTGAACATAAGCTTTTGACTCTTGGAATCCAAGTTAGAGCGTTTGGCATCTGGAATCCATACATATGCCAAAGAGCCAAAAATTTTCAAATGACTGATCCTGGGTTTTCTACCAGTCCAAGCTTCTTCAGGAGTCCCCCTTAATGGCATGAGTAGGTGATCGATTAAGGAGAGAGACTGCAATAAAAACTACTTCTGCCCAAAATTTGTTAGGAACACTCCTGTGTTGCAACATGGAGCGGGCCATCTCAATAATTGTACGATTGTGCCGCTCTACATCACCGTTTTGTTGAGGAGTGTAGGGTGTGGTTAACTGATGTTTAATCCCATGGGTATCACAAAAGTTGGAGAATGCAGTAGAACAAAATTCCCCCCCATTATCTGACCTAAGAGTGATTATACAAGAACCAGACTCTTTTTCTACTAAGGCCTTAAACTTTTGAAATACATTAAACACATTTGATTTCTGTTTAATAAAGTACACACACATCTTCCTACTGAAATCATCAACAAATAACAAGAAATATCTACAACCAATAACAAAAGGAGTATTCATAGGCCCACGAATATCAACATGAATTAATTGAAGCACCTTAGAAGCTCGCCACGAGTCACCATCTGTAAATGGTGTTCGATGCTATTTCCTGGCTTGACAAGCGCCACACACGTCGTGATGCTGAGTCTAAATGTCAGGTAGACCAGCTACAAGTCCCTCTCGAGCAAGCTAAGAGAGATAGTGCACATTCAAGTGCCCATACCGCTGATGCCATAAATTGGTGACAACAGAGTTTTTGGCTGCCATGGCTAACTCCGGAGAATCACCTGTGTCCACAAGCCTATAGAGACCACGATCCTCAATACCGACAGCTATTGGAGTGCGAGTCTCCCAATCAACAATAGAACATTTGTGCAAACTGAAAACCACATCTAGCTGAGGAGAATTTCGCATGATCTGACTGACTGAGAGAAGGTTGAGTTCCATGCCAGGAACGTAGTACACATTGAGGAATATGAGATTCCTCTCGCTAGATTGAATCTAAACAATGCCCTTACCGACAACTGTGTATTCTTCACCTCTCCCAAAAACAACGGAGTCAGTGAATGGAGAGAAATCTGTAAACCAATCACGCTGATGAGTGAAATGTCGCGAAGCACTTGAATCTATGTACCAGGCAGAGGACTTAACATGGTTTGTAAGTCTTTTAGCCATAAAGGCGTAAAAGGAAGATTCCTTCTGCTCAGTGTGCTCGGCAACATGGGTGTTCTGCTGAGACCCTCCTTGCTTCTTTTGTTTAGAAGCCAAACGTGCACAACGATCCTTCTTCATGTGACCAAATTTGTGACAATAATTGCACTGAATGTTCTTTTTCTCAGAGTTGTCTTGATTTTGTCTTGGGCCTTTCTGCTGCGAAGGCTGACGTCTCCCTTTGTTCTTAAACTGAGTGTTAGCTGCAAAGGCCTGCTCTGTAGAGGATGATGAACCACTACTACCAAATTGTTGTTTCCAGCGGTCCTGCTGCAAGAGGATAGTGCAAAGTTCTGGAAACTTCAGGTCAACTTTAGCAGTCATAATGTTGAGAGTCTCTATGAAATGCTCATAAGACTTAGGTAGGCTTTTTAGAGTGATCACGACCATGTCTTCTTCCTCCATTTTCCGACTAATAGCCTCCAGTTGATCTCGGATCTCTTGGATTTTGTTCAAGTGCGCCTACAGTGTTGTCTTCTCATCCATGACAATAGAAAACATGTTTTTCAAGAAAAACGCACGCCTTTTGTCAAATGTTTCATGTAAACCCTTTAAGTGATCCCAAATATCCTTCCCTGATTTTCCAAGCAGGATCTTAGGTATCTGATCATCAGTTACTGAAAGTTTGATAAGCATCACCACTTCATGATTTTGCTCATTGAACTTCTCCTGGGCTTTGTCTGCAGTGGTGGGTCGAGTAACATTGCCCAAAATCATCTGATCAAGGCAATGGTATTTAGAGATGGTCATCATCCATTGCTTCTAGGTGTTATAATTTCTGCCGTTGAATCTTTGACTGCCTTCCAACATAATTTTGGTCAAACTCGCCACCTTCACGCTTTTTGAGGTACGAATAACGAGGTATTGAGAAGAGGTTGAATGCACAAAATCCAAGGCACAAATTCCAATGCAAAAATGGAGGCAAATTCAAGTACAGACTGTAGAAAGTCCAAAGTACGAATGACAGAAAATTGAAGGCACGAAAAACAATGCACCCAAAAAATTCAAGCCCAACCCAGTTGAGCTCTCGAAAAACCCAGAAGGAATATGTAATCAATTTTTTTTTTTTTTCTGATTTCAGATGAAGAAGATAAGAGAAAAACCCTAGTTGGCTCTTCAAGAACCCACGTTTTTCAAAGGAATGAAGAAAAAACGCAGGCGTAGGAGCAGAGAAAACATGTCCAGCATGAACACGAGCTAGGGCAGATACAAAACGCCCAAAATGAAGGCAAGAAACATGTCCAAGAAAGATGAAATTGCGGCTACTAGAGAATGCAAAACGCGAACAAGAAAGCAGGAGAAAACGCGGAAAAGTTCGTGTGATCTCAAATAACCCTGCTTGCGTCACAAAAAATCGCGTTTGCAGGCCAAACAAGTCTTCAATCACGAGCATAGGAGAAGCAATACCGCCGGTGGTAAAGACTCAGAGCGCAAGCTTGACGTGACCAACAAAGATACAAAAACTTCACGCGACACACAGAAAATCTGAGGAAATGTAGTCGCGAAAAAATACAGACCCATGAAAAACACGAAAGACGTGATAGGAAGATGAACACCAGACCCTTCAGGAAAACAAAATTCGAATTTTCTAATTTTTTTTTTTCCAAATAAAACAAGAAAATATTTCTCTCAAAATTCGAATTAAAGGGCTTTGATACCATATTACAAGAGTAATTGGTAAAATAATCGATGTATTAACAAATGAGTGAAGAGCTCATTAAATAATTTACAAAATGTACAGGAACATAAAGTTTCTAAAAATAAACTTCAGATAAGATCGGAGACGATCTTATCAATATAAAATACAATAAATTACATATTTGAGCATTAATAAATAAATAACTAATATTATTTTAATAGATTTTTGGGGAAAAAATCGTTTTGGTTGAAGATTTTTAAAAAATCAGGATTTTTGCAATTTTTTGAGGATTTATGCTTTTATGATTTCACCACTTCAACACATTCTTTTCTTCCAATTATCATATCAAAAACTTTGCAGCATATTTTCAAGCTATCTACTTACCATAGTCCAAAAAAAATAAATTAAACAAATACACAAAGTAAACTTGTAAAATGCACAATAAATATAAAAAATAAGTTTAGAGAAGGCATAAGTCTATTTTGTTCATAGTAGAATTACTTGGAATTGAGATTGACTTGGCAAATCAAATGTATAGATGAGATTCGGTAACATGGTTTTTAATTGGGAAAAAAATTGGGAAACTAAAAAGTGCTGAAATATTTATAAATATTAAAAACAGGACAACTATTTTCAAGACAAATAAAGAGGAAAAATGCTGCTTTTCCATCTGGCACTTTTTGGTTTTTAAAACCAGAGCAGCATGCTTAGGGGCAGCATCCCTCACAGTGATTGGGGTCAATGGTTTGAGTCACCAACTCCAAGACCAAATTAAGGCCTCAGAGGCCACAGGGACCTTTATGATGCATGTTGTTTTTCATAATTTCTTTTAACGAACCGTTGATAAATATTTTCTATCACACAACAATAAACATAATTATTAATACACATTGCTAAAGGCTGAATCTTCCTATCTATTCTTGATCATTAAGAAAAGAGTTGGGATCAAGTGCCTTTGAAAGTAAAAAATGTGTGAATCTCGCTGCCAGGTGGGTGTTCAAGTAAAACGTGTGGAATTTGCTGGGTCCAAGCAAGTCTTGATGGGTTACTTGTGAGTTTTCCAACTGTCTCACCTCATGTGTTGTGGGTGATTTGCTCACCTTGCTGGAAATTCTGGTGAATACTTGATGAGATTTGAATCTGTGCTTTTGACATCACTGTTTGAATCTGCTAAGATGAATGCAAAATATTCTGAAGCTTCTGTTTTAAATGCTGTGCAACACTATTAACCCCATTACAAGGAATGCATGATGAATGTTCTTATAGGCCTTTTTGAACATTTAGTAGTTACGTGTCATCAATTTATGCTATTGTTATCTCCATGTCATGGGTTTATATAAGCTCCTTGTGGTTGCAAGTATGTGTAATGTCCCCTTCTAGCTAGACATCAGTTTTCAGTGGGATTAGCCTATCATTGTGACCCTCGTAGGCTAATGGGTTTGGATAGAAGGTTGTTTGAGGCAAATACTTGGTCAGTTGATGACATTATTCACCTCCAGAGTTTTGTTTGGTTCAGAGTTGGCCTTTGCAGAGGTTTCATTACTCAGTTTCACACACTTACTATTTATAGTAAGTCATTAAGTCATGGGAGTCCATGGTTTCTATTTATAGTAGGGCACTTGAGCGTGATGTGTTGGTAGTGTCGATTCTGGAGTTCAATTGGTTTGAAGAAATAAGGTGGATTGCGCAAGTTATAATGTTTAATTATTATTAAAGGTGATTTTAATAATAATCAATATCATAAGTTTATAAAATAACGTTATATTTGCACTTTATGTCTAAAGGGTCGTGGATACATTAAAAGGGGGCCATTTTATAATTAATGATCTGGGCGCCAACTTCAAGGGAATATTTTAATATTGTCAAAGTGCAAACGTTATATTGTTTAAATGATCAAAAAAGATAATTAGGGATCGACCTTTTGAGAAGAAGATATAAGGAAGCCAAAGAAAAGTTCGATTCATCCATTTTGAGCATTTGATAATTGTCTTTTATGATTTCTTTGGCGATTGGAGGAGAGAAACCCAAGGTTTCTGCATTTCCAGAGCTTCCAGACATTGGAGAACGTTCATTCTTCATTGTCCGTGCTTCTCGAGGTTGTGCAACATCAGCTAAAGTTAGCCTATGAGATTTGGTTTCACTCAAAGAGCAATATTGAGCAGATTGGAGAAGTTTATCAAGCTTTTCAGGCAGATTGTTCATTGTGGAAGGCAAACATCTCAAGAGCTGCATTTTATAATCATTACATATATTACTAGGCCGTACATTCTGCTATCTCTCAGCCATACCAACATCAAACCCTAGGCGTGTGAACTTCAAGCTTGAAACGCCTTGCCTTTTTGGGGTATTTCATCTTTATCATGGGCGGCTTCATTAATGAAAGTGTTTGGTGAAGTTTTTAAGGTGGAGAAAGTCATTTCAGCAGCAGTTTGATGCATTATCAGATTTACCATTGCTGCCAGCTGTTCAGATCTTTGATATTATACTCTTACTCCATTCCTAGGTATGCATTTGGTTGTAAAGGCTTTCAATTAAATCCAATAAAGATGTCTCTTTGCAGCATATTCATTTGTAGTTGCTTTACCTTCTTGTTGAGCATTTTATTTCCAGCATTGTGAATTCTATGCATTTGTCATTATTGCATTATCCTATCAAAAACACAAAAAAAACATAAAACCAAGAAAATACAAACAAATTCAGAAAACCTTCATCAGAAGCACAGAGTTTCAGTTTGGGGAGAACTAGGGTTCTTACAGTATGTTACCTTACCTTCCTGTGGATTGCAGTGTTGTTATATTGAAAATGCTTTAACCATTTTAATCGTGGGATGCATGTCCATTGATTGATTGTTTCCAGAGCAAGTTAGGCAAGCCTTGTATTGTATAAAGGCTATCATATAGGTCATTCTCAATATGTATTTCTATTGATTCAATATTTCCAGAACCTGTTAGCAAACCTTGTGTAATGTCCCATCTCTTTTGAAGCCCGATTGATCGATGTAGCTTAACTATTGCCGAATAATAATCCTATCCGTGCTGCAAAGGAATGATATTCTATTGCACATGTTTAGAGATTTGATCATACATGCATATAAATATATTTATTATATTATTGATGGTGAAGTTGGTGATTTCGGGACAGAGCTAACTGTGCACTTTAGAGATTCAAGGGACGTGACTTGCCCATTATCGCGGCTTTGTCTTCATCGTAACATTCCAAACATACTATAACCAAAAGAGTGCGATATTATTATTGGCATGAATTAGACAAGCAATGTTGTCCGTTACCATACCAAACGGTGGCAAGATGTTAACGTCTTAGACCTTAGCTTATGTGGAAGTCAACATCATTTCCAGCTTGTCGTGAGATTCTAAAATAATAATTGTGGCATATCATTTGCAATCACTAAGAGGATCGATAATAGCTTGAGCCGATTCTACTTCCTATTAGCGCCACCTGTTGCTAGTTCATCATGATGGCAAAACCATCTCAAAAGGAGCCGTCGACGAAGGTTATGTGGGAGTTGAGACTTGCTTGCTTGCTTGGCTGATCCTCCTAAGCCACCGTAATACATATGGTAATATATTTGGCATCTTTGGGAATAAAAAGAATGATAATTTAAGAGCATCAATTCCTTGAGGGAAGTAATTATGATATGCAGTGACAATTTTTGAAGAAGCCGATGATTATAGAAATTGAAGCTCATTGGAGAAGTCAAAGGTTCTAAAAAGGTAGAAGTCATGCTTGCATAGTATCGGGTGTATGAGGAGTTTAACAACGATAATCATAATCTGAAATAAGACATCGATTTTTAAAGCCATTGATTATTGTGTAATTGGACCTGTGTGTTACTAAGAAATGAATCATTAAAAGGCAGCAACAATCGTTACTACTCATAACACTCATAACGTAGCAATTATTTAAATGAAAGGAGACAGAGATTAAAGTCAAAGTGATGAGAAGCTAAGAAGAGTCATGACCAATGGAATGGTCATCTCAATCCAAGAGATACTTCTTGCTAAAGCCATAGGGATATTAAAGGACAATAAGAAGTTTGAATCAAGGCATTGAATAGTATGGAACCTTTCTAAATAATATGTATATTTCACACAACAGATCTGAAGTGTTCAAAGGAGCCCAAGATCACCAATAACGGATGCATGACTAAGTGGCAAATACCAGAAACAGCACCCATTTACAGTTGCATGAATACAAGGATTAAGTCAGAAACAACACTTTGATGTGAGGTCTAAACCTCTTCCATAAAGCAATGCATGAATTCAACTTCATATATATGAAACAGCATTATAAATTGTTATTATTGAAATAATATTTATTTCAAGTTCTTAATACATATCATAAACATATCAATATATTAATGTTGACCAATTGTTCTTTAAATTAAAACATTGATTCCTGGATATCTAAGATTGGAAGTTGTTGTTGACAACATGTTTACATTGTCAACACTTAACGATTAAATCGACAAACCTATTGATCCGGAGCTCGGGTCATTACACCTTGTATGGTATAAAGGTAAACTATGACCTATATAGGTCACTTTGAATATGTATTCATACCAGGATTGATCTTTGAACAGACAATTGAAAGCAGTCTTAATGGTTCTCTATATGTTGTGGGTATCATATATATGATTCTTGTGGTTGTGACATTGCTAGTGTGTGATGGCTTCCTGTGGATTGTGTTTGTTTGTTTTAATGAAAATGCTTTAATACTTTTTAGATTGGAATGGTTATCCATTGATTGATTGTTTCCAGAGCGAGTTAGGCAAATCTTGTATAGCATACAGGTAAAATAAAGCTTGTAGAGCTCATTCTGACTATGTTCATATGGAGAGCTTGAACAGACAATTGAAAGCAGCCCCTGTGGTGAAAATAGAGGGGATGAAGATGTCACCCTTTCTCAGCTGGTAAGTTGCAAGCTTGGTGCTTTTTTCTATGGTTTCCATCGTCTTTAGTTCCTTTACTACGTGCTGTAATAAATTGAACTTCACATATGTATTTTGTGTTCTTAAGCCTCTGTTGAAATTTCTAAATAAGGTTTATATACCATTTTAAATCATAAAATCTGAAACTGTGAAACATCTGATTAGTGACTTCAAATTTTGTTTTCTTTAATGTGATTTATTTTTAGTTATTGCATAATGTCTGTTCTAGAGCAGAGTTTAGAAGTCTTTAACGTATTATTGTGGCTTTTTGTAGAATCTCATTGACCTTGCAGGCTCTGAAAGCTCAAAAACAGAAACCACAGGGTTGCGAAGGAAGGAAGGTTCTTATATTAACAAGAGTCTTTTGACACTTGGAACTGTAAGTTTATGCCTTTGACATTGATTTGTGTTTAGGTTTTTACTGGATTTATATCCTATCAAGCATTACTGCTTTGGTCCTATTCCTTAGTAATTTACTGTCTTGGTTAATAGTTTTCTGTACCAATGTGTTGGTACATGAATGCATGCTTGTGCATGATTGTAAATTGTTAGATTACTTTTAATATCATATTTGAGTAATATGGCATATAGAACCCAAGTATAAACATTACAACATGGTTAAATTAAGTTGTTTAATTTAAATCACAAAGGTGCAAATATAGTGTCGCTCGAATTATTCTCAATTGGAGATGTATAATAATAAGGCATACAACAAAGTCCTGTTGACTAAACAACTTGAGGTTTGTCAATTCTAAGGATATTTCTCATGTGATTGTTCCAAGTTTCCAACAACGTGAAACTGCACAAGATGTGGTGGTCTTTGCAAATGTGGATCTCCTTTAGTCACCGTTCCTTGAGGATCTTCAATTTTTATTTTTGTGTGTAGAAAAGCAATGGTTTATTTTAATCTAAGAGCTGTAAATGCTGAACAAAATGACAAGGCAGAATAGTTCTCATAGTAGAACAATTAGTGATACTCATCCAGTTGAGTTAACCTTTACCCGAGTAGCCAACACTTCATAGGGCTGAGCAGTTCCTTTGTCCATGCAAACCAAAATAATTTAAGGATAACTAAGATTTATATACGTCTTTTTATTTAAATGTCAGTCTGTACTTCATTTTGACATCCACTGTGGACTTTTTTGTCTTTCAGTGCATTTTGTGCACCAATAAAATCATATGTTTAAAACTGAACTATACAGCCAGATAGTCAACTACAAACATAATCCTTATCTTGCATAAGGGTAAATACATTTCAATCATTACAAATTTAAGCCATTTTGCTATGGCATTCAATTATATTGAACTATTCAATTTATGTTTTCGGAAAGTGGTTAATAATAGATCTCAGAGTTACATCAATCTGTCAATTTTTGCTTCCTTGCTAGAAAATATGAGGGACAAACTAAAACCATGTTCCAGTCTGTGTAGCAGGCTGACCAGGTCTTCAAGTAGAAAAATTATGAAGAGATTTTACTTTTAATGAGATATGTTCTTCTCTTTTGCAAATGCCAATTCTTCTCTCATGTTATAGTTAAAATAATAAATACTTTTGTGGCATGTTCATTAACTTCTTTGTACTTGTTCATTTTAATTCTCTCCTTACAGGTAATTTCAAAGTTGACAGATGGAAAGGCAACGCATGTACCTTACAGGGACTCAAAACTCACTCGTCTGCTGCAATCTTCATTGAGTGGTCATGGACGTGTATCAGTAAGTGATTAGAATCTATGACCTTTAGCTTTGTTTAATCTTCACTCATTTCATTTATGATTTATCAAATAATGCAATCTGTATATATGAATTCATAAGATGAAACTATGACATGCATGACGTTCCTTTCTCTGCTGTAAATTTATGAGTTATGAGATGTTATTTTCTCTGTTATAAATATGAAAACCATACCTGTATTTCCTGTTGTGTTAATCAGAAATTTGAATAAAATCAAACTTAATGGGAGTATATCATCTAGTTTCTCTCATTGATTAATCGTTCTGTGTGAATAAAATTAATTCTTCCCGATTGCAGTTTTTCACATGTGAGATAAAATGTTTATTGTATTTTTTTGGGGGAAGTACAGCTTATTTGCACTGTTACCCCTGCATCGAGCAGTACTGAGGAGACGCATAACACGTTGAAGTTTGCTCATCGAACAAAGCATGTGGAGATTCAGGCAGCTCAGAATAAGGTAAGCACAACATAATCATTTCTGGACCATTGGCTGAATGACTAAGAATGGAAATATGGCATTGATATTTCTATTTTACAGATTATGGATGAAAAGTCATTAATTAAGAAGTACCAGAAAGAGATCCAAAACTTGAAGCAAGAGTTGGATCAGTTAAAGAGAGGTATGACAGAGAAGCACTACTTGGTAGCTCCTGGTCAAGATGATCTTGTAACACTAAAACAGCAGGTAGCATTCATATGCAGGAATACTTAAGTTATTACTTCTAATATGTACTAAAAATGTGAATTGCATCAGTTTTATGCCTTTTTTGATCTACTTGTACCATATAGATGGAATGGGATCATTGCTGATTTAATTATTGTTGCATGTAGAATGTGAGGATTTAGTTTTTTCTTTGAAAGTATCTTCACAGATAGAATTTGTTTTCTATCTGCATACTAAAGAGATCTTGAGCTGATCCCTAAATGCAATGCTTAACATGAGGTAGATTGCATGTCTGTTTTAACATCTGACTTTTTTTCTATCTTATTTTGTGCCAATCTCACATGCACCTGCCTGAAATGGGAATGTAAAAAATGACTCATCATGACTTCCAATCACTGTGAAACTGCAGTATGTCCCTTCCAAACTGCCACATGTTTCATATCAACTGAGATATTTTCTCTAATGTCACTTTGACAGCTGCAGTGGTATCACAATTTTATGTTTGACATTGCATCACAAAAGAAAGAAAATATATATAATTGTATTCTTGAGTAGCTAGAAATGTGGAACCGGGGTTGACAACATATGAATAATAAGTAGGCTGCAGGAGACATTTGAAATTTTGTCTAGGTCAGTTGTTCAAAAGAATGCATAATAGGCCTTGAAGAGTGACCTTGCAAGAATGTTGGGCATGTTTTTCATGAATTAATTCCTTTTTGTTAAGAGTTGAAGAAAAGATGTGGAGGTTATTATTTAGAATTGCTTTGACCTTGTTCTATGCCTTTGAACTACACAACAAAAAAGCAACTATTAATCAGGCCAGAACATTGTTTGGGCGACATTGATAATTTAGGAAAATCTTACGTAGAAATATGGTTTTGGGGAGGCGGTATGAATTCCTACGAGGAAAAGAATTAACCATCTTTAAGTTTCAATGTAATGGTCGTGTTAATGTAAATATAATTTGACTATCTAAAAAGTATCGTTGACATTAACTGAAATATAGTTGGTCTTGAATTTTCCGTTGTAAGGAATGGAGTGAGCATCTTACTTTCCATTGTGTATTTTCCTTTTCCTTATCATTCAAAAATGTTGTTTTTAGTTGCCTTAAGATAACTTCTTATTGTCCCCAATTAAATTTTTACTCTTTTTATATTACCACGTGTTTCTGTTGCATATAAAGATACCATGTGCATTTTCTTTCAAGAATTTTTTCTGCCAGCTTGACAACTAGTACTACAACTATTTCTGGATTCTGATGCCATCCCATACTCTTTATTTTGTAAAGCTGAAAGCTGGCCAAGTAAAGCTACAGTCGAGATTGGAGGAAGAAGAAGAAGAAAAAGCAGCCTTGATGGGAAGAATTCAAAGGCTAACAAAGCTCATTTTAGTATCTACAAAGAATACAATCCCCTCAAACTTTCCAGAAAGGTCTGGTCATCGACGGAGACATTCTTTTGGAGAAGAGGAGGTATGCAGATGCAGGTCTGCAATCTAAGTTGGCAAAGTTTACCTGGCTTGGACTGTTAAAATAAGTTATTAGCGTTATTTGTTTTATTAGTTCTAAGACAAGGTACATGTTCATTTTTGTCTCACAATTTAGTCATGCACCTCTATGGTGTTTATATCCCAACATGAATATTATTGAAATTTATCGAAGTAAGAGAGCTTTGTTCTGAAGTCCCTTTACAAGTCATTCTCATCCCAATTTGTTCAATTGAATTTCAGTTTAGTAACTTGTATATATTGTAAAGAAATTGACACTTTTTTATGAAGCTAGAGTTGTTAACATGTGCTAAATCAAAGTGTCTAAAGTTAGAGAATTATGAAACTTAAGGCAAGCTCCTAGTAGGGCAAAGGTATAAAAGCTGGTATCTTTTTATTGTCTCCTTGACATGTTTTTATTGTTGATTTTTTGCAGTTAGCATATCTACCGGATAGAAGACGTGACTTCATGATTGATGATGAAGACAGCCACGATTCTGAATTTTCCATGGAAGGAAAGGGTGATAACAATCCCATGGAGGAAATAATCAAGGACAAGAAGAAAAACAGAAAGCATGGCATGCTCAACTGGTTTAAACTACGGGTATAGTTTTTTGTTGAACACTGTAAACAATATCCCAATTTGTATATTCATAATTGATATTGGATCTTTTGTGCTGCTTTCTGTTTTGTTGGTTTCTGACATTAACTTGTTAGATTCACAAGTGACCTCTCACAATCAAATACACAGATTCAAATTTTTTTAATCAAAGACTGGACACAGGAGCACAAGATAATAATCTCTCTAAATCAACTTGAATATTGTTCAGTGCCAATCTCGATTCATAGATTTAAGATTACCCTATTAGAAGAAATCATCTAGGAGATATCCATGAAAAAAAAAACCATGTATTATGGATCATGCAAAAAGATGATGGGTTAACAATTAAGACAACTCTAGTCAAACTAAGAATGCAAATAGTCATTGAATTATCCACAATTACATTGTATGCATCATAATAGAAATAATCTTAGGGATATGAAAAATAATCAAAAGATGCATAGTTCCTAGATATGATGAAGACAACAACACTCCCTGCTAAGATTAACTTTTGGACTCTAGGGAATAAAGAGAAATTGTAGACTACCTCCCATTGATAACTTTCTTCGCTCAAGAAAACAGATGAAGGATTGAAAATTCGGGTGCCAATGCAAATATTGCTGTAGAAGGAAACATGGTGTGGCTAATGTCAAAGTGGATGTGATTTGACAAAGATGCTGAACTAAGCCAAATGTCACAATAAATTGAAAAAGCTCCAAATCTGAGTGGTGCAAATGTTGAAGCTGAATGATCTAATACAAATGCAAAGTGAAGCAGTTATGTCACAACTAAGTGAGAAGGCTCTTAAACTAGAAGAGTGCTCCATAACTTTACACAAACAAGGTGTAAAAGTAGCAAACATCAAATGTCAAGCATGGAAGTAAGTAAGAGACAGGCGACAAGATGTTGAACTCAGTTCTGTCCAAATTGACTCCAGTGTACCTCGTGATGCATCTCCAGGGTTTTTGTACCTTTTTTGGGGATATGGGGGACAGTGGGATAGGGACAGCAAGAAGATACAACAAACACAATGTAACATACAATTATTATCTTGCAACATACAACCATTATCAATGTGACTTGCTGAACAAAGTCCTCAAGGTCTCTATTTAAACACTGAAAATATTTGAGAAGAGAGTGCATTCGTGCTTGCCTCTTATGTTTGTCTTGATAATGTTATAATTTTTGGGAAGTATGAGATTGGTGCCCATGTTAGAACAAATGCAACATGGCATAATGGTTGCAAATACTGTTAGTGCTCGAGGGTATTGTGAATATTTCAAAATGTTGGAAGTTGAACCATTTTATTTTCCACTACAATTCTTTGTTCCACTAGTTGGGAACTTTCATAAATGTCATATGCGAGCCTTGGGGAAACTTCTCATTCATGAAGCATACTCAGCAGCAGCCTTGGTGTGTGCACAGGTGGGTTGAAGGTGCAGTTAAAAGAAGCATCAGCATGGTGCAGTTATAATTGAAAGTTCACCTCAGTTTCTGTGCACTGAGAGATCAACATGGAGAGGATGCAGTTATGTAGGAGAATAGCGCCTAGTTATTAGTGCCCAATTAAATATTTGAGACTTAAGTGATTTGTGGAAGTAATTTAGTCTGGAACACTTTGATTAGAGGTTGTTAGTTGTCAGGCTAGGTAGATCGATTAGTCAAACTAGTTGATTGATCAGTCAAACTGTGTCTAATGCTAATGAGTTGGAAGCTTAACTTGGATCTTTACTGGACAGCACATCTAGTTTTAAAGGCACATATTCTAATTTTAGTTATGATGCATATAGAGTTGCTTTTCTAAAATTTCATTCTAGTATAGTGTATTTCTTTGAGATTTAGTGAGGAGACAATTGCAGGTTATTGTTCATATTTTCATTTTCAGAGGTTATTGTTTTGATTGAGTTTTTGTGATTTAAGCTACCTAGTTGTAGGATTCAAATTTCTTTTGTAGATTTTGCTTATTGTGGTTTGAAAATTAACATGATATTGGAGTGGAGAATCTGAAATCTTCCAAGGTTTTTATGGACGGAAAGATTTGCTGCTTGTGTGAGGGAGTTGTTGGAGGCTTTTGGTGGGTGTGATGCTAGAGCTTTAGTGATTGAAGCCAATCTGTGCTAGTGAGAGGCACAAGGACCTGTGATGTCGAGGATCTTCTTGTAATTGGAAGGTTGATTTTAACCTGAGATTGGTGGCTGATTTATTTTAGTGGATGTGATGCCCAAGAGTCTTGAATGATTGAAGAGATCCAAACTTGTGAGAGGTTGTAGGGTGGAATATTCTAAGTGCTCTAGTGTTTGGAGTGTTGATTTGCACCTCAATAAGCTACTGATCTGATTGGTTTTAGCATATTATTAGTGATGTAGGAATGTCAAAGAGTGTGATCATCTAGAGGTGCTTTCAACTTTACACCTTAGAAGTGTAGATTGTAGATACACTGAAGGAGGTTGATCTTTGGAGTTTTGTGGAGACGAAGTTTGTACCTTCTATCTACCCTATTTAGTTGGCATGAAGTCAATCATCCTAGATTCAATGAAGGATAATTTGATCCGTCACATCATAGAGAAGACAATGAAGGAGTTGTATGATGTCATGATCTTTTTTTATTAGGGTGTGAACCTTTCTCTCAAGATGCTACTAAAGAACATATATAGTGCTAGACACATGAAAGATAGACATAGTGGTCTATTACCTCATGAAGATCAATTAAATTGGAGACCAACTTGTTGCTATTAGGGTGAAGGTGGAGGATGATGAGTTGGTGCCCATAGCTATAAATGGGTTCTCTCCATCTTGGGACCCATTCGTTTGGGGTGTGTGTGCTTGTGAGAAGCTTCCCATCTTTGAAAAGCTTTGGGATTTCATCTAGGAGGAGACTAAACTAGAGAGTGTTTTAGCCATAGTGGACAATAGAACCTACCCCACATTGAGAAGATGGGTGAAGCGGTAAGAGAGAAGGGCCATGGAAGGGTCAGAAGGGCAAGGAGGAAGATTTGGTTTCTTGAAACTAGGGGAAGAAAGACTTGAATTAGAAGAAGTATTTCAATTGTCACAAGATGGGCCAATATGCATCTCAATGTTTTGATAGGGAAAACACCAAGCAGTAGCAAGAAGATTTTGCGAGGAGTGTAGAAACTTAAGCCAACGATTTTGAGTTAGAACCCAAACTTGAGACAACTTTCTTTGTAGTGTTATGCCTATCTACTAACTCTATTTTCGGTGTAGGGTAGTATGTGTATAGTGGAGCATTTAGATACACGACCTTTAACAAGAGGGTGTTCAACAAACTTAAAGAATGAGAGGATGGAAAACAAGTGGCATTGGGCAATGATGTCACTTGACTGATTACAAGATTGGGATTTGTCTTCTTCCACATGTCTATAGGTGATGTTCTTGGGCTAGATTATGTTTTGTATGTTTCTTGTTTAATGAATTCTTCTTTTAATTTCTTGCATGATTGATCTAGAGTGTATCATTGAGTTTGATGGTCAACAAGTGATCATTGAAAACACAACCTTGAACTTGGTCAATTTTTAGCTAGAGGAGTTAGAGATGGTGGTCTTATAGGCTACCTGTCAAGCCAATGAAGAGGGTATGGCAGGATGTTGTGATAGAGGAGTGTTCTATTTTTGTGGAGACAATTTCATAACCTATTGTGGAATTACTGATTGATTCCATGGATGTAGTTGATGGGAGTTTTTGTTGGTGTAATTATTTATTTAATTACACTTTATTACTTTATTAAGCTCACTTAGGGCTTTTCTAGGCTTTTCTTATCCTTTCACATAAAGCAAGGTCTTTTCCTTTTTTTATTCATTATGTAATTATTCTTTTACTTGAGGAAATAGCAAATCTTCTTTTGCAGCTTTCACAGGTGGAAGGTGTTCTTGTTTTTTTTGTACTTGTTTCTCATCTTCAACAATTTTGAAAAGTAACAGAACAATTGTTTTGCTGAAGTATTCTCTCAAGGAGAGAGAGTTGACATTGATGATACTCTTAATCCTATTGCTGGAGGATTTTGTTAAGAAGAAGTTGATCATGTTGTAGGCCTTTTCTGAAACTTCAAATCTGATCATATAGCTCTCTGTCTTCTCTTTGATGTCTGCCCTGTAAACCTTCGTCTTCGGATTCAGACCTGCAATAAATCTGCAAAAGAGATAGTGGGGGGTGGCTATAAAGGAGTTTGCCTCAGTCAAACCCCTATTTTGGTATTTCTACCTCCACAAAAGCCAATAAAATTGATTGATAATAGTGTGTGTGCCCTAACCTTAAGTGCATCTATGGTTGTTATGAGCTAAAAATGCATAAGACCCTACTCAAATGCTTTAGAGAAGGATTCCTATATGAAAATGACAAGATCTATCTAAGAGGAAGTCAAAGCACCCTTAGGAAATCTGAAACATAATGATACCTTGCTTTAGGTTGCAAGTAGGATGAAGCTTGAAGATGAGAACACTAGGAAACAAGTCATTAGGTTGAAGGAAATGGTCAAATGCACCTCCCAAACGTAGAATCCATCACGCTCTTCTATTGGCCTCAACCTTCAATCATGGAAAATGGCTTGATCAAATCTGCAGATGAGCTTGAAAGCTTGTAAATTGGAATGTGTTTGGTGGAATGCAATGATCTCTTGCTTCTCTTTTCTTCTCCTATTGCTTTCTAGTTTCAAATGGTGAAAAGACTAGGTATTTATAGGCATTTCTCTAATTTCCTGAAAATTAGATCTCGATAGCCAACATTTACAATTTGAATTTTAAAGGTTAAAATGCTGACACCGACATATCCAAAATTGGTCCTTGCCAAAATGGGGGGACCCATAAGCCCTAGGGCAAATGGGTCCTAGACTCCTAGCCCTATTTTCTAGGACATTAAGTGTTGTGGGCAAAATATCAATTGGATGCATTTGTTCAATGCTTGCAATTTCTTGGAAAATGGTACAAATGGGCCCCAAAATTTATAATTTAGGAAATTAGGTGCTCAATTAGGTCCAGTAAATTAAGGGGGACAAAAACATAAATTGAAATTGTCAATGGGACAATTTACGACAGTACTGTGAGTTTCTCCTTGCATTGTTCCTAGGATCTTAATAATTTACCAGTTGCAAATTGAAGGCAGTTCTTAGTTCTATATAGGTTCCATCCATCCAACTCAGGAGAAATGAGCAATGATTTCCTTTGCCACATTGATGTCATCTAATCCAATTTCTCTTGCTTTTGTTGCATCCATATTCCCCATAGCTTGCCTTTTGATTTCAACAATCTCGTCCTTTGTAAATGACGACTCCTCATCCTACATGGTCCAATCACTATAGGGATGAATTTCATCTAAACAAAAGGTCCTTTCATGTGTCCACCAACTTGCTTGTGAGAAACCGAATGTTATATTGCACAAAAACTAGGTTAGTGAGGTGTTGTCGAGTCAATCTATTGCACTTCTTCATGTGAATGACATCGAATAAACTCCAATGCACTCACAACTAGAAGTGCTACGAGGTTGAGCTAAAATTCAGAGGGCTAACTTTTGGAGATTTGGTGTATTTCCTCCCCAATCTTCCCACCAAGAATTTGCAAATAAGATCTTCAATAGCTTGTAAGCATGCAATATTTTATTAATAATTGTAATTTATAAATTGTAAGATATAAGACTTCAATTTTTGTTGCATGTTGTGTAGGTGGATCTTTCTCAGATAGCTAGTGGGGAATAAAAGAGCCTCACCCCAACTTGCTTATAAATCTGCTAACTTTGAAATAATGAGGTCTCTCCCTCAACCTTAGGTTCATCCTTTCAATGCATGTTGAGAGGTCCTCCATAACCTCCCCATTAGTATCTATGAAGCTAGAGGAGTTGAAAAATTTGGGTTGAGGTAGAACCCCACTACATGAATGGGTTGGTGGAGTTGATTTTTTCATCTCCAATCAATGATCTGCCATATGGGATCGAATCTACATAATCCCCTTGTAATAGTTTTGGATGTCCTCTTTGTCCTTATCCATGGCTTCATATACGTATCCCATTGAGATTTGCTCGCCATTCACTAAGTGCAAACCCTTACCAAAGGCTCCGACACCTACAAAGTAGAAACAAATTAAAGTTATAATCATTTACTTCAAGGATGCCAACAAACTGCAAATGGTTTGCAATGTTAGAATGTTAGTTGCAAACGTTGCAGCGCTTAGTCACACATGTCTTTTCCCCTTGGTACCATCTCTCATCAAGTTGAGAACCCAATGGTATTTATAAATATATTTTGTGATGTTTCTTGCATCTTCCACAACTGGTCTCATCCAATCAATATTGCCTATGTCCTCCAAAAGAAGGTCAAGGCAATGGGTTGCACAAATGGTCCAAAAGAGTGATGGAAGCTTCTCTTGAAATCATTGAAGCAAAAATCTCCAAAATCATGCGATTAATCAACAAAATCACAAAACACCCTTGTTGGCAATTTTTTCCTTGAAAAAATTGCAGTCAACATTTGTCGACTTAATTATTCCTATCTACTTGTGTTAAAATCGCGCTAGACTTGCATTAAACCCGCCCCTAAATTGTGCACAACATTTTTCAATGATTTTCAATGTTCTTATATCATTTTTTGTGATTTTTTTGGTCATTAGGGTACAATTTTCCAACGTTTTTGAGCAATTCATGGTGAATGTTTGTGATAAAATGGTTTTGTGCATTTTCTCTTGATCCTAAAATCATAAGTTCTATCTTATTTGGTAAAAGGATATTTTGTTGCCATGAGTGGAATTAGAAGAATATGGGTTAACATCATAAAAGTTGTTGGATGAATAATGTGGCCATGCCAATCACAATTGTGACAAAAACTTAAAAGATGTAGTGTGGATAATTTCTACATCAAACAACCTAAAAGATAGAAAAACATCCTGAGGAAACGGTTTGTGATTTGGAGGATATGAGAGCTGAATTATTTTAGATGATGGGCATTCAACAAACGAGACCTGTAAAACTCAAATAGGCACCACAACCTATTGATTTGAGTGTTTAATTTGTACAGTTACAATGCATATGTTTAGTAATTAAAAATTCCTCACAAAAAGGATTGTCAATGATAGTGAAACTTCCTTATAAACAAATTTATTCTCTAACCATATACAACTTCAAGAGTTAATCAACTCAAATACAAATTCTAGAATGGACTTTGAGACTAAAGGATTACTTTTGCAAAGCAATTTGTATTAAACAAAGTGCTACTAAATTATCTAGCATACATTTTTACATTATTAGTTTCTTGGACAGGTTTTGGTTCATAGAATAGAAATAACATCGAAATGTAACATCAATTGGATTACCAACGATGCTTACATCTTGGGTTTTTCACTCATTACACTTTTTGAGCTTTCCTTTTACAAAGTTCTTACTTGGTGAGTTAAACTTGTCACTAAGAATGTAAACTTTTTCAAGATATCCCAAATTATTTTCCTCTTTATTGAATTGATAGCTAAATTGTTCATCATTTCTTTCTTTGAAAAGCTAATCATGCTTATTGAGAAATTTAGTGCAAAGCATAATTGTGGGATTTAAAATTATTTAGGGTTTCACCATCTCTGAATATTTTGTAGGTTAAGTGTTAGGGTTTTAGGATCTTATATTGTTCTAATATTCTAATTGAAAGCCGTAATGGCTTTATTATATTAATATTAATTAAAAAAAAATAAAAAATTGACAACAATCAAATCTAAAAGTCTGAAAGTAAAGCATTTTTTGAAAGGTTTGGAGGAGTCTTGAAGCTTGGTAAAAAGTGTTCAAATTATGAAAAATAGCATGCCCCATGAATGTTTGTGTGGTTTCAAAGGCTTTAATTTGGGCTTGGTAGCGGGGGCTCTGCCCCTCGATCCTTCCCTATATTGCAATAGGGAACATGCTTGGGACATTGCCTCTAGAACTTTCAAGAGGCACTGCCCCTCGACCTTGTTGGGGGTGTTGTCCCCAAATCCCCACAAGGGGTGTTGCCCTTTGACCTAGTTGGAGGCGTTGCCCCTAGATCCTATGAGGAGCTTGCCCCTTGACCATGCTAGGCGCTCCCACCCTAGATCCCTACTCATTTTTATTTTCTCTCTATATCTCTATCCTATTAAAATACCTATAAATTAAAAAATAGTAGTTTTTTTTTTTAAATATGCTTTTTGATAATTCAAATTTTTCTGATTTTTTGAAAATTCTTATACTTTTGGTTTGCCCATTTTCCCCCCCAAAGATTTTTTCTGTTACAATGTTCTAGTTGCCATGTATGTTGTTGCATAGTTAGTGACAACTTGCACAACATTATGTATGCCCACTCCTAGAACAATTTCGTAGAATGTCAAGATCTAAGTTTCTCTATTGTTTATTTTGTAGGTGGCATGAACTTATTGAATGAAAATCAACTCACCATTTGAAGCCACCAAAAAAATGATGAGGTTTTGATTCCTTTCATCCATCCACTCATTTGAAAGAATGGTGCATCCAAACTTTTGTCATTGCTTCTTTTGACCTTCCACAAATGTCTTTGCATCTACAATAGCATTTTGGAGGAGCCTCTCTCTTAACACTTTTGGAGAGGGTTCCTTGTGCCCTTTTTTGACAATTGTCAATGCCGTCACCATATACTCTTAGTATGGTTTCTTTCACATGTCAAAGGGAAAGTTGTTACAATACCAAAACATTGCACATGCCTTGTCTGCTTCCTTGTGCACCTCCTTGTTTCACTCAATACCTTGTCGTGAAGGTTATGCTTCAAGTATGTTTCTAGGCACATAATAGCCCTCTAACTGGGCTCTACTTGAGCTAGATGAGGTGGATGTGCCACGTATGCATGAGCTGCAACTAGAGCCCACAATACTTGCTGTATTTACATTGGTTTCTGCTGTTGAATTAAGATTAAGGGCTGTTGTTATGGTTGCTTGTGTCTTTGCCCTCTCTAATTTCTTCTTATCCAACAATGCAAGACATATTTTCATCTCATGTCTTGCCTCTTCTAGGGTTTTCTCAAATGGCTTGGCATTACCGTTAGGAATGCTTTGAACATGTTATTTGAGGCAATTGATGCCTCTATTAAGCTTCTTTGTGTACAAGATACAAATCAGACTGGTTGCTACTGGTCCCATTATAATATATTTCCAAATGGGGTCATGGCTTCCAATGAGTTTATTTTCAACATGATGACTTCCATTTGCTGAGTCCAAACTTGATGTAGAGTTGGATGCCTTTGCATACTAACTTGCAACATTAATAAAGAAAAAAAAATAGCATTAAAAAATAATATAGCTATTTGAGCAGGAAGTTTTTTGTTTAAAATCATGCAAATCATTTGAAAAATTGAATTGTAATATGATAATGTAATAATTTAATAGCAATCTGATTAATTAGTTTGACATAAATAACATGTTTTTAATGTCAAACAGAAATGCTATATTTAGGTGGAAAAAAACAATTTCATTCACATAAACTTGTTTATGCAAAATTCTCCATTGGTAGAACCATATCTGCAATATTCTCAGAATGAAATGTGAATTGAGACACCTTGATGCTGTGGTAAGAAATGTTGGACCATGTATCGAAATTAAAGCAGCTAGTCTAGGATTTGGGAGATGATGGTGAAAGAAGTCTTTGAGATCACTGTAAGTGGGCTCCATCAACCAAGTGGTAATTGTTTCCCTTTCCTGTTTGATTGCTTTATGGCTGAGAAGGTGATCTAATTGTACTACTTGAAAATTCTTCCCAATCTATATGGTGTGATGAGGTCTTTTAAAGCCATTTGCCTTTTCAGCATCTTGAACCCCACCAACTCTCACAAAAGGGCATGAAAATTAGGATGAAGCAAAGGATAATTCCTTTCCATAAGGCTTGTGCCACCTTCGTATCAACATTTTGCATGCTCTAGTGGCCATTGTCTGACTCACTTGCCATAATGGATGGGATTGAGTGATTATTATTTATGCCAACATTGGACACCCTTGACTTCACACTATTCATCTATTATTATCTTCATTCAATTCCTTTGCCACATCATGATTGCCAAATATTTTCATCAAGTTTCAATGCTCAATTCTATGAGAAAGATATAGTTTTTATAGCTGTTGATTGCGTGGTTTGCCAATCCATCTGCAGCTAGATTGGCTTCCCAATAATTATGCTTCATAACTATTCAATTGATTCAACATACTCCAGGCGGCCTGTAGAATGTTATTGAACTTCCAGTTAATCAGGTTCTTATTTTTATGGCGTTAATGATTAACATAGAATCGCCTTCAACTATGATATTTTTGATCTTCTATTTGAAAACAATAGACAAAATAGTACTAGAGCTTGAGTTTCCACTTTTTTATATGCTCTTGGGTTGAGTTTATTGAGGCTGCACATGCTACCTTGCCACTCGTATCCCTGGTAATATAAGCAGCCCCTGAGGGACTCAGAGTACCCTTGGCAGCCATAATGAAGTTCATTCAAATGAGAATGAACTGGATGGTGGATCTTCTTTTTCTTGTTTTCTATCTATCAAATGGAAAGATTAATATTCATAATTTTAAATTTTACAAACTATTATTAATTTATAATATATAGGTTTAGATTTTAATTTTTAAAATTTATTTAAATTTTGATATTGATAAGTAATAAAATATAATACATTTAAAAAATAATAATAACTGCTGTCAAATTTGATAACAAATTTCTTCTTCAATTTTATTAGTTAATGAACTTGTTTCAATTTTTTTATTTGCTGAACTTGAAGACGGACAAGAACCTTGTTGTTTACTCGCTATGGGTACAATGACGTACAGAGTAAACAGAGATATAAAATAACATTGACAACATATAATAATCACATGGCAATCGCACAAAACATAGATATATTTCTTTATTCAGTATTCGGCAATTACATCATAATGTCTCCAAACAGAACATAGCATAGCATAGTAGAACCATCATGTTTCCCGACTACATGACTCAAGTACATATAGTACGCTGGTGGTGGTTGAGGTACCAACTGTCGCATCCCTTCACTATAACTAATTGGTTCGTTAGGAACTTAATTCCCGAGGCAACTAGCCAACATGAAACGTACATAAGTACATGGATTATTAATATTAACTAATGTCTTATTTACTTATGATTCACTGTCGACCAAGTACACTCTCGGCCGACTACTTCGACTCACGACCAACTACATCATCCCCCCCCACAAAGTAGTCGTCTTCCAGACAACTGAAAACCAAGAATGCCAACTGATCCTTCTTTGCCAATAGATTGTCACTCTCACCCAATACTCCATCTCTCTCCGCCAACTTCTCCTCGAGAGCTGCAACTCTCATCTGCTCGACAACCAATTGCTCCTGTACTATGATGGTTGGTGGCACTGCAATTTGGCAATTCCAATAAATTTGATGGGGGTTTGGGGGCAGTGCTCCCAGCGGGGTCGAGGGGCAGTGCCCCCAGTGGGGTCGAGGGGCAGCACCCCTCGTGGGGTCCGGAAGCAGCGCCCTTGGCGTGCCGCCAAGACCAATTTAACACTTCTGAAACCACTTGAAACTGCATTGCGCACCTCATTTTCATGACTCTTCTACAAGTTCCGAATAGTGCTGATGAAGCTGGAAAATATAGATTTTGCATTCTTTTTCTTAGACTTTACTTTCTCGAGGTTGATGCTTGGTATAGGCCTGCCTTTTACAAGCTTTGATATTTGGTACAGTCTTTTTGACATGTACGACCTCCTCCTCCATTGTGTGTATCCTTATGCGGACGACCTCTTCTTGTTTAAAGCGTATGACCTTCTGTTTCAATTGTACGACCACCTTTTGATCCACCCGTACGACCTTCCTCTAATGCAAGCGTACGACTTCCTATTTGCTTGGGCGTACAACCTCCTCAAAGCGTACAAATTCCTCCTTGCCTTGTCGTACAAAGTGCTTTCTCCTGCCAGGTCGTACGAGCTTCTCTCTTCTACTAGGTCGTACGGACTGCCTGCTACCAGGTCGTACGACGTGGTTCTCCCTTCCCTTGCCAGGTCGTACAGTGTGTTTGTCTAGTCTTCCACCAGATCGTATGACATGCTCTCCTTTCTTCTTGCCAAGCCGTATGTTGTGATCTTCTTCTCCTTTGTGAACCTGTATGTGCTCACCTATTTCTTTACCAGGGCGTACGACATGCTCTCCTGTCTTCTTGCCAAGCCGTACGTGTGCTTTTCCTTCTCTGGTTTCCTCCTCAAGTTGTATGATGTATGGATCGGCTCTGACTCCCTCTTCCTCAAGCCGTACGATGTACGTATCGACTCTGACTCCCTCTTCCTCAGGCCGTACGATGTACAGATCAAGCTTCAACTTTCTCTGCCAAGGTTTCTCTCTTTTCGCCAATCTTTCCCTTTGCTTTTTATGTCGTACGGTCCTTGTGGCCCAACCTTTTATTTTGAATTTCCTTACTTTGATTTTTCGTTGAACTTTATTTTCCTTGGCAATTTCTTTAAATGGCCGTACTATGTAGTTTTTAATTTTTCGCCATACTTTACTTTCTTGCCGAACTTTATTTTTCTGCCAAACTTTATTTTCTTGCCGAATTTCTTTAAATGGTTGTACGACCTTGATGGCTGCGGCTTGGCGAATTTTTATTTTCTTGACTTTAATTGGCCATATTATTTTTTATTTTTCAACACTACCCACTTGAATAATTTCTTCTTCAATCAACAATTTTCCTTTAATTCTTTTAATTTTCTCCTTTTGCCTTCTTTCTCTCTCCTTCGTCTTTTTTCTCTCCTCCGTCACTTTTTCCTCCTCCGTCTCTATTTTCTCTCTCCTCCATCTCTTTTCTCTCTCCTCTGTCTTCTTTCTCATTGTCTTTATTTTCTCTCTTCTTTGTTTGTTTTTTCTCTTCATTTTAATTTTTTTTTAATTCTAATTTCTTTTTTTCATCTTTTAGTTTCGACACAATTTTTTCACCTCGTACCTGTTCAAACTTGTGGGCTGATGTACTGTTCACTTCTGATACTCTTTCTTTGTACTCTCCGTACTCGGCTGGAAGTGTTTGGCTAGACGTGCCATTCTCTTCTCCTTCTTGGATTTCTTCGATCTGCAATATGTTACACTCTCACCGGAACGCCTCATAATCCTCCATTTGCCAATGAAATAGGCCATTCAACGAACTTGTCTCGTCTTCCGAGCAACTCTCGATGTCAAGTACACCCTCCTTGTTAGGTTCCATTGCTGTGCTACCTTCGTCCATGTCCAACTCTCCCCCGTTAGATTCTAATTCAGAAGATGCTAGTTCTTCACTAACAACCTGATTCTTCAAGTCGATCATGTACTTCCTCCTGTCATTCTCTATGGACAGTGTATTTCTTTTCCAATTATGATTTGCCTTGGCTGCCACTAACCACCCTCGTCCAAGCAATGCATCGTACACCTTCCTCTGCAATGGAATGACTACAAATTTCAGTAGGAATGGGTGTGTGCCGATCACCACCCTTTGTGCCATCAACGTTCCCAACGGTTTGATACCATGTTGATCGGCACCGACAAGTTGGAATGTCGATGACCAGAGTGTGGGCTTCCCGAGGCTCTTCCATGTATCCTCAGGTAGTATATTGACTCTCGATCCTCCATCGATGATAGTATTTGTCAAGATATTCCCTCTCATCTCCATTTGCACGACTGTCGACATCTTCTCGATGTTCGCCATGAGTAGTACGGGATCAATGGTTTGTTCACCGTACGGTGGTGAATCTGGTATTAATTCTTGCCTTCGGTCCTCCATTCGCGATTGCTTGACATCCCCAAGGACGTTTGTCATTGCCAGTCCCAACTGTGGCAACGTTTGGAGAAGGTCAGTTACTTTGATCGATATGGTGGTTTGTAGTACCTGCTGTACGATGTTGGTTTCCGCCTCCAACCGTTGAGAGGTCTCAAGCTTCTCCAAAGATATTTTGTTCTCCTTCGCCATCGCCAGTTCCACTTTGGCTTTTGCTTCCTTCATCCTTTGTTTTTCCATATGTGGATTTGGGTAGGTTGCCTTTTATGCTTGCGCTCTAGTGATCGCCAATACCTCTTGTTCTTCTACTTCAAGCATATGGATACCCTTCTGCTTGGGGTATTCACTATCTTCATGGTTGCCTGGTCCACAACACTTACACAATCTTCCTTTTGAACCTTGGCTGTTCTCGTAGTCCTTGGCGAAGTGACCCCATTCGTTGCTCTTTCGGCATTGGTAACCTCCAGGGGATGCATTGCTATTGTACTGGGGCTTCGGTGGTGTGTTCGGCAGTGTCCACGGTTCTCCTTGAGCGAAGAGTACTTGTGCACTTTTGGCTTTTAAATTGTATGGGCATTCCTTGATGGAATGTCCCATCACTTGGTAGGTATCGCAGAATAACTTCTTTGGACAGTTCGCCTTCGTGTGACCTTCCCCATTGCAGTTTGTACACCATAGTTCTCGTGCTTCCCTCGTACTCTCTTTGTTGGCCTTCAATTCTTTCATAATTCCCATCGTATCTTTCCTGAGTGCTTGTACGGTCTTGGATTCATCGTCGCTGTCGTTCACACTCTCCTCGTCGTTCGTCTTCTTTTTCCCTCGGAAGGATGTTTTGTTTTCGCTTTCTATATCCATCGCCCAATTGTATGCTTTAGCGTACGACGACAGAGGCACGACTTTCATCTTCTTCCTCAACGACGAAAGCAAGCCTTCAATGAACCATCACTTCTTTAGCCCATCGGTCGGTTGAACCTCCAATTTTCCCAACAAGTCTTTTAGTCGCCGATTGTATGTGCGCACATTCTTGTGTTTTCCCTACTTCGTACTGTAGATTTCTACTACAATCTCACTGTCATCCCTCAGGAGTTTGAATTCATCTTGAAAGGCCTTCTTGAGTAATCTCCATGTAGCTTTCTGTGCTTGGTCCAACTCTGAGTACCAGTCGATGGCACTATCTCTGAGTGTCGCCGGAAACGCTTTCAGCCAGTGATTCGGGTCATCTTCTCCACTTGCTATCCAGATTGTCTCGCATGTTTTGCAATGTCGAACTGGATACTCTAACCCATTCCATGTAAACTTCGGCAACTTTTGTCGTTCTGTTGTCACCATCCTTCCTTGCTGTCCTCCTTGTATATTGGACTGGACTAGACCGGTTTCCCCGTTACGTTCTGGTGTGTCACTTGCACGCTCAGCGACGTACGAGTCACTTTCCCGTCCTCTGTTAGCACCCTCTACATCTTGAGTTTCTTGGGTTCCACTCCGGTGCTCCCTCTACCAAGGGGTCTTTTGCTCAAATCTCCTTGTCCTCAACCCTTCGTCGTTGCTCGATATGGACAACTCTTGAATGCGTTGGATGCTGTTCTCAAGTTCTCCGTTCAATTCATCTTCATTTTCTCGGTTTTTATATTCTTCTACGTTTGGGGTGATAAAGGGTTCCTCGTCCCTCCCTTCCACAAAACTCTGATGTGCTCTACTGATAGATTGATCTATCTTCTCAGGATTAGCATTTGTTCTTTTTATACTCTGATTTATCTCAATTAAATCTTCATTCAACTCCTTATCAACTTGCCTTAATCTTCGCCGCTGGTTTTCTTGCTCCTATACTCTCAGTGATTGCCGAACTCTTTCCTCCTTCACTTCGTGCCCGAATGGTAATCAGTTCTTGTCCTTGTTCGGCCGTACGGGCATTACAAGTTTTTCATGCGATCATTGTTGGTTGCCAGGGGTACGTATCTGGCTAGTGTCTCGTTCCTCCTCTTCCTATTTGGTTCGTTCTTCGTACCACTGTAAGATTTGTTGCCTTCGACGTTCCTGATCCTCCTCCGCTCGAAGGTCTTGTAGGATGAAGTAGTGGCGTGTTATCAGTCTTGGCAGTCTAGTGAGAAGATGGTCGACCTCTTCGTTGACGCGTAGTCTATCCCAAATGACCGCTTGAGGGATCTCTCGCTTGAGAGCCTCCCTCCATACATGGTCCTTTAACAAGATTTCCCATAGACTGCAAAGGTCTTCCATCAGAGTGTCTTCATGATCCTCGTTTGCTTGTACCGGCCCTTCGGTCGGCTGCCCCATCACAACGCCATTCTCTTGTCTGGGTGGTTACCGGATTCGCTTAGGCAACAACGCCAAATGTTTACTCGCTACGGGTACAATGAGGTACGGAGTAAACAGAGATATAAAATAACATTGACAACATATAATAATCACATGGCAATCGCACAAAACATAGATATATTTCTTTATTCAGTATTCTGCAATTACATCATAATGTATCTAGACAGATCATAGCATAGCATAGTAGAACCATCATGTTTCCCGACTACATGACTCAAGTACATATAGTACGCTGGTGGTGGTTGAGGTACCAACCGTCACATCCCTTCACTATAACTAATTGCTTCGTTAGGAACTTAATTCCCGAGGCAACTAGCCAACATGAAACGTACATAAGTACATGGATTATTAATATTAAGTAATGTCTTATTTACTTATGACTCATTGCCGACCAAGTACACTCTCGGCCGACTACATCGACTCACGGCCAACTACACTTGTGACATAGGTTATGTACCTATTTATGATTTCTGACTTAAGATAACTTGGAGCCTTGTTTTAACTGCTTTTATTTCTTATGGAGTTGCGATATATGTTTTGAAGATGGATTTTCCCTATTTTGTATTTGATTCAATTCTTGATTAGTAGTAAATATAAAACAGGCTTCAGTTACTTTTAATCTTGTCTAGTTCAGCATAGATCTTCTCAATCTCTTCTTTTAAGATTTTACCTGCTTCTTCTATTGCTTTTAAGGTCATTGAAGTGTTTGGTATTGATGCAATCTGTCAAGATATCCATAACTTATATGTTAGAGGTGCTATTTGGAAGCTTGGAAGCTGATGATCTTTTTGGGATAACATATTAAAATTAATGATTGTCTTGACTATATTGTGGAATGAGGAACTGTGGTTGTGTGGTAGGAGAAAGTGCGGCTATATGGAATTATAGGAAGTTTTGGAACAAAGCATACTTGTGGAGAATACAATTTCCAAAAGAGAATCTTCTGACATTGACCACCCTGCCAGATTGGCCTTTGTTTTTGGATTTTCTTTATACACAGTTCTCAAAAGATATTTTATCTTCTTATAAGGTTTTGATCTCCTATTAGACATTATTTAGTTTGGTCACAGGGTTCACAATCCTATAGTCAATTTAATAAATGGGAATTTTTATGTGCTCCAGTGCTTTGAACAAATTCTGGGATTTCAACTTCCACATAAGTTGTGGCGTTTGTAAACTTTTAAGGGAAACACTGTTGCCTCTAGTTGTAATAATTTTCCTCCATCAGTTGTTATATAGATAGCTACCTGCTTTTTTAACATATATATCCTCTGAATTTTGTTTTTCTCTATCACCATGTTATCAGATGTATTTTGGTTTTTTGCCTATGCTGCTTTGACATGTTTTCTTGCTTCTCTCATTGTGTTAAATTGAACCCCCTTTTTAGGTGTACTTTAGAGTCTGGTCATTTATTGATTAAGGGAGCTTTACCAGATCTTTTATGTTGACAGAGAAGGTTTATAGCCAGTCTTCAGAGGAGTGCAGATAGTTGCATGATTTATCCTGGCTTTAATGAGGAGCGCTTCTTCCTTAATCTGGAATTTATAAGATATGAATATTTTGAAGTCAACAATGATAAGAATCAATACCATGTAGATAGAATCAACTGCACCCCTTCCTTTGGAAACCTATCCTTTAAATGGTTGCAAGGGCAAAATTTTCTACTTTTAGCTCTTCCATTGAGGAGAAAGAATACTCTGGAATCTGTATAATCTCAAAGCCATCTTAACTGTATCTGCAACTTGTTAGGCACAACTTAATATTGACAAAAGTCTTATCAGCAGAGAAATTTATCCTTCAATTATGAATATAACTGTGAATAAGTGTTTATTTAAGGAAGAGTATGGGTTGATTCATTTATTAGTTTAAATTTAATGTTCCTTTTTATATGATGGATTTGATCTAAATTCTCTCTTCTCCTCTACATAGAAGCAAGAGATTGGTGGAACTTCCACAAATATTGATAATGAAAGCTCACCGACTGCATCATCTGTATCTGGTACCTCTTCATCCTTACATGCAGACTCTCCAGTAGATTCTAAGACAGGGCGGAGAAAGTCAGTCAGTCTTAGGGTCGATGATGTGGCACCTGGGATTGGTTCCTTTCCTGAACGAACACAGGCTGGAGATCTATTCAGTGCAACAGTTCGTGGGCGACGGCCACCTCCGGTATGTCGGTTAACCTCTTTATTTTTCTATTTCATAGAATCTTGTTCAAATCATTCTAGATGGCTATTTATAATTTAGAAGGAACAAAACAAGATCAAAATTAATTTCAAAACCTGCAAGACTATTTAGAAATTGCAATCAAGTTTGTCTATCCTGCCACTTCCATGTTACTAATCATGACTGAACTTTGTTGATTTCAGTGCTGTGCATTATCTGTTGTTTTATATGGAAAATATCACATACTAGTTTTTTTATTTAGTAAAGAATGCATTGAATTGTACTCTGCACAAGCTACCAATCTGAAAAAGAATAATATCGAATGCTATATGCCAATTGGCATCAATGTGGTAAACAAACATCAAAGTGCAAGCATGAACAAAAATAACTGCTTATGGTTTATGGCCATTATTACTTCTAAACTGAAATTAACTTGCAGCTGCACTTGATATGCAGACCGTTACATCTTGTAGTCCTAAGTATATGCAGTCTACTAGGATTCCTGCTCGCATAAGGCAGATAGTGTGAAGATATACTGAGTTTCCCATCTTTTATTGTTTTATTTGACATTGCCAATGGTGGCGAATCTTATATTTATCTCTGGAGGTAGTTTTATATTGGTTGATTCAAGGTTTCCATTGAATAACTTACATGCATGCATGGTTGTTGTAATAGTGATAAAAATAATTTTAGTAGAAACATAATTGGCATGCATTTTCGCTTTACTCTATGCTTAAAACTTGTGGGCCAGCATAAATAACAATCATATGGAATATATGATTTAATATGCCCATGTACCGGGGGTAGTACTGTAATTGAAGAAATTTGCAATGTTGACTGTGAGAATTGGCTTTTGTTTTAAGAGCTACAACCTATGTTACTGCAACTGTATATGAATGCCACCATATTTTCAATGTTTCTGTTTATGATTGTATTTCTTTTTACAATGATTTTTTTTTAAGTTAATAATCCTTTTTATTTATTAGAAAGGAGTTTGTTCTTATTCTGGGGTAGATATGCTTTATAGTTTTCAATATACTTTTTACTTTTATTTTGACAAGTTTGTGTAACTTTTTCATTGTAGCATTTGCCATAAATATATATTGAAAAAATGCATATTTTGTTGCATCAATGGAAAAGAAACATGGAAATCAAACTCCTTATAGAAACTTGGAAACCAAACTCCTAAGCCTGAGCTCCAATGGGCAGGAGTGGGCATCTTTTGAGAAACAGTCAAAGTTAACAAATTTTTCTTAATAAGCCTCAATTTCCCTTGTCTGAGAAGGGAACCATCCTCTTGAAAAGGTATTACATCTTTCTTTCTGCAAGAAGCTAATAACTTACAAGTGAATCTGTAGCATAAATTTTTACAGCTTTCCTGATCATGCAATAATCCTCTGGAAGAGAGCCTATAACCACACCAAGAGAGTAAATACAAGGGAAGTTAAATTCAGCTAACCATGCCTGAAATCTCCAAGCTGCAGGACATCTTCAGAAGACATGAGTGAATAACTTTGCTCCCCCACACAGAATGCATTACAAATCTGAAATACGAAGCTTGAATAACATTGATTTAATTGTCAGTCCTTGATGAAACATTAGCCATGCAAAAACTTTACATGTAATAGAGCCTTTGATTCTCAAATAGTTTTGTAAGGCATTTACCATCACACTTCAACATCTTTCAACCCTTGCTGCATTCTTAAAATGCGGGGAAACAGCAAAGCTATGTCTCACTTGATCAAACAGGGCGTTTGTCACATGGTGGAAAGATTTCCATTGTTTCGCTTCCAATCTCAACATTAGATAGCTCATCCATATTTGAATATTAGACCTTTTCATTTTGCTATTTCTTCACTGTGTAGTGTTATAACCTGGAATTATCTTTAGAGAAATAACTTTTGATCACTACTTACATTCTGATAATGTGACAAATTTGATAGTAAGACAGTTGAGATTGCATTGAACAGGATGCCCTGAGACTATGGGAATAATAGCGACTCTCATAAATTTGTAATCAATGCTTATTCTAAAACAAAATTTGGTTTTATGCTAGTACTGCTCTGAACAAAATAATCCTTTGGTTGTCATCTTTGCATGTTCAAATCATTTGTTGTTAGAAGTCTGAAATAAAATTCAAATTTTCTTCTATTTGGTTGCAGACGGGAACTACAATGGCTGATCAGATGGATCTTCTTAGAGAACAAGTGAAGATGTTGGCTGGGGAGGTTGCTCTCTGTACAAGCTCCCTGAAACGCCTTTCCGAGCAGGCTGCTAGCAATCCAGATGACGTACAACTTCAAGTAAATGGATAAGATTTCTATCTAATTAACTTGTATTTTGCTAACTTTGCAAGCTTACAAATCACAGGCTGATTCACATTTGTTGGTTTCAAAAGGTTCAGATGCAAAGCATGAAGGATGAGATTCAGGAAAAGAAACGACAGATGCAGGTTCTTGAAAAGCGCATGATGGGTTCTATTGAATCTTCACCAAACACTGCTAACATTTTAGAAATGTCACAGGTAACATATTCAATGCAAGAGATGATATGTTGGATAAGATTGATTTTTTTAATTGTTGATATAACTGTTTTACACTAATTTTAGATTATGTAGTGAGGGTTGGTTATGAGGGGCCCTTACCCCTTACAACTAGGAGGGGTACCGCTTTCTGATGCTCTCCCAGTGGGGATACTGCTGGACTTATAATTCTGCTACCTGTGCTTCTACGGATTGAACACCTCACCTATTTCTCACTGCCTTTCTCGGATTCTCCTCTTTAGGGCATCCAATTTTGTCTTCTCCATTTTGTGCTCTTACAGCTTGAATGCTTTCTCCTTCTATCTCCTCTTACAGGGTAACTACTCCTTATTCCTCACTGCACTCCATCACTTGTGGGCTACTGTACACTACCTCTAGTGGAGGAATATTGCTCCAATACTAGTGCGAAGATGTCCTTGGGGAGAATTAAACCTTGACCTCCAACATGAGAACCAGTGGTCCTACGGTCCTACCAATTGATCACAACCCATTTGACAATTACTCATTTTCATTAATTTTGCAACAAATTATACTTTAAAATTTCCATGCTTGCTTGGCTGTTACTTTAAACATATTATGCTGTCATTTGTGGGTCAGGTTAATATTATGCTGCTATGCATTTTTTCTTGCAGAATATGGCATCATTTTTACTACTAATTTGTGCGTTTACTTTTCCAGTGTATCTCAAAACTTACAGCTCAGTTGAATGAGAAAACTTTTGAGCTTGAGGTAATCTTGAGAAAATACAGTCTGAACATTATTCTTTATTTTAGTTGCATTTGACAGTAGTGAAGTAGTTTGCTAGATCTATTTTATCTTTATTTTTTTGGCTTTTTTGTGTGCCAAGTTGTGGCTCTCATTGCAAAATTTGGATTTCATTTGTAGATCAAAACTGCAGATAACAGAGTACTTCAAGAGCAGCTACAAACAAGGGTTAGACCATTTGTTTTAGTTTGCTCCACTGCATGCATTTTTTGAAGTGAGATTCCTCAATGTTATATCGATTCTCATGTGATTTACAGTTTTTTTCTAATGCTACTTCAGGTGTCTGAGTTGAATGAGATGCAAGAGATAATTCTTTCACTTAGACAACAACTTACCGCTGCCATGGAGAAGAAGCCTCCGGATGAATCACAGTCTGCTACTCCTTACAACACAGGTGGCTGGTTTAATACCTGGAGCTTGTCTGAAGAGCTTCGGCATGTCGAAAACAGCTTAGATGTTGACAGGCCAGCTTTAACCAATCAATTGCCAAGAGGATGTTCAATTGTTGAAGAGGATATTTCGTTGCAGTCACAAGTTCTTATGCAGGCAGGTTCTGAATGTATAGTGCAACTGTATAGTCTTTTTTTCTTCTAGATTGTCTTACTGCAGTCTCTTCAATACTTTAGGTCTATCACTAATTTTTAAACTAGGTAAGAATATCCCTTTCCCACTGATTAGGATGGTATGTTTTTAAGTAATTGCCCATCTTATATCAAATAGCAATATCTATTCTTTTTAATTTTTTTAAGGTTTTTGACCCATCTGTTTTGTGTCTGTCAGGCTTCTGAGATTGAGAAGCTAAAACAAGATAAAGTTCGTCTGGTTGAAGAAAAAGACGGACTTGAAGTTCACAGTCAAAAGTTGGCAGAAGAGTCAGCTTATGCTAAAGAACTGGCCTCAGCTGCAGCAGTGGAACTAAAAGCTTTAGCAGAAGAAGTAACAAAGTTGTCATATCAGAATGCTAAATTAACATCTGATTTGGAAGCAGCACACGAGTCCACCTTTCGAAGAGCTGCCAATGGCTCTAAGTATGGTCAAAATGATGAAACCCAAGACTTATACACAGGTGGCAGAAGAGAAGGACACATGAGAAAGTTTGATCAAGGGACAGTTTTGAGTGATATTAGGAGGGACCTAATTGCATCTCATGAAAGGGAAGCAGCCTTGGAAGCTGCACTGATAGAGAAGGAACAAAAGGAAACAGAGCTTCAAAAGAAAATTGAGGAAGCAAAACAAAGAGAGGCAGACCTAGAAAATGACCTTGCAAACATGTGGGTGGTTGTTGCAAAACTGAAGAAAGGTCGAGAGAATCCAGATGAAGTCACTTTGGGATTGAATGCAGGTGAAGGCAGTACACCTAGAAGCGCTGTAAATGACGACATTGTGGCACACTCTGTGGAGAGAAGCAACAGTTATGATGAGAAAAATTTGGACCAAACCATGGAGAATAGTGGTACTCTAGAAGAGCTAAAAATTTCTCTTGATAATGAGAGGCAAAAACGTATGGAGCTGGAATCTCTAATATCTCAGCTTAAGGTAAACTGATAGTAACTACCATTTCAATTTATGCATATTAGTTATAATAGGATACAGGACATAGAATTCTGAATGGCATTTATTGATTTGGTTGAAATTTTCCCAAGATATGGGTTCAGGTTCGAGGGTTCGGTTCATGGATTCGATCACAAATTTTTTTGGGGTTGGGTTCGTTTTGGGTTTGTCTATACGAAAACATATTAAAGTAAAAAATATATACATTTTTACAACAATAATTAAGTTCAAAATACCACACATAGCATCATATATTGTATAATTTACAAAACCACCATAAAAATAAAAATAAAAATAAAATTAGAATGTCAATTTCTCTTTGCAGGTAAGCATCAGGGAAGATTGGCCAATTGGATGACAATATTAGAGATGAAAACTTGTAAGCAAACTTGGGAACTTGGACTTGGAGAGTACATGGCAAATCAAATGAATTCAATGGGAGTTTGGGGGCAAATTAAGACCTCCAAAACCACATAAACCTTCATGGCATACATCATTTTGCATTCACAATAAGACCCAAATTAAGACCTTCAAAGCCATACAAACCTTCATGGCAACCCCACCACCCAGGGCGAATATGGATGGTGTGGTCGACCTCGTGTGGGAGGAAAAAAGGGTCGGAAGGGTGGGCAACGAGAATTGTTGTTTAGTGGGCCCCTACTATTCGAAGGGGATGAAAAGAGAAGATGGCATGCGATGTCACAATTAATCGGTGGGATTGATTTGATCGACGCTCCTCTAGTAGTCACTGATACCAGTGGGAAGTAGTAGGAATATCTCCACTATTGGGTTAGCCCCAAGTCAGTCCCAATCGTTTATTCTCTCCGTGCTAGCTCCTAACCCCTCTTCTCCATACCCAACTGAGTGTTCAGACCTATTATTGCTAGTGAGTATCTTGCACTCCCCTGCCCTTATGAATTTCATTGAGAGGTGTAGACCTATCCAATATGAGCCTATCTTTCTCATGACGACCTAAGCAGTCGAGTCCCAATAGTAGGGTTCGGTCAGCCTATATGAGAAAGAGTACTGAGATTGCCTTCCTTGGGGGGCTTTATTTAATATTTTTAAGTAAAAAAAAAAAGTCAATTTTTTTTGAAATATGCCACTTGGGCGCTTGAGGGGTGAAAATTCGCTGTGGGCCCGCCCTGGTTCGATAGGGTTGGACCCTGTCTGAATGGGATTGGACCTAGACCCGAACCTGAGTTGGACCAAATCGAGACTCGGGGCCCCCAAGGTGTGGGACGGTAACTTAGAAATTTTCAAGCTTGGATATGATTGCGTTATCCTAAGTGAACTAGTTTTGATATTATCTTAGTATTAGGAGAGAAAATTAGTTTTTTTGTTATTTGGAAACTCCTTTCTTGTGTAATTTGTTTAAAAAATGGCTAATCAATATCTTATCTCAGCTTAGTTTTCTTTTTGGCCATTGGTTTATTTATATGTAATAGTTCTTATCTATTCCATGTTTGAGATTTTGGAATCTGCCGGGCTTTATAAATAAAATCTATGCCATAGTTGTAAAACTCGAACTTGGCAATTACGCGGTAGGCCCAAAAACATTTAAAGCTTGGGACTCGGCAAAACTTGAGGAAAATCTTGGCACTATCTTAGCAAATTTATTGAACATTTGAAAACACATAAATTTTAAAAATTATTCTTCGCAAACACATTGCTGAATTTGTAAAACATATTTCTGATTTCCATCGTATATAAATCAAAATTAGAGTTTAAAACATATCATAGATAAAAAAATGAGTTCAACCTTTGTATACATATGAACTTCAAGTTTTAGTATCAATGAAAATTATAAATTATAAATTTCGTCTACGACCTAAGTTGCTGAACCATGTATGTGGGTGCGGGTCCATGGGTATGATACGCTGGTAAGGCAAAATGTTTTTGGGAGGTGGGGTGGGTACATTTTGGGTACGTTCATGCAAAAAATATATAAAAAATGATGTATATCACATTATGTATCATTATCTATGACAAATATAAATAGAATTAATATTAAAAATAAATTTAAATTAGAATAATTAAACAATTTATAATACAAACTAGTAATTCCTATGATACATTCTATTAGTTTTACTAGTTCAATTTAGTCATATAACTTAATAAATACTTTGAAAATTAGTGTAATAATGTTTAAATTAAATATTGTAGATTTAATATTGTCTTTAATATTTATTGTAGTCTTGACTTAATATAACTGTGCTTTTTAATTTAATGCTTGCTTGAGTTTGAACCATATTCATTGTCTTTTTAATCTTCATGTCTGCCTTGGTTTCGAGTTGCAATCTATAGTTATTTTCCAATTTTGATAACTACCATCTATTGTCTACTATCTACAATTACTCTAAAGTTTCCCTAGTGGGATAAACTTGAATCATTGTTGATCATTGGCTGCTTGACGAAATGCGTCTTTCATTTCGCCAGACAACTACAAAAAAACCCTTCATGTTGTGTCTTGTGCAAGAAAAAATAAGGAAAGCTATTGAAGGAGTCCATGAAATGCTTCATTTTAGGATTTTTATTTTTTAGAAGTCAAATTAATGGTTGGAAATGATTTGGAAATGCTATGTCACTACTTGAAACACATAGGTATGGGAGGCTTTCGATGGATTTGTTTCAACAACAAAAAAATCAGATCTTGGATGGATCCGTAGTCGTTTTGGTTTGGATTTCCATTCCAGGATGTTTCATACCCAGAATCATGAGGAAAAACCTTGATTCAAGAGTATAGTCTATGACTAAAGGTAAAAAGATAGTTTGTTCCACCCACAAGTTTGTTCCTGCTATGTGGGTGTTGTGGAAATGGATGGTATATTTGCAATATCCTCAACAGTTGCCTCATCCATAGTGATAGGATCAAGCTGTGTATGCAAGGAACCCGCCCTTGATGGCTCACCAACCTTGCCTTCGACTTCCTCATATGTTGGCACATTTGCTTCCCATTCAGTTGCCTCCCTCTTCAAATCAACAAACTCATTATTGGTTAACAATAGATCCACATCAACATCCTCAAGCTTAGCAATCCAATTTGAATATGGATTAATGTCATCAAGGTCAAGTGCTTTATGTGTACCTTGCCCTTGTACCTTCTTTTCATGCTATCGAAGGTTGTACTCCACATACATAGGGTTATTTAAGTGCTTTTGAGTCAACCTATTGCGCTTCTTTTTGTGAATGGCCTAAAAACACTCCAGTTGGTTGGGATAGAATGCAAATGGCAAGTTTTTGAAGATTAGGTGTTGTGGGACCATAATCTTCCCACCACAAATCTGTAAGGATAACATTTGCCATTTATAACTTAGTAAGGATTTTAGTAAAATTAAAAATTAAAAAAAATAGTAAATTAAACTTAAACACGTTTCTATTACCTAACTATATATGGCTCTCCTAAAAATGCAAGCATTTAAAGAAAATAATGCCCACTCAGTCTTCATATAACTTTGTATCTCATCAAGTATGAGGTCTTGAAGGTTATTATCATCAACCTATTTCTCAATACATGAATTGAGGCCAAGAATAACCTTTGCATTTGCTTTGGAAGAAGGGGAGAAACAAATTTAGGTTTCAAATAGTATTGCATGAGTATGTTGGTGGAGTTAGTGGTTCCACCTTCAATCAATAATGCACCATATGGGTTCATATTTAGCTTTGTTTGACTCATACAAATGTTGAGTCACCTCTTTGGCCTTATCCATGGCCTCATATAGATACCCCATGGGGTTTTGATCCCAATTCACGAATCGCAAAACCATAACCAAGGGTTCTCACACCTAAATATCAAAATTTTACAAAATCAACACATTTTAACATTAGAAAAAATATAGAATTTGGAGTTTGAAAACTTACATTGATGATCTTCTTCATGACCTTAACAAATCTACCATAATAAATGTTCTTCATGACCCTCTCTGCTTCAAACTTCTTGCAATAAGGACTACCTCATCACCTTTCACTCACAAACATGCGCATTATAGCTAATATAATTTGCAAGGTGAGGAAATTAGTGGCAAAGCATGTGGCTCTTGATTCCACGAGATTCTTGCCATCAATGTGCTCTCTCATAAAATTTAGGACTTGTGTGGTGGTAGATGTACTTTGTGATATTCCTTGCATCTTGAACCACATTTTTCACCTAGGTTAGTTTCCCTATCCCCTCAAGGAGTAGGTCAAGGTAGTGGGTAGCGTAAGGACTGCAAAACCATGTTGGGTGCCTTGCCTCTAGAAGTCTACTAGCTACCAGAATGCAACTGTATTGTCGGTCACTATTTGAACTATATTTTCCATTCCCATATCCACCACCTCATCCAACACGTTGCACAAAGTCTCTATATTTTTTATTTCATTAGAGACAATCAACTGATTTCAAAAAGATCAGCTGCCTCCTCGAAGCCACTAAAAAGTTGATGTCTTATTCTTTACCTTTCTTTTCCCAAATTTTCTTTTGTTTTTTTACCAATAGATGTGTGTTTTGGACCTCATCCTGCAATAATGGTCTACTCAACTCATGATGACTTGGGGCCTTGAACCCCTTACTTGCCACAGTCAATGCATTGACCAATTGTTCCCAATAAAGATTTCAAGCAACATTAAATAGAATATTGTTAAAGTACCAAAATATTGCACACAACGACTTTGCTTCATGTTGCGATTCTCCATTCTATGCAATACCTTCCAATGAAGTTTGTGCACCAAGAATGTTACGAGGAACAAAAAAACTAGTGCCCACATTTCTTGTTCCTTGTATCCATGGCCCAATGGAAGAAGAGCCCCTAATATCTTCTTGTAACCCTGTAAAATTAAAAATAGGGTTTGGGGTTGCCACTGCCTTTGCTGTTCTTTTTTTTCTTTGCCTTTTTTTGCTCATATGATGCAAGGAGTGCTTTCACCTCCTTCTCACCAGCTAATGTACATGGTGTAACGTCTTGGCAAGTGACCCACTCAAGGCGATATTTGAGTTGATTTATATCTTTGTTCATACTCTTACTGCAGTGGATACAAATAACCTCTCCTTGCACTAGACCTAGTGTCCCATGTTTCTAGCAAGCATCCTTTAATTTGCTGCTATAGAAGCCATATTCCTTTTGGAAAATAAAAATGAAGGCTAGCAAAAGGGAGACAACATAAAAAAACTAGTAATACCCTAGTTAGCAACCTAAACTTCAAAATAAAATAAAAAAATGCTGCATAAAGGATTTTAGAGATCAATAGAATGTTGGTTGTAGAATTTATGTGATTTTTTAAATTTTTTGGCATATTGCAAATTTAAATGACTTGCAGGCTTGAATTTTCATATATATAATTGCAAAAACTCAAGTATGTAGGTTTTTTAAAATTTAAATAATTTTTTTGTTCACATCGCAAGTTTAAATGACTTGTAGACTTGAATTTTCACAATTATAATTGTAAAAATTCAAGTTTGTAGGCCGTTTAATGGAATGTTGGTTGTGGACATTATATGAATTTGTAAAATTTTGTTCATATTGCAAATTTAAACAACTTGTAGGCTTGAATTTTCACAGTTACAATTGTGAAAACTCAAGAATGCAGGTCATTTAAAATTTAAATAAAATTTTAATCATTGCAAGTTTAAATGACTTGCAAGCTTGAATTTTCATAGTTATAATTGTGAAAATTCAAGCTTGTAGGTTGTTGAATAGAATGTTGGTTGTGGAAATTTTTAAAATTTTGTTCATATTGCAAATTTAAATGAATTGCAAGCTTGAATTTTCACATCACAATTGTGAAAATTCAAGCATGTAGGTCTTATAAAATTTAAATAAATTTTTTATCATTGCAAGTTTAAACAACTTGCTGGCTTGAATTTTCACAATTATAGTTTGTTGTGAAAAACAACCTATTGGTTGTGAAAATTCAAGCTTGTAGGTCATTTAAATGAAATTTTGTTCATACTGCAAGTTTAAAAATCTTGCATGCATGCTTGAATTTTTATAGTTTTTCGAGTAATTGGTGAGTTTTACAACTATGGTTTAATTGACATTTTGTTCATAATGCAAGTTTAAATAACTTGCAGGCTTGAATTAAAATTGTGAAAATTTAACACTTTTAGACTTCAGTGTAAATGGTAAAGGGTTTTCATAACATTAACATAAAAAAACAGAAGGTTACAAAATATATAGAAAAGATACGACTACTGTAGCAACAGTAGAAAGCCTTTTACTGTAGCAACAGTAAAAGCTAAACTAAACAAAACATTTACAGTGACCATTAATAAGAAATTTAATATTCTAACACCCTCCCTTAATGGTCAATCTGTCAAAAACACCAAGTTGCCCCCTGAATTTTACAAACTTATCCGGGCTCAGAGACTTGGTGAGAATATCTGCAGTCTGATCCGCCGTTGGAACATACTGCAGCTGAACTGATCCGTCTTCTACGAGCTTGCGGATGTAGTGACAATGAAGCTCGACATGCTTGGTACGTTCATGGAAGACCGGATTTTTGGCCAGTTTGAGCACCCCTTGATTGTCAGTGTACAAGGGAGAAGGACCTGCTTGTGACATGTGCATGTCAAAAAGCATCCTGCGGAGCCAAACTGCCTCACATGCTGCCTTAACGGTTCCTCGATATTCTGCTTCAGTCGAGGAAAGAGCCACTGCCTGTTGCTTTTTGCTGGTCCATGTTACAGCACCGGTACCCAAACTGAATACATACCCAGAAGTAGATTTTCTATCATCCACTGAACCTGCCCAATCTGAGTCTGTGTAACCAATCAGCTTTGGATCCTTGCATCTGCCATACAAAATGCCATAATCTGAAGTGCCCTTAACATATCTCAGCACTCGCTTCGCTGCAATGCAATGATCAGCTTTAGGAGCTGTCATGAAGCAAGAGATGTAGCTCACTGCAAAACTGATGTCAGGTCTAGTGGCAGTGAGGTAGATGAGACTGCCGACTAGTTGCCTGAATGTCGTTTCATCAACCGGAGGTGAATCAGAGTTGGCTGACAACTTCAACCCCTTCTCCATAGGTGTGGAAGCAGGTTTGCAGTCCTGCATCCGAAACTTGTCAAGCAAACTTCGAGCGTATTTAGACTGAGAGATAAAGATACCATTAGGGGTCTGCCAGACCTCAATACCCAAACAATAATGGAGAAGCCCCAAATCTGTCATGTCAAAAGCCTGACACAAGTCTTGTTTGATGGCTGCAATCAAATGTGTGGAACTGCCAGTAATGATCAAGTCATCAACATAGACAACAAGAAAGAGAATATCATCACCAGAGTGTTTGACATACAAATTAGTGTCAGAAGGGCTGCGCTGAAAACCATGATCAACCAAGTACTGATCAATCTTGATGTACCATGCACGAGGAGCCTGTTTCAGTCCATAGAGTGCTTTCACGAGCCTACATACTTGATGTTCTCTTCCAGCAACCTTGAAACCAGGAGGCTGCGTCATGTAGACTTCTTCCTGCAACTCACCGTTGAGAAAGGCACTCTTGACGTCCATCTGATGAACGGTCCATCCGAATTGGGCTGCAATAGCGAGAAGAAGACGAATTGTGCTCATCTTGGCAGTAGGAGCAAAAGTCTCCTCATAGTCAATGCCCTCCCGCTGTGTGAATCCTCGAGCAACTAATCTGGCCTTGTATTTATCCAAAGTGCCATCGGCATGATACTTGACCTTATAGACCCATTTGCAGCTAATAGGTTTCTTCCCAGGAGGAAGATCAGAGAGATCCCAAGTGTGATTCTTCAGAAGACTATGATATTCTGTCTGCATAGCCTTTTCCCACTCAGGAATGCCTTTAGCCTCTGAATATGTCTGAGGCTCATAGATGCTGTGTATGTTGGCCATAAGAGCATAATTGACTGTGTCGTGCTGCTTGCTCTTATTACGAGTTGATCTACCCTCAACGAGTTCATCATTATGAAGATCTCCGATAGTTTTGAGCCACCACTTAGGTCAACGAGTAGAAGTACCAACATCTGGAGTAGGAGAAACAACATCTTCTGGAATGTGTGGAACAACGTCATCTGGAGCGGAATCCTGAGGAAGATCAGGTGGTGCTATATCATGACCGGTAGACTCCTCATCTTCAAAGTCAGAATGCTCTGAAGCCCTCCCATCAGGAGAACCAAGAGGAAGACGAACACCATCAGCAGGAACCTGGAGAGGCTGATCCTCAGGGCTGGTTGTAGGAACAAAGGGACCAGTAGTCTCATCAATCACAACATCACGACTGAATATGAGACGGTCTGTCTCCACATCAATCAACCTATATGCCTTGTGATTGTCGCTGTAACCAGTAAACATAAGTTTGTGGCTCTTGGAGTCCAACTTGGCACGCTTGGCGTCTGGAATCCATACATGAGCGGTAGAACCAAAGACTTTCAGATGGCCCACTTTAGGCGTACGTCCTGACCAGGCTTCTTCTGGAGTCATCTTCTTAACGGCCTGTGTAGGTGACCGATTCAGGAGGTAGACTGCAGTATAAACTGCTTCAGCCCAGTATTTCTTAGGTACATTTCTGTACTCCAGCATAGAACGAGCCATTTCAGTAATGGTGCGATTCCTACGTTCAACGACACCATTCTGCTGAGGGGTGTATGGTGTAGTGAGTTGGCGTTTGATGCCGTGTGTAGCACAAAAAGTAGAGAAGTCAGTTGAACAAAACTCCCCCCCATTATCTGACCTTAAAGTAACAATGTGAGAACCGGATTCTTTCTCAACCAAGGCCTTATACTGCTGAAATGTACTAAACACATCTGATTTGTTTTTCAAAAAATACACCCACATTTTCCGACTAAAATCATCAACAAATAACAAAAAATACCTGGACCCAGTAACAGATGGAGTGTTCATCGGTCCACATACATCAGCGTGAACCAATTGAAGTAGCTTGGAGGCATGCCAAGAATCACCATCCGAGAACGGTGTCCGATGCTGCTTTCCAGCTTGACATGCTCCACAAACTCCATGATTTTGGGTTTGGATCTCAGGTAGACCAGCAACCAAACTCTCCCGAGACAGTTGAGAGAGATAGTGCACGTTCAAGTGCCCATAACGTTGATGCCAAAGCTTGCTGATGGAAGTACTCCTTGCTGCCAGAGCGTGCTCTTGAGAATCACCGGAATCAGCAAGTCTATACAGACCATGATCCTCAAGGCCCATAGCAATCGAGGTACGCGTCGCCTTGTCAACAATGCTGCAAGTGGACGAACTGAAAATAATGTCCAACTGAGGAGAATGCTTCATGATCTGACTAACAGACAGAAGATTATGCTCCATGCTTGGAACATAGTAGACATCGAGAAAGAGTAAATTTCTTCCTCCAGAGTGAATCTGAACATTGCCCTTACCAGCAATTGTGTACTCTTCGCCGCCGCCAAAGATCACGGAATCAGTGAATGGTTCATATTTGGTGAACCAATCGCGACGATGAGTAAAATGCCGAGAAGCCCCGGAATCAATATACCAGGCAGAAGATTGGATTGGATCTGCAGTTCGCTTGGCCATAAAAGCATAGAATGCAGACTCTTTCTACTCAGTGTGCTCCGCGACATTTGCCTTTTGTTGAAACCCTACCTGCTTATTTTGTTCAGAAGCCATCCGAATCCGACAATCAGCCTTCATATGACCAAATTTATGGCAATAATTGCATTGAACGTTCTTCTTCTTCTTGCTGTCCTGAGAAGAACCAGAGCCTTTCGGCTGAGAAGATTGAGTCTTCCCTTTGTTCTTAGCAAAACATTTGGCAGAGAACGCTTGCTCTGTGGAGGTAGAACTTGTACTACTTCCAAACTGTTGTCGCCATCGATCCTGCTGCAAGAGCTTGTTGCAAAGATCGTCAAACTTGAGATCAACATTGGTGGAGGTGATATTTAGCGTCTCCATGAAGTGCTCATACGAACGCGGAAGACTCTTCAGAGTAATGACTACCATGTCTTTTTCCTCCATTGTTCGACCAATCGCCTCCAACTGATCACGAATGTCTTTAATCTTCGTGAGATGTTCCTGTAAGGACATTTTCTCATCCATCATGATGGAAAAAAGCATGTTCTTGAGAAAGAACGCTCCGCTCTGTCGGAGGTTTCATGAAGGGCCTTCAAATGATCCCAAATTTCCAAAGCAGTTTTGCGAGACGGTACCTGAGGTAGTTGCTCATCCGTGACAGAGAGTTTGATGAGCATGACAGCTTCCCGGTTGCGGTCATCCCATTTGTCCTGGTCCTTGCCGACTACAGTGGGACGAGGCGAGTTCCCCAAAACGATCTGATCGAGGCAACGATATTCGAAGATCGTAATCATGCGCTGCTTCCAAGTGTTGTAATTCTTCCCGTTAAACTTCTGGCTGCTTTCGAGCATTATGTTCGTAAGAGATGCCATCACGTACCTTGCGGTCAAACCGATGAAGGCAAGATAATGCAAAGAAAACAGAAATAGAGAAACCCGAACACGGATTTTGAGGTTTTACTGAAAACCCAGAAAAGAAAAATAAAAACCCAGAAGGATGGAAGAATACCCAAAAAATTTTGACAACACAAATTTTGAGGCACGGAAAACGAGGTACCCAGAAAAATCTAGTGACAACCCAGTTGAGATCTCGCAAAACCCAAAAAGAATCTGCGATCAGAAAAAAATTTCGACTTCAAATTGAGGCACAATTTTCGAGGCACGGAAACCAAGGTACCCAAAAAAAACGAAAGACGACCCAGTTGAGATCTGGGAAAACCCACAAGGAATCTGGTCTCAAAATAAATTTTCGACTTGATCTGAGGGTTCAAAACCCTAGTCGAAATTTCTGGAAACCCTAGGCGTCCATTAAAGACCAGAAAATTGCAGAAAGAATGTCTGAAGAACACGTCCTCACAGCAAAAGAAGTCGCGGCTCACACAGCAACAGTCCCACGAGCAGAAAAACAGAGAAACGCAGCCAAAATCTGCAGGGAAAGAACAGAAAAACAGAAAAACGCGATTTTAAAAAACGTGTTCAAAAAACGCGCGCCCAGCAAAGGTCGATTTCTTCAAACAAACCCAGGAAGAAAAAAAACGCGACTAGAAACCCTAAGGCTCTGATACCATGTAAATGGTAAAGGGTTTTCATAACATTAACATAAAAAAACAGAAGGTTACAAAATATATAGAAAAGATACGACTACTGTAGCAACAGTAGAAAGCCTTTTACTGTAGCAACAGTAAAAGCTAAACTAAACAAAACATTTACAGTGACCATTAATAAGAAATTTAATATTCTAACATTCAGCATAAAAGGGAATCAAAGGATATTAAATTGTGTAAAATAAATTCACAGCTTGCAAGTCGTTTGAACTTGCAAAGCCAAAAACATTTATTAAATTTTTGATTTCAAGAGAAACCGAATTATAAATGGCATAAAAGGGAATCAAAGGATATTAAATTGTGTAAAATAAATTCACAGCTTGCAAGTCGTTTGAACTTGCAAAGCCAAAAACATTTATTAAATTTTTGATTTCAAGAAAAACAGAATTATAAATGGCATTGCCAATTGCATGCCATAAAATACAATAAAAATTATTGATGAAAACCTGCAGTTTGGCATCCCAAATTGCGTCTTGAATCTCATTCTCTAAATCACCAGTTGTGTGCCCTAAATTGCTTGTCGCATGCTCAAAATGCTTCAAAAAATGGGGTTTTTTACAGTAGGTAGAAAATGGGATTTTATGACGTTTTGGGTGAGTTTTTCCTAAAAAATTGTGAGTTTTGTTGCAAAAATCGTGAGTTTTGGTAGGTTAACTCACCAAAAGTTATTGAGAAACTTGGTGAGTTTTTCAGTGAGTTACTCGCTAGCCATTTTTTGGTTTGGGAGTTCGATGAGTAACTGGTGAGTTTTGCAACTATGATCTAGACATTGTATTATATATTTTAGGATTGGCTTTCCACTTCAGGAGCACATGAACTTGAAATAAAGTGACTTATCACACAACCCTGCTCAAATGTAAGGGATATGTGACTCTCAAGTGATACTTTTGGACATTTCCTTCACATCTCAATGTTAGATAAAAAATAAAAACATTCCAGACTTTCCATTACACTACCACTACTATAGTTGGCATGGCATGCATACCTCACTGTTCACTATTTGATGTTGGATTTATTGAGGCATGGGGCAGTTTAACACAAGATCTTCTTCCACATGCCATCCTTGAGCAAATAGATTAGTGTTATGCTTAGTTTAGTTGTTTTCAAAAAAAATGACTAGTTTATAAGCTATTGTTGGGAAACAAGCTCCCATTGGGAAGGGGGAACAGTGGGGACATGAATCTGTTTATGTCTTCTATGATCCTATCATGTCTCCTACACATGCACAAGAAACCTTGAACTAACAACTTTTGTGCAATACTAGTGGTACAAATTTTCAATTGGGTATCAAGCTTCAATTAATTTTGAATTTACCAGTAATTTGAGATTGTTGGTGTATTCCATACAGGAACAAATATGTACCGTTGAGATTTGGAAGCAATCTAGATACCGTTTGTCTAACGTGCTGTGTCTTTTTCCAATTATAATATTTTAAAAAGTAATCTAATTTTTGCTACAAATTTAGTAAAAAATTACACATTTCTAATGCACACTAGATTAATACAAGGATTTAATGTATTATGGTATATTGATTTATTATGTGAACCATATTATTATAATATTTAAACAGGGCTTGGTGTTATGTTTTAGAATTTTTAATAAATGTATTTTAAGACCTTCCCTTATATGCCTATCACATGTAAATTTAGTTGAACCTTGAGTCGTAAAGGATATTATGATTAAATGGGTTTTAACATATTGAAAATTGAATCATAACATTTGTTCTTGGCCAAACTAGCTATGTTGTGGCTAATTGCAAAGTAGCTTTTTGTGACCTCTAGGGTGCATTTTATTTAAATCTTTTTTAATAAGAGAATTTAGTGAAAAGAAACATGCTCCATTTAGTATTTTCTTCTCAATCATATGATATTGGTGTTCAAGAATTGTTTTAGGTTAGTTTCCATTCAAAGAAATACCTATTTCATATCATATGAATTGACATGCTTGTATTAACTATGAGCAATAGGAACAGGCTATAATCTATATTGAATGCTACTTCCTCCGTTGGCTATGTCCATGACCATTATGACTTGGGCTTTGGTGTCCACTTGATGCTGTATTTGTTTCATTTGAAAATAGAAGCTCAAATTTTATTAATCAAGATTGGACGAGCATATGTTTCAAATTAGTAAGCACTGCACACTATAAAACGGGACCGTTAACCCCTGAAATTACATATGTTTATTCATGTATTTTGAAGGCATTTTAGGTAGTCTAGACTCTATATCATATTCTGTATGAGAATGTATACTTGTAGACCGTTCTCAGTTTCCTTAAAGATGCTGCACAAGTAGATTTTATTTATTTGTACATTTTTATGATCAAATATTTTGTTAAGGTTTGGTTAGACAAGACTTTTGTGTAATTTTCAAGTGCGTATAATAGGGGATATGGAAAAAGTATGCCCGGTTAATCAAATCTTCTTGTCCACATTTTCAAGGATATACTTCATGCTATATCTTTTTAATAAATAGAGTGACAGAGATAACTTTATGTAGAGCATTCTCACATCCCTCTGAGATGGAGCATGAGTACATTTAATTTCTTGATATATTCTTATGATTGATTTTTTTTTTTTGAGGATGGTACATTTTTGGTTTGTCTAGATGATATTCTGTACGAGAGTTTATACATTTTACAAGGAATTTATGATTTTTGATAGAATAATGGAAGAAAATTATATATTTTTTATATGATGTTATGATCAAATGTTTTTGTTTACTTTTTCATAAAAACAAAGTAACGTTTGTCTGTTTTTGGTGATGCTTGATTTTATGCACATTTTTCTGATATTCTTTATTGTCATTTAAGAGTGAGGACATTGATGGTTTGGACCTTGCAACTCTTGATGATCTGCAAAGTCTTCATGTGGATGCGATTACAAAGCTTTGCCATGCAAAGGTATTTATCTTTCTATAAGATATTATTAAATTTTTTTGTTTAATTTGTACTTCCATTACTCTTACCACACATGAATGTAGAGATGCACATGCAAAGCTACAAACAATTTGTTTCAAGCTTATCTCTCTCTCTTGCATGCTTTAAATGGAAAATCATTTAGTGTAGTATCTGAAACTAGGAGCGTTGCATTTTAGGGATAATTTAGATGCTAGCTATCTAATAACAAACATTTTCCTACTAAATCTCATTCATAATATATGTTACTTGTCTGTTGAAGCAGTGAGTGATTCTAGCTCATTTCTAACATAGGTGTTTTGACTGAAGCAACTAAATTTCCCTCCCATTTGTTAATTCTAAGATTTAGAGCTTTTTTATTATATCCTTCATATTGCATCCTTTTTTCATTCCCTTGTGCATATTTTTGACCATTCATCTAGCTTTGTTTAGGTTGTTTCTTTTCCCCAACATTGTTCATAACCAATGAGAGCAATGACAAATTTTGGCATAGCTTGTCAACAATGTAAATTTTAACATGATTTGGTGACTTTTCTCCTTGTTTACAAGTATAAGAGAGCTCTCATTCAGCTTATAGTTAGCACGTTGCTGCCAAGTTTATATATAAAAGAGTAGTTGATGGGCATTACTACATTTCTGAGTTTAGAATGTAAGGTTTGAAAATGCATAACCTACAATATCAATTCCAATGTATTGTTTCAAGTTTGACCTTAAAGAGAGTTCCCTGTATGTGAGCTTCAAGTTGTAATATTTGAATAACCCCTACGATTATGTTTGCCTATTATGGGAAGAATTGTGGCCTAATCGACCAGTTGGAGTGATTTATTCCTCATATGATTCTAAAATTGTATCTATAAATACAAGAGTGGTTTCTTTCTCCAAAATATGAATCCATTGTGTAAAGCAGAGGTGAAGGAAATGTTTAAATTGTCAGCTTATATTTAACCTTGGTAAGACAATGCTTTATTCTTTAAATGTAAAGGTCCAAGATACTTTATATATAAACTTACAACCAAATTCACCCAGCATATTAATATAACAAGCATAATTAGCTCAATTTGAAATAAACTTAGAATCCTATGACACCTCTAAAATAGTAGAGGGCTTACCTACACACGGAATCCATCAAGGAAACAATGAATCATCCTCCATCGGAAGAGGCCAAAATAGGATACTTTATCAAAAAAATGTTTGAACTGTCAGTTTATATTTAACCTTGGTAAGACAATGCATTATTATTTAAGTGTAAATCTCCAAGATACTTTTATATATAAATTTACACACAGAATCACCCAGGATATTAATATCAGTATTATAACAAGCATAATCAGCTCAATTTGAAATTAACTTAAAATCTAATGACACCTCTAAAATAGTAGAGGGCTTACCTACACACACAATCCATCAAGGAAACAAGCAATCATCCTCCATGGAAGAGACCAAAATAGGATACTTTATCAAGGAAATATCATTTCCTTTCCAAGCTTCTCCCATAAACACCAACTACCACACCTTAGCCAAATAGAAACAAATTAAAGCTGACATTGGTGTTTAAACAAATTATCGAAAATGATTATATCCATGCATAACAAGTGCACCTCAAATAAAAACACCCAACAAAATCCATATTTAACATTGCAACCTTGACAAGGGCGCCTTATCACTAAACCATGGCAATATTATTGTTATATTTTCTATAAAGTATAAACCTATATAAAAACTAGATACACTTACTATAGAGGAAAATCACAGATTCACAACTGGAATACGTTTAACTCAAAACAATGGAGAAATAAATTTAAATATTAAATTAAGTCAATAACTATCTATTTTGTTTCTAGGACTGAGTCAAAATCTGCCCATCATTTCAGAAAAATCCTTAGCCAAAACTCTAGGGGGTCTTTAGTCTTGCTGCCATTCCAACTGAATCTCTTGAGCTTCAAACTGCTTGCAGGATTTAGCAGCAAAATAACAAAATTTGATAATAGAATGTTAGGCCCGACGATATAAAACAAGAAAAGATTGACAAATGAACAGGACTTGGATAACTAGGAAGAATATGTAATGTCCCTTTTGGGCGATAAAAAGGAAATAAAGAGAGAAAAGATATTATTTTATCATTTTGATTTTTGGCGCCCCAAGGAAGGAGGTTAAATAGCATTTAAATTTGAATTTTGGCACCTAAGTATTTTTATAAATTTTTCTGGGGCTGGGCAAGCCCTTTTGGGGAGCTACAAGGTGGAAATAATAATTAAAAAATAAATAATAAATAAAAAAATATATTACAAGTTTGGCACCCAAAAAGTGAAATTAAAAATAAAATAAAAAGCAAACTTGAAAGAAGAAGTTGGCGCCTAAGTTGGGTCGGCCAAGTGGGTGTTATAAGGTTTGATTGATATATATACAAGGTTCATTTGGAGGTTTTGGATATCATCGCATATTATTCTTTTTTTCTGATCAGCCATTATTGCAGCCATTCCAAGGACGAAAACACTTATGAATAGTAGAGGAGTTGGACGAAAGCCTAGCTCTTCAATGGAGGACTTCATGACGGAGGTTCACTTGTACTTCAATGGAGTTTTATGTTAGATTTTCATGCTCAGATTTTCATATCAGCCTAGGCGACTCTAGGAAGGCAGATTTGGTGTTATTTTGATCTAGGGTTTCACGCTAGAGTGAAGCACCCAAGTTGCAAGAGGAACGCTTTGATTTGCAGGGGCAAAAATTGACAAGTTTGGAGGATTTTGTCAAGTTTCAAGGGTTGCAAACCCTTACATACAGATCAGCAGGCCAGCACACCCTTGTTGTCGGGTTTGGGAAGCATTTTATCATATGTTTGCATTCATTTTTTGGCATCTTGTGATAGCTGGAGCAGTTCGCTCAGCTAGGGTTAGTTTAGAACTTTAGATCATGATTCATTGCATATTTTGGCTTGTAAGTGGGGTTTCTTTATATCAGCAAACTACTGTACATTGGTGGGCATGTTTGGAGCCCATTTTTGTGGTGAACTTGCACAAGAATTAGGTCTGATTTTGTAGCAGCAGAATCGATTGAAATTGTAATCAGAATTTTCATGTTTTGGATGGACAAATTGGTGCTATATATTGCTGGTTACAATCATGCTTATCTTAGATGTATCCGTCATATTCTTTGAAGCATTTGGATGAGTTTATGTTGCTGTTAATGCTTGTTTCATCTCAGAATTTTTATATCAGCAACTAGGGTTTTTAGCAGAAATTTTGAAGTGCAGAAAGTAGGTCAAAAAATTGTGTCTCAAAAATCAGAGAATTTGCATATATCCTAGTTGGGATATTTCAGTGGTATCAGAGCTTGGATCCTGCAAACCTGAAGGGTTTGGGAAAATCTTATCGTATTGGCATTCATGAGTATAAGATCAGCAACTAAGTTTGCCATTAATTGGATGTGAGTTGGCTTGGTTTTATCCTTGCATGCTATGTGGGAAAGGATTTGATCTATTCTGATGCAGTTGTGAATCATGGGTTCCAAAGTTGTTGATGATATAATGGCTGCTTATGAAAGGTACCTTGCACTTCCACAAGAGGTTAGAAATGATCTCTCCTTCGGTTGCTATATGGAGTATTGGAGGGACAAGAGCAAGCAAAAGAGGAAATCAAAGAAGCATGTGCAGCCAAGTGTTGAGGATATCTTGAATAGTTGTTAGCAAGAACTTATGTTGTCACAACAGAGATGAGCTCGTAGCTTGCAGCAGTACGAAGATTCCCTATCAAGACAATCTAGGCACTATATCATCTCATCTACATCTACAAATGAAATATCTAGAAATCTCTACGATGAGTTTAACAAAGGTACTGATTGGGAGAGTGGTAAATCAACAGTCATTGATTAGCCTATAGGTAAACAAGGTTCTAGAACAACCATTGAAGAAAAGCATGTTGAAATTGTCCAAGTGATAAAAAAAGAATTGCTCCCTTGTAATCAGCCACATGAAGATATGGGTACTACTAATGATCCGTCTCTTGAACATAGTATTAATGCATTATCTCTACATCATAGTGGTAAGGAATGTGATGAGCAAAATAACTTGTGTATATTGGATCATAGCTCTTTTGCATGGCATGATAGAGAAGTTCAATTTAGGGTTGGGAAAGATGATGTGGAAGGATGTGTGGAAAAGAACATTATTTTCAAGGAGTTGACTTGTTATGATGTAGCTCTAGCTTCAAGACAGATATTAGATGAAGATGTCAAATCAGAAAAACAGTCATCTATGGCCATCACACCTACGAGGTGGTTTTCACATGAAAATGCAGATTTCAGTTATAAGATGGATGATACAACTTTTGGAATAGTCAAATGAGGGTATGCATGGAAGGATGTTCATGGGACAAAGCTACATACAAGGTATGCCATTCCTTAGTAAGTTTGATGGTCCTTGTTTCATGCACATGATCACATTTGATGATTACCTATTGGAGTTCTATGAGAAACATTTTTGTAATGTCCCCAATTTTAATAAGTCAGCACTGAAATTAAAATAATTAATTTTAAGTTGTTGAAAGAGTCAAATTTAAAAGATAAATTAATTATTTTAATGGTATTAAAGTGACTACGCTAGGAAAAGTTAAATATTTAAAAATAAGTCACTTTTTGGCCAAATAAGGAGAAGATTAAAAGTAAATATGTTATTTCAAGAAATGAATGGGTGGTTACAGAAAAGTAGGATACAAGCTGTTTGGAGCTCATTTACTAGGAGGAGGCTTGGTTATTTATGGTTTTGGAAGAAACTTGGTTTCTCGGGACTCGAGGATGGAAACCCAAATCTAATTTGCAAGTGGAATTCAATTCAGAATCCACACAGAGCTTTAAGGTTTGTTTGAAGGTTTTGGTGATGTTTGTGAAAGATTTTTTCTGTTTTTTAGTTTGGTAGCAAATTTAAGAATTCGTAAGTCTTGAGGATCTGCTATTCAATCCACAGAATCGCTGCTTCTTCAACAGTTCCCGGCTGGATTAAAGTGGATGATTTTATTTGGAGGCAGACATAGAGTATTGAAAAGTGTTCATTATTTTAGAGTCGGGAAGATTATTCTTAGATATTGCTCAAAATATATTACGAGACCCCCTGAAGGAGCTATGAATAACTCGTATGCTTTGGGAAAAGACAACGTGGAAGTTGAATATTATGAAGGAATCGAACCAATCGAGGGAAAGCTGATAAAGGCTTAATTTAGCTTTGTATTATGGGCATGTAGGAATATCATTCTCATATCGAAGAAGCAAAGATACGAGGAAGGGAAGATGTTGAAGTTGAAATGTCAAAGCCAATAAGAAGGGATCTTTTACTTATTGAGGAGACAGAGATATAAATACTACAGTTGCGTGAGATAGAAAGGATTATAACGGGAGAATTGCTAATATAGTTGAGACGGCCATAAATATTGTGGGAAGTTTATTACTCGTAACAAAATCAGGCAAGAAACTCCAAAACGCATTGGAAATTGGCATGAGATGTTTTAATTTCCTCGACAGTCATCATTCTATTTCTTCAAGTGTTGAATTCTTTCCTGAGAGCTTTGGATTTATAATTATCTACGCAAAAATATACATTAAGCACCTTGCTATATGAAGATATAAGAGACAAGCAACTTGTAGCGATTCACATATTTTGATCACCATATTAAATATTGAAGTCTTGAAAGTTTTGAATTAAATTGGATTGTCGTATTTTCTTTGAGGAAGTCAGAAAGATTACAAAGGGATAGTCACGAAGGAATAGTCGACACAACTATAGACCAAAGGAAGTATAAAGAAAAGTTGCTGGTGTATGGAGTAGCTATTGTATGCATCAAATGCAATGCATGAGTCCAAAGGTAAGAGTAATGGAAATTTGAAGAAATGGGAGTAACGTTAGTTCTAAGCTCGTCGATACTAGAAAAGGAGTTAGGAAGCCGTTGGAATGATAGAGGAGGGAATTCTTAATAGGTGGACGATGATTTTAAACATATCAAATTCCAGTGTTGCCATAAGGAGAGAAGTAAAGGAACGTGGGAAATAGTGGCATCTCGTTTTTGCTTGGTGAGGGGTCGGGTCATCTTCTCTAGTGGTGACGCCTTTGGAAGAGCCATTACTATTGGCAATTGTTTCTTGAAAATACCTGAGGAGACGTGGTAAAGAGAATCGAAAGACTTGAAGATTCTTTGGGAAAGACTTTGTCGACACCTAGCATAAAGACATACATGAGCCACCTATCCCTTGCAAAAAACGATGTTTCTTACCATATATGCTAGCGTTTATATCCGACCAGACAAAGAATTATGCTAATCTCTAGGTTAGAGTTGCATTTAATATGTATAGACATTATGCAACTATTGATAAATATTATCAAAGATAACTTTCAGGAATTTATTATCATCTGAATATTCCACTTATACAATTACATGTTATATTATTAGGCTTGCAATATGCATATTGTTTAAAGCAAAATGTATGCAAGTAAGCTATATTGTGAAGACGTGTATGCATCCACTAGAAATCTGTGAGGACAATTCTGAATGCATATTTGATGAAGCTGTGAGATAAATGCTTGATGTAATATTGGAGCAGTTGGTTTAGGAAAAAACAAATCGAAAAAAATTATACTCACAGAGGGGTTGGTCATTACAATTTTGTTGAAGAACTAATCATAAAGACTAAGGGATGGCCTAGTAAGAAGATCCTACAGTTTGACATTGTTTGATTTGTCATGGATTTTACACCTTGGAGTTGGTTTGAAACTATGGGACTCACATACAAGGATGAATCGGTGATGTTGAATGCAACACCTAAAGAAGATGAAGTTGTTTTCACATGCTTTCAGCGGGATGAGGGTTCACTTCTTACATCAATCAATAAGATTACACGTGTCTTCATAATGACCATGAGGAAGAAGGGCATGCTGTCACAAGATGTGCCAAAGCAGTGATGATCGATCAGATTTATGAAGGTGATGTTGAAGACAAATAAAAAATGTTGCATGGAGATTTTGGGTCTCATAAGTCGCATCACTTGGAAGGGCAATTGAAGTTGAATGCTAGTCAAATTGTGGAAGCCCTAACTCACTTTGATGATATTTGTAAGACGATGGCTGATTTGTGTTGGAAGGGTACTAAGTGAACATGAAGGACTTGAAGGAGGTATATCTCTTGATGATTTGCATGAACTCAAGGAGGCTTTGGTGGTAGTAAAGTCAAACTACCTACACTTATTTGTTGATAGAGATCATCTCCTCGCACTTGGTGAGATTCACTCGGATGTTTGAGAAGAAAAGAGGATGAGGTGGACCAGCTCACCCTTGAGCTTAAGGATACGGTGAATTCCTTGAGGAGCACTCAAAGGGCTCTTCAAGAATCAAAAGGTCATGAGGATAAGCTTTGTTGGAAGATGAGAAAGGGTGGAGACATGGAGGGAGGACATAGAGGATCCCATGATGAAGTCATGAAGATAAAGGAGACCTATGCACATGAAGATTTAGCTTGCAGTTGTTTACTCGCTACGGGTACAATGACATACGGAGTAAACGAAGATATAAAATAACATTGACAACATATAATAGTCACATGGTAGTCGCACAGAACATAGATATACTTCTTTATTCAGTATTCGGCAATTACATCATAATGTCTCCAGAGAGAACATAGCATAGCATGGTAGAACCATCCCCCTTCCCGACTACATGACTCAAGTACATATAGTACGTTGGCGATGGTTAAGGTACCAACCGTCGTGTCCCTTCATTATAACTAATTACTTCATCAGGAACTATTCCCAAGACAACTAACTAACATGACCTGTACATAACATAAGTACATGGATTATTAATATAAACTAAAGTCTTATTTACTTATGATTCATAGCCGACCAAGTACGCTCTCGGTCGACTACATTGACTTATGGCCGACTGAGTACACTGTCGGCGGACTACATCATTTCCCCTACAAAGTAGTCGTCTTCCAAGTGATTGAAAACCAAAAATAACAACTCGAGTTCCTGCTTGGTGCTAGCCAATTCCTTGTCTTTTCCCTCTGGTTGACTCTCCCCCTCAGCTGAAAATCGCTGCACATCAGCCACCTATGTATATTTTTCGACCAATAGCTGATCCTTCCTTGCCAATTGGTTGTCACTCACTCCCAATACTTTGTCTCTCTCTGCCAACTTCTCCTCGAGGGCTGCAACTCTCATCTGCATGGCAGCCAATTGCTCTTGTACTATGATGGCTGGTGGCACTGCAATTTGGCAATTCCAATAAATCTGCTGGGGGTCTGGGGGCAACGCCCCCAGCGAGGTCAAGGGGCAACGCCCCTTGTGAGGGTTTGGGGGTAGCGCCCTCAGCGGGGTCAAGGGGTAGCGCCCCCCAATTTAACACTTTTGAAACCACGCAAAACTCCATTCGGTGCCTCATTTTCATGAATTTCCAAGAGAGACCAGCCAATGCTGATACAACCAAAAAATACAAATTTTGCATTGTTTTTCTAAGACTTCACTTTCTTTAGGTCCATGCTTGGTACATACGTGCTTCGTTTGACCCGTATTGACCTCCTCCAACTCACACGTACGAACTTTTGCTCCCTCATGCGTACAACCCTTTTCAACCGTACGAATTCCTTTTGATTCAACCGTACAGTTCTTCCCACCACCTCTCGTACGGATTTCCTGTTTAGGCGTACATATTTCCTGTTTTTCCGTACGGTTTTCTCTTTGCGACGTATGGATCCTTCTTGGTTTAGCTATACGGTTAATTGTCTCCAGCATACGGGCTTCTGAGCTTGGTGTACGGACTCTTGGGTTTGCCGTGCGGATTTTAGCTTCCAATTTCTTGGACGTACGGATTCTTCTTCTCTTGAGCGTACGGTCTCATCTTCTTTACGTACAAACTTCTTGTCTTTTGGGTGTACGGATTTCTTTCCTCTTGGGCGTACTGATCTCTTTCCTCCTGGGCGTACGGATCCCTCTGCCTGGGTGATTTCCTCTGGATGGCATACGGGTTTCTCTTCCCTTGGGCGTACGGATTCTGTAGTTGTCGTACCAGCTTTGTCCTTATGCCGTACGGACTTTTCCTTCTCTCGTACGGATTTTCCAAGAGACGTACCAGCTTTGTCCTCCTTATGTCGTACGGATTTTTTCCTCTGGCGTACTGATTTTGCAAGTGCCGTACCAGTTTTCTCTTCTCCTTGCCGTACAGACTTCTTCTAGCGTACCAATCTCCTCTGTTGTATGGTTTCTTTCCTCCAATGTACGGGTACCTTCTCTCTCAACCGTACTGATAATTGCTCCCAATGTAGGGATTTTTGTATTGGCCGTACGGATTTATGTATTGGTCGTACTGATTTTTGTAGTGGCCGTACGGATTTTTGTATTGGTCGTACTGATTTTTGTAGTGGTCGTACAAATTTTTGTATTTGCCGTACAAGCTCCTTGTGTATTGGACGTACGGACTCCTAGCGTACGACTTCCTGTTTTTGGCGTACGACTTTCTCCTCACTGTGACGTACGGACCTATGGCTCTTGTTTGTCGTACGAGCTCTGTACGGACTTGTCTTCTCCTTCTCCTCCGTCTCTTTTCTTCTCTCTGCATTTTTAACATTTTCTAATTCCTCTACTTTATTTTTCCAGTTTTTTGGCTCCAACACAATTTTTCTATCTCGTACCTGTTCCGATTTGTGGACTGGTGTATTGTTTGGTTTTGATATTCTTTCTTCTTCCTTGATTTCCCCGATCTGTAGCATGTTACACTCTCGGTGGAACACTTCATAGTCTTCCATCTGCCAATGAAATAAGCCATTCAGTGAGCTTGTCTCATCCTCCAAATAACTCTCAAGTTCCAGTATGCCCTCGGCATTCGGTTCCATCGTCTTCCTTCCTTCGTCAACATCTGATTCCCCTCCATCTGATTCTGATCCGGAGGAAGCCAATTCTTCGCTCACGGCCTGGTTCTTCAAGTCGATGACGTACTTTTGCCCGTTGTTCTCGATCGAGAGTGTGTTTCTCTTCCAATTATGATTTTTCTTGGCAGCTATCAGAGATCCTCTCCCAAGTAGTGCATCATACGCTTTCCTCTGTAATGGGATGACGACAAAATTTAGCAAAAACTGTTGTGTCCCGATCATCACCTTCTGCGCCATCAGCGTCCCCAACGGCTTGATACCATGTTGATCGGCACCGACGAGTTGGAATGTCGGTGGCCAGAGTGTAGGCTTCCCTAGGCTTTTCCATGTGTCTTCGGGCAGTACGTTGACTCTTGATCCTCCGTCGACGATAGTATTTGTCAAGATATTCCCTCCGATCTCCATCTGCACAACCGCCGACATCTTCCCGATGTTCGTCGTGAGTAGTATGGGATCAATGGTTTGTTCACCGTACAGTGGTGAATCTGGTACTAATTCTTGGCTTCGGTCCTCCACTCGCGATTGCTTGACATCCCCAAGAATGTTTGTCATTGCCAGTCCCAACTGCGGCAATGTCTGGAGAAGGTCAGTTACTTTGATTGGTATGGTGGTCTGCAGTACCTGCCGTATGATGTTCTTTCCGCCTCCGACCGCCGAGAGGTCTTTGGCTTCTCCAGAGATATTTTGTTCTCCTTCGCCATAGCCAGTTCCACTTCGGCTTTTGCTTCCTTCATCCTTTGTTTTTTCATACGTGGATCTGGGTAGGTTGCCTTCTTTGCTTGTGCTCTGGTGATCGCCAGTACCTCTTGTTCTTCTACTTCCAGCATATGGATACCCTTGTGCTTGGGGCATTCACTATCTTCATGGTCACCTGGTCCACACCACTTACACAATCTTCCTCTCGAACCGTGGCCGTTCTGGCAATCCTTGGCGAAGTGACCCCATTCGTTGCACTTCCGGCATTGGATCATGGGCCGACCTTTACCGTCGTACTGTATTTTGTTCCTCGAACTCCTGTTGCTCTGGTAACCTCCAAGGGATGCATTACTATTGTACTGGGGCTTTGGTGGTGTGTTCGGCGGTGTCGACGGTTCTCCTTGAGCGAAGAGTATTTGTGCACTTTTGGCTTTTAAATTGTATGGGCATTCCTTGACGGAATGTCCCATCATTTGGCAGATATCGTTGAATAACTTATTCGAACAGTTCGCCTTTGTGTGACCTTCCCCATTGTAGTCTGTACACCATAGTTCTCGTGCTTCCCTCGTACTTTCTTTGTCGGCCTTCAATTCTTTCATCATTCGCATCATATCTTTCCTGAGTGCTTGTACGGTCTTGGATTCACCGTCGCTGTCGTCCGCACTCTCCTCGTCGTCCGTCTTCTCTTTCCCTCGTGAGGATGTTTTGTTTTCACTTTCTATATCCATCGCCCGATTGTATGCTTCAGCGTATGACGACGGAGGCACGACTTTCATCTTCTTCCTCAGCGACGGAAGCAAGCCTTCAATGAACCATTGCTTCTTTAGCCCATCAGCCGGTTGAACCTCCAATTTTCCCAACAAGTCTTTCAGTTGCCGATTGTATGTGCGCACATTCTCGTGTTTTCCCTGCTTCGTACTATAGATTTTTGCTACAATCTCACTGTCATCCCTCAAGAGTTTGAATTCGTCTTGAAAGGCCTTCTTGATTAATCTCCATGTAGCTTTTTGTGCTTGGTCCAACTCTGAGTACCAATCGATGGCACTATCTCTGAGTGTCGCCGGGAAGGCTTTCAACCAATGATTCGGGTCATCTTTTCCACTTGCTATCCAGATTGTCTCGCATGTTTTGCAATGTCGAACTGGATCCTTTGACCCATTCCCTGTAAACCTCGGCAACTTTTGCCGTTTTGGAGTCACCATCCTTCCCCACTGTCCTCCTTGTATATTGGACCCGACTGGATTGGTTTCCCCATTACGTTCCGGTGCCTCACTTGCACTCTCGGCCACGTACGAGTCACTTTCCCATCCTCCGTCAGCGTTCTCTACACCTTGAGTTTCCTGGGCTCCACTCCGGTGCTCCCTCTGCCAAGGGGTCTTGGGCTCAGATCTCCCTGTCCTCAGCCCTTCGTCGTCGTCTGATATGGACAACTCCCGAATGCGTTGGATGCTATTCTCAAGTTCTTCGTTCAATTCATCTTCATTTTCTCGGTTTTTATATTTTTCTATGTATGGGGTGACGAGTGGTTCCTTGTCCCTCTCTTCCACAGGGTGCTGATGTGCTTTACTGAGTCTCAGCTGCCGGTTTTCTTGCTCTTGTATTCTTAATGATCGCCAAATTCTTTCCTCCTCCGCTTCGTGCCTGAATGGTACTCGGTTCTTGTCTTTGTTTGGCCGTACGGGTATTTACAGGTCTTTCACGCGATCATTGCTAGTTGCCAAGGGTATGTCTCCGACTAGTGTCTCGTTCCTCCTCTTCCCGTTTGGTTCGTTCTTCGTACCGTTGGAAGATTTGTTTCCTTCGACGTGCCTGATCCTCCTCTGCCCGAAGATCCTGTAAGATAATGTAGTGGTGTGGTATCAGTCTTGGCGATTTGGTAAGAAGATGGTCAACCTCTTCGTTGACGCGCAATCTATCCCAAATGATCGCTTGAGGGATCTCTCGCCTGAGAGCCTCCCTCCGTACGTGGTCCTTTAACGAGATTTTCCACAGACTACAGAGGTCTTCCATCAAAGCGTCTTCACGATCCTCGTTTGCTTGTACCGGCCTTTCGGTCGGCCGCCCCATCACAAAGCCATTCTCCTGTCTGGGTGGTTACCGGATTCACTTAGGCAATGACACCAAATGTTTACTCGCTACGGGTACAATGACGTACGGAGTAAACGGAGATATAAAATAACATTGACAACATATAATAATCACATGGTAGTCGCACAAAACATAGATATACTTCTTTATTCAGTATTCGGCAATTACATCATAATGTCTCCAGATAGAACATAGCATAGGATGGTAGAACCATCCCCCTTCCCGACTACATGACTCAAGTACATATAGTACGCTGGTGGTGGTTAAGGTACCAACCGTCGCGTCCCTTCATTATAACTAATTACTTCATCAGGAACTATTCCCAGACAACTAACTAACATGACCTGTACATAACATAAGTACATGGATTATTAATATAAACTAAAGTCTTATTTACTTATGAATCATAGCCGACCAAGTACGCTCTCGGCTGACTACATCGACTTATGGCCGACTGAGTACACTGTCGGCCGACTACAGCAGTCATGGGACAAAAATTATGGCACATGACACTTGATTTTGCATTGAAGACATCCCTTGGACTTGCACTATTGAATGAGAACCCATTCATGGAAAGAGAGATGATTGAGATTGAGGAAGACATCACACTAAAGCATGAGGTAAGGACCGATTTTCTGATGTATGACAGCAGTCCCCTATCTTCAAATTATCATGTTATGACAGCCAAGAGGATCAGCTGTAAGGCTTATGATTTTCATGCAAAAACCCATGTTCGATGGACACTTGTTGGAGAACATGCAACAATGAGGGAGGAGAAGTTTGGGGTGATCCAAGGCACTACAAAGAGATATGATGAAGGATCTGATTTTCTGTTTTATGACAGCAGTCATATTTTTGTGCATAACCATGAGATAGCAGCCATGTCACATGAGGGGAATGATGCCGAGGGATGTCCCAATGTTAGCACTCAAGATGTGAGTGTCAAAATACAAGGAATGTATTGTGGATTCAAGGCACAAAGGTTCTGATTTTGCATACCATACTATGGAAGATGTGAAGAAGACACAAGATATGTGTGATGGGTGGTTGCAAAGAGCTAGGAGAGCAAAGATGTTGGCTGCCCAGGCAAAACAACACTTGCAAGAGGTAAAGGAACGTTGTAACCAGCTAGATCAAGAAAAGAGGCAAAGAGAGTCACACCTTATATCTCTAGTTCTTCTGGAGGAAGAATGCATAGCGGTGGAGCAAGCAAAGGAAAAGTCTCTTGAAGAAAGCAAGCTAGAAGAATATGCAGATTTGGTAGACAAGTGGAAAGGTATGATTCAATTTTTTTTGTTCATATATCTGATTTGCATCATGAGTTGCCTTTGTTTGAGGGCCCCTTGAAGGCCCAAACCCTAGAGGAGGTTAGAGTAGTTGAGCATACACTTAGAGGATCAACCACTAGTATCAAATGTTCACATGAAGAGGGAGTCATAAGTGATTCAGTTTGTGGTGATTCATTGGTCTTTCTTGAAGACGAAGAGTTTGTTAATGATGAAGTGCAACCTTGTCATCACATTGATTCCTTGGTAGTGTTGGAGGCTGCCCTATTTCAAAAATTGGTGATGCATGCCATTGAGACACTTGCCTTTGATGGGCATACTTTGGAGGTGAAGCTGAGCTATGACACGAGGTATGGAGTTAATGCTAAAATGTTTGGTTTTGAGTTACTAATGCTTGTGTTCCAGCTTGACTATGTCGTAGGAATTAGAAGAAAGTATGAAGATCTTGGCTTTCCTGTCCTAGGTCAAGAGGATCCACTCCATTCTTTGTTAAGGGATGACTGTTCTACCTTATGGCACATGGAAATCTTGCAGGCTACTTGGAGGACAACAGCTGTTTGGGTGTTTTGGAGAGGGTTGGATCATCTTTTCATCATGGGGGAATGGCGTATGGATGATACTCTACCATCATATGACATTGGCAATGATAATTGCACCCACTTGGGTCTGATTTTCAGTTGGGAGGTTGCTGTTTTGATTGATATCAGCAACATAGGAGGGGCTGATATGTTCTATGCACCTATGAGGGGCATCTTGCACATTCATGGGGAATCCTTCAAAGTTGGAGAGTTCGTTGATGTTGATAGTTCCTTGAGGTACATCTATCTCCTCAATTTTGATAAATGTGGTAGCATGATGATATGAGATCCAGGTGGTGGTATGCTTTTCATTGCTCGAGGGCTAGCAATTTTGGGAAGGGAGGATTATAATGTCCCTTTTGGGTGAGCAAGAGGAAATAAAGAGAATTTTTATTTTTGGCACACTAGGGAAGGAGGTTAAATAGCATTTAAATTTGATTTTTGGCATCTAAGTATTTTTATAAATTTTATTGGGGTTGGGCGACCCCTTTTGGGGAGCTATAAGGTGGAAATAATAATTTATATATATATATATATATATATATATATCCCTTTTGGGGAGCTATAAGGTGGAAATAATAATTAATATATATATATATATATATATATATTAATTATTATTTCCACCTTATAGCTCCCCAAAAGGGGTCGCCCAACCCCAATAAAATTTCCAAAAGGGATATATATATATATATATATATTACAAGTTTGGCACCCAAAAAGTGAAATTAAAAATAAAATAAAAAGGCAAAATTGAAAGAAGAAGTTGGCGCCCAAGTTGGGTCGGCCAAGTGGGAATTATGAGGGTTGATTGATATATATACAAGGTTCATTTGGAGGTTTTGGATATCATCGCATATTCTTCTTCTTTTCTGATCAGCGATTATTGCAGCCATTCCAAGGATGAAAACCCTTGTGAATAGTAGAGGAGTTGGACGAAAATCTAGCTCTTCAATGGAGGACTTCATGATAGAGGTTCACTTGCACTTCAATGGAGTTTATGTTAGATTTTCATGCTCAGATTTTTATATCAGCCTAGGCGACTCAAGGAAGGCAGATTTGGTTTTATTGATCTAGGGTTTCACCCTAGAATGGAGTGCCCAAGTTGCAAGAGGAATGCCTTGATTTGGAGGGGCAAAAATTGACAAGTTTGGAGGTTTTTGTCAAGTTTTAAGGGTTGCAAACCCTTACATACAGACCAGCAGGCCAGCACACCCATGTTGTCGGATTTGGGAAGCATTTCATCATATGTTTGCATTCATTTTTTGGCATCTTGTGATAGCTGGAGCAGTTCGCTTAGCTAGGGTTAGTTTAGATCATGATCCATTGCATATTTTGGCTTGTAAGTGGGGTTTCTTCATATCAGCAAACTACTGTACATTGGTGGGCATGTTTGGAGCCCATTTTTGTGGTGAACTTGCATAAGTATTAGGTCTGATTTTGTAGCAGTAGAATTGATTGAACTTGTATTCAGAATTTACATGTTTTGTATGGACGAATTGGTGCTATATATTGCTGGTTACATTCATGCTTGATGTTAGATGCATCCGTCATATTCTTTAAAGCATTTGGATGAGTTTATGTTGCTGTTAATGCTTGTTTCATCTCAGAAATTTTATATCAGCAACTAGGGCTTTTAGCAGAAATTTTGAAGTGCAGAAAGTAGGTCAGAAAATTGTGTTTCAATAATTAGAGAATTTGCATTTATCCTAGTTGGGATATTTCAGAATATTCAATGAAAGCTTCATCGATTCAATCAAAATGTACATATTTATCAATATGAAAATTGACTGCTCAATTTATCTTTCAGATGATTAATCAATAGGAAATATAAAATATAAAATATTATCCTACTACTAGGATTATGTATTTATTGTTATGTCTCCCCCTTAATTTGTAGGGGTAGTGGTAGAACTACTATTTATGTTGCACATTGGACAACTTGTTTATGGCACCTTTTTTCTTGATACAGAGCTCTAGAGTTTTGCAAAAGGTTTTGCTTGAGTGATTCCCTTTTGTAGTTTTTCAAGAATCAAGATATGGACTTGGTATATAGACCTGAGATGTTTTCTCAACTTGAGCCAACTTTCCAAGATGCTATATCCCATTTTGAGAAAATATCACATCTGTTTGCTGTGAAAATTTTCACCACCATTTTCTTTTGAGTGATGAAATTTGAACGAGAAGGCTGTTCAATTTCTATATTTGTCACTTCTATGAGTGAAAATGGAGAACCTAGGTTGATGGTGCTCATTAGTAGTCCAAAAGTGTGCCTGCTATATTGTGTGACCTGAAGACTAGTTATCTACGGCTGATTTTGCCCGTGAATAACTAAAAAGTGTGCTAAAGCATGCACTGAATGACTTAACTTTTTGTCAAGCTGAAAATGTGAACCACTTGTCCACAATATCAACACATAAAAAGTTGGTCCTATGTCAAGAAAAATTGTGCTGAAAATGAAGTTATATGGTGATCTCGCTCCATGCATAGTCATCAAAAACCAAAATGAAGTCTGCAATCTTAATGTGTTTAGGTGTTGAGCTGAACATTACTTGCTGAGATGTGGTGATAAGCGGCAATATCTAGCAATTTGCAGTATGCTGCAATGACAAATGCTCAATGGACAATGTGAGTAATCTCCAAGTAACATGCTCAAAGAGTTCAAAATCTGGATCTTGATGTTACTCCAAGTACCATGCTTGAAGAACTCGAAATTTAATTTTTGATGCCTCCCCTATAATATGAGAGTAGAGAGCTATTGCAAAGGCTCATTTGGAAAGAGAACATGAATCTATATAGAGATGCACAACTTAATGATGCCCTCTCAGTTTTTCATCACAAGTCTCCATTAAGCCGCCCATTTTGGTTTTCAACTTAATGGGGAGAGTTTATAAGCCACCCTTTTAGGTTTTCAACTTACAACTCGAGTACAAAAGTACGATCAACAAGAGGCAATAGCCATGGCCTCAAATTATATGCATTGAGCTACATATATGGTATTCTCAGTGTGCTCATTATCAATATCCCAATGGAAATCATAGGTACAAAAAATCACTGCTCCGATCAACATCAAAGAGTTTGAGAGCATAATTATCCTTTGTGGGAATTGAATGCACCTCTACAATTTTATTAGTAGGTTGTTGCTCAATATTACAAGTATTAGTATTAGTATTTGCAATGCTTAGCTCATCATCAATTGGATTGACAGTAGCATCTGCATCATGAGTAGACAAGATCAATAGGTTTTCATACTATTGCTCAACAATATTTGTAATGTTGTATTTATTATCAACTAGATCGACAACAATATCCACATTTGGAGTAGATGAGCCATCATCTAAAATGGTGGATTGGACTTTTCTGTAGGATTTTGACGAAATGTGAGTCTTAGTTTGCCATCTGGAATGATCTATTCATCAAAAAATACATATGCCTCATTGATTTTGTAGGCATATTCCTAACATAACATTGCTTTGTTGAATGTTTGTGTTGGCAACATGATAGACAAGGATGTAGATCAAAACAATCATGGGACGTATGTCCTTGGTGTCCACATGACAACATGTTTGGACTTGATGGGTTTTAGTACAATTTGATTTTGATTGACTTGACAACTTGTCAATTTCACAAGGATGACCAATATGTGAAGACTCAATTTGACTATTGTTTTGAATACCTCCATACACAAATTTGATAGGTTTGGAATTATTTTTGGTATATGAAAATTTCCAACAATTGTATATCCTAGATCAATATGATGTTTGTTGGGTTTTATTGTCTCCTAGGTACTCATGATAGATGGAGATTCAACAATGGGAGGACTGATAGGTATTGTATCTATGATAGGTTTTCACAACACTCATTTAGGACCAAGATTGTTCTATGGCACATGAGGGGGCTTGACACTACTTGAAGAATGAACATGAACATTTTTCTTCTCTACAATGCTTTTATGTGATACAAGAGGGGGCTTATCACTTTTGTTCAAGGACTTTTTGTCTTTACCAGCCCTTTGAGTCGAACTACTTGAAGAAGGAATATCATTGTAGGCAGGATCTTTCTTCTCTGCAAATGCATTGGATGCATGTTCTTGTAGTTGATCTTGCAACCTATTGATTGCTTGCGTCAACATCTTGTAAAAATTGCAATCACCCCCATGGCTTTTAAAAACACCTCACCATGGTTTCAAATCATACTAAAAAGAAAAATAGCAGTCAAAACCTTGAGACTGGATTTTGTGATGACTAGCAACCTAAAACCAACAAAATTTGAGCTGACCACCATAGATTTGAAGGCAGCCTTTAAAGATGGTAGACCGAATGAGAGTTTCTAAAATGCATCACTGGAAAATAATTTTTTCATACGCTGAGCATGTGAATAATCAGCCCAATACACAACGTGTTAGTTTATTGTGTTCTAGTACAAAAGAAGAAAGCTTTGTTCTAGTTGATAGCCATTACACAAGTCTAGTAATCAACACTGCCACTGGGAAGCTGAGCAACAATCGGTGACTCTTCAAGATAGAGAGAGATCTCAGCAAAACTCATTTAACAATACATTGCCTTGCAATCACAATGCTCCACAATCTATACCGTGCAGCTATTTTTTCACCCTTTACTATAGTCTTGTGCCTCCTCTATTTTTATTAACATAATGAATTTGCACATTGCTATGAAACCAAGCAACTCACATAAGAAAAGATTCAAGAGTTTTTGGACAATGCAGAAGAAAAAATGATAGATTCTGCATCAAAGGCTACAACACCTATAAACAAGGCGCTTTGTGACATCAGTATTGATCCTTTGTGAAGTCTGAATTTCTGATTTCATTGCTCAAACTTCAAACTTGAACTTCAACGTTTTAGATAGATAGCAGCATAAAAAATATAGTTCTACTACTAAATACTAAGTACAACTATGCTTCATTTGGGCTATCAATATCAAAAGAGCCATCTGTGTCACTCTTTGGCTGAAGTTGTGGGTTGGCCAATAGAAACCTGACCAATTCCGATTGCACCTCCTCCTCATTAATCTGCTTATATCTTCAAAATCATCATCCTAATGTGCTGTTGGAGTCATTTGACGCTCAATTGTTTGTTGATCTTGAAGTCTCAAGGCACTAGGAGTTGCAACTAGCTTTTCTACTTGTCTAGAGGTAAACCTATTCCTCTTAATTGTGTGGATGAAGGCATAGGTGGATAAATTTCTTTCTGCAGTAGAGGAACTAGCAATCTCAAAAGAGTAGAGATGAAGGGTAAGTTGCTTTAGCTTTGATGTGTACTTCACATGAAGTTTCCACCATTCAATAGGGTTTCTTTGTGCACTAGTGGCCATATCCATTCTAGTCTTTAGTTTGTTGAATCTAGGGCCTTGAAGATCAAAGAATTGAAGCCACTACTCTTGAAGTATGTTTGCATCCTTATAACTATATGTCTTACAACGGGCCTTCATAAACTACTCCATTACCTCATCATCCTAAGAAGGAAGAACTTGGATAGGTCTAGGTGCATATGGTTTGGGATTAAGAGCATGGGATACCATATGAAAATAGATGTTCATTGTGCTCCACCCTCTTTGTAACAATAGGCCTAATATGCTCCTCATAGAATTGTAATCTAGGATTTTTTTTCATGAATTACTTTCTTCATTTGATCGAGCATGCTATCAAAACTCCCATAAATCTCTCCAAGGCTAGGAGAGTTTGTATCATCGTACTTGATTACTCCCACAACAAACGATATGCAAATATATTTAGAATCAACATTTACAAAATTAAAAGACATTAACAATTTTAAAATTTTAAATTAAAAGTAAAAAATTTTAGAAATATATTAAATATTTTTTTTTTCACTTGATAATAGGGCATAGTTTGAAGACTCTTTAAGTACTCTGCAAGACTCTCCAAACTCTCGAGTCTCTGAGCTAGTCGAGACGAGTTGACCAGACTCCTGCACCGAATTTGGCCAAGTCTTGGAGAGTACTTGATTGAGTCTTGCTTCAAGACTCTTGAGTCTTAGGTTCGAACTCCCGAGTCCTGAGCTCAAACTCTTTATGGTTCTTGAACATAACAAACATAGTGGCTGAAATTTCAAATTTTGAGAGTTTGAGGATCATATGACGTGTAATGCTTGAATTATGACAAAATGATAGTCAAATTAGACTTTTATGTTCTCTAAATGCTTTTTTTTGTGTAATTATGAAGTTTCTTTATTGCCGAGTCCCGAGTCCAAGTCAAAAATTTGGGCTGTCAAGTCGAGTCGAGTTTGAGTCCTAAAACTATGCTTGATATTATACCACCAAGTGTCATCAAACACCCTTTGTCTCACTTTCCCATCTATTTTATATTCAGCTCACTCTTTTTACTCTCTACAAACCATCATGGATTGTAGAGTATCTTGCATTTCTAATAACCTCTCCAATAAAATAAAATAGCTAGCATATCTAGTCTCAACTAGTTTGAGGAACTCTTTCTTCAAATAAGATTGGAATAATGCAAGTGAAGTGTGGTGGTTACATACAAACATTTATATGTCTCTAGCTTTGGCCACCACCGGTTTCACCAAATTAATTTTTCCAACGACTTTCTAAACATTATTCAAAGCATGTACACAACATGGAGTCCCATAATATATGTTTTTAAGTGCATTCAACCATCAAAGCAACTAAATTATAAAGATAATTTGAATCTGTCACAACATGCACAACATTAGAAGGCCCAACCTCCTCTGTGGCTTTCTTTCTAAAGGCCAACCTAGTAATCGACATCCCTACATTTCCTTGAACAATCTATAGATTTAATAAAATATGAACTATTAGGGCATGTAACATTAATATTAATGAGAGGCTGATGTCTAATATCAGTCCACCCATCTGTGACAATGGAACAACTACTTCAAATCCATGTGTGTCGCATCTCCTCCATCAATATGTTCACCTTTAAATATTGTTTGTTGAGGAGGTTCTCTAGTGAGAACATTAAGAAGGTCCAACTACCATTGCATCTCACATCCCGTTGAAAGAAGGAAACTTGGCCAAATGAAATGGGATGGCATGGGCATAAAAATATTTGGCCACTGAATCATTGGCCTGCTGATGTTATGAATTGTAGACACAGTGAGTTTCATGAACTAGAAGAGTTATGAGAGTTATATGATGTTTTTTAATACAAGCAACTTACCAAACACAAACAACAGTACTCATTCAAATTGCAAATCCAGTCTGATTCAGCTCACTTGATTCTAGTGGACCATGTTATGAATTGTAGACACAGTGAGTTTCATGAACCCCTTTATGCAGTGCAGCAGCACCATCCATTTCATTTATAGAAGATCCTTGCTTTTTCATTCAACAAATCCCTGCCTTTACTGAAAGGTAAAGCTTGAACATTGCTAGCATCTTTCTGATGACTGTTGAGCCCTCAGATTTATCATCCGAACTGAATGACCAATTGGCCGCTGCATCCATAAGCATCATCATAGAATCACATCAGAACACCTGGTACCTGAATCTTTATGGGGTGAAGTTCCAGACAAGGGCAGGGGCAGGCTGCATTCTGACAATTCCATTTGATTGCATTTAAACTCTCACATTTTATCTTAGCCCTTATCTAACAAACATTATGATGGACATCCATCAAAATCTTGACAACTGGCCTATAATTTAGAAAAAGGAAACAGGGAAGGTCAATAAGACTGCTGCCTTGAATCTACTTTTGAAACATAGAATAGTAATTTAAAACTTAATCTAAACGGATTTGTCACAACTTGGAATCACTAAGCTTGTAGACAGCTGAACATCAGCCGGACATCTTCTGTGGGATACAAAACCTTGAAAGAAAGATTCCAAGAAGATTCAACTATTTATAGAGATTTCTGTTAATAAAGTAAACAAACATGATTGGTCTGACAAAAATCTAGTTGTTTGCATATAACAAGGATATGTGAATTACATGATCAAAAATAGATGAGGCAAGTGTAGGCATTAATACAAAAAATCCTAGTACAAGGCACAGACCATTTACTGTTTAATAATCATTTACAATAGGAGTATTCCCAATATTGAATTATCCTTTCCTGTGATTCAGGAATCAGCAAACAAAAAGATCAGTTCCAAAGACCAAGTTAAAGAGAGTAAGAGATGTCTTCTTGACCGGTTAAGCCTAATCTTGTAATCATGTTATGGAAAGAATATACAATCATAATAGAACACATTAAGAAAGTGTTTTACATGTATTTTAGTCATTTTCTTGAATGATTTTTTATCTCGTTTGGAAGCTGTGAAGGCATATCAAAGTTGTTAGGGCATTTTACATATGCTACTGCAACTGCTACTTATAGATTGCGATAACCTCATGTACATCGACGGAATTTACTTCAGACTTCAGTTCCTTTGTGGCATTTTAAATTGAGTGAAATAATTTGAATCTATTACTTCGCGGTTTTCATGATCGGTTCCTCTTTATTTTTATTTTTGTTTTGGACATTTTCACGTTTTTAATAAATATTATTTTAATATATATATATTTGAAAAATAATCACCTTAGTATTCAGATCTGTTTCCACATAAGCCTATTAAAAAAACTATTAAACCTTTGATAAATGAATATTTAAGAGTTGTGAAGTGCCAAATTAAAATATTATGAAATGGTGTGCATTAACTAACATTGTATGTTCCATAAGAATAACCTTTAGTGGATGTTGGAATAGACCATAACTCTCGTTTCTACTAATGCTTAGTATTGACAATACTCATATAGACTAATCCTAATGTTCCTTATGGAAAACTAATCACTCATTGTTTACTCGTTACGGGTACAATGACGATGGAGTAAACGGAGATAAAAAATAACATTGACAGCATATGATAATCACATGGCAATCGCACAAAACATAGATATAATTCTTTATTCAGTATTCAGCAATTACATCATAATGTCTCCAGACAGAACATAGCATAGCATAGTCGAACCATCTCCCTTCCCGACTACATGACTCAAGTACATATAGTATGTTGGTGGTGGTTAAGGTACCAATCGTCGCGTCCCTTCATTATAACTAATTACTTCATCAGGAACTGTTCCCGAGACAACTAACCAACATGACATGTACATAAGTACATGGATTATTAATATTAACTAATATCTTATTTACTTATGGTTCACAACCGACCAAGTACACTCTCGGCCGACTACCTCGACTCATGGCTGACTACACTCATCCTCATAGATTGAAGAATTAAAGCAAAGTTTCACATTTATTAAAAAAACATCTTTGTTTTCCTCTATTACATTTTACGAAGTATATTGTAATTGAAAATTTGAAATTTATGCATTATACACTATGCATGGTGGCATGCAATGTAATGAGCGATACAAACATAAATGAAAAAATCAATATTCCACAATTCATGGCTAAACTCTCATTTTTATCTGCTTTCTCTATATCTCTATGTGAATAAAATGCCTTTTAAATTTAAAAAATAACAGGTTTCTCTCTTTTATTGTTTGCTTTTCTTTACATTTTATGAAATTTCAAAATTTTCCCAATTAAATCCTGATTTTTTGAAAAAATACTTATCTTTTGGTGTGCCCATTTTATCTTCAATTTTTTTCGCTGCTATGTCCTTAACGAGTTTACATGGTTCCTCTACCAAATGACAATAGTCTACATAAATAATTGAAGAACAGAATATCAACCAATATATAGATTTTGGAGAACAGACTATCAATCAATATATAGATTACAAGTACTTGATTCTGACTGCTAACAACCATTGACATATCACTTTTCAACATATACTCATCGAGATATTCTCTCCCAACATAGGCAATTCCACAAATATACACGGAGAGCCCTAATTGAAAGCTGGCATTCATAATTTACTAAAGACTATACAAGATTACAATTCACCTTGTTAGCAATCCATACAGTTCAACAGAATGTATTCTACTACTTAATATAATCCCAATACACTAAGGCTAGGAATATATAAGAACATCTCAAAAGAATGAACAGGAAGTCTACAGATGTGCAAGAGCAGTTGTGACAGATGTTCCATTTTTACAGGCTTTTGGTCTGTTGAGCTATGTTTCAAAAGTTTGAAATACTTTTCAGGCTCTAAATCTTCTGTTATAGGTATCATTATTTGATTTGCCTATTATCTTTTTTATGCATATTCCACTACATGCAATGGATATAATTATTTGAGCTTCAAGTTCAAGCAATACAATTTTTGTTTGAAAAAATGGAAAAAAACATTCATGGCAAGATACAACATTTAATCTGCTAGAGCCCTTTATTTAGTTACATATGTAATGCAATGCATAGTACATTGCTTGACCTGCATGAATATGTGCCAGAGCAAGAATGCTGTGATTTTATGTGCATTTACGATGGCAAGGAGTAATGCAATCAACTAGCTTTTTTTAAATTTCTTGTCAAATCTTTAGTGAGGTTATGGCTTATCTTGATTACAATAGAAGCACTTTATACATTTAAGTTGTTTCTGTAAATAAGTTTGATCCATGAATGTTCTGTGTTTCCCCTTTGTACCGGATTAGCTATTGCTATGTTAAATAAGCACTAACAATGAGTGTTTACTAATGTGAAATGTGTGTTTTCTTGATATTGTAAATGAGTACCGTATTACTTCACAGAAAGCAGGCATGACATCTAATCCTAGCTTGTAAATTGAGATTTGTAATTAGATTTGGGGTTTTTCTACTTTGCAATGATGGATATGGCAGCTGCTTGTTTGCACTTTGCTAGAGTAAAGCTTATGATGAATATGTAAACATGCCTTTTAAATAATACATGCCAATGTTAATCATCGGTCTTATATTTTTTTCATAATGGTTACTTAAGGCCCAGGGGAATCAATGATTCATGCATGAACACCTACTATGACTTTTGTGGTTACCATTCTTGTTGTAGAGGAAAGGTAAGTTTTTCTCTACATATCTCAATATGTTTTTACATTTGAATGTCTTGTAATTTTAGGTTCGGATGCAAGAAAAGAGTGAGAAAGAAGGATTCAGAGCTAGCAAGCTTGAATCATTTGATGAGTCTAACAGCAGCTTCTGTAAAGTTTGCTTTGCTGCACAAACTGCAGCTGTTATCCTTCCTTGTCGGCATTTATGTTGTAAGATTATCTTGCTGCTTTGAACTTGCTATCTTTTTTATTTAGTTTTTGGATTAAAAATTTAAGTGCTGCTTGTTATTTTATCTTGATGCTTTTTAAGTATTTGTTTGTGTATGCTGATTGTTATTGTTAATCTGACATGTTATAGTTATGTGTTATATTTTCATATTTCTTATATGCATTATAACACTTATTTAGGTTGTAGATTTAGATGGCTCTGTCTTCATTAAAATTTAATTAGAGTGTGTTTTCTGCTTTTGATTTGGTTGCAGTATGCAAGACATGTGCTGTTGCGTGCACGGAATGTCCACTTTGTAACAGTGTTATTACTGACAGAATCATTACATATAAGTCTTGAGGTGAGACTCAGAAGGTTTTTTTTTCTTATTATTTCTACATTGATGTGCTTCATTTCTTGATGTTGATGAAAAGGGGTATATCTTGGAGGAGGCAAGCTCAAGTTTCAGCACAATTCTTGCATTTTTAGGAATTATAACCTTACGATCTACATTTGGCATAAAGTGCTCGTCACAATTGGATCTTGGATAACAATCCTTTTCAGTCTTTTCCATCTTCTTTATGTTTGTCTTGGCCCCTCTGTCTGAAAATTCATCTGAGGCATTATTCACTCCGAGCTCAATACAATTATTTTGTTTGCCTCCATCATCCACTGAACACTGATATGTTGTATTTTTCTAGAGAAGAATTGTCTTTTGGAAAAGAGCTGAAAATACGAAGTGCAGAACAACATTTCAGCTATGATAGCATACTATGATTCTGTACAATGTGATGTATTCTAAGGAAAAGTGCATGAGAGACATTTACATTTGGAAGAGCATTTTGATGGTTGTTTCTTCTCAACCAGTGTTATATTGTTGGGCAAGTTTGGTTTTCTTTGGACCTGTAGATTATCCAAGATTAGCATTCTTAGCGAGAGAATCTGCTTATTGTGACATGTGGCATTTATTAAATGACCGTGGCTCCGCTTGTCATATGCTTCTTGGTGGCCATTTTTGTGGGAAGTAACTTGGCACCAGATTTGATGTTCCTCCTATAGAGGAAGGTCTTTGTGTTTAGGAATTTTGTAAAGCTAATTTCCTTGAGGAAATTTGCAATAACTAATTGCCAAATATCTTGGAAATTGCGAAGTATTGCTGTCTGTGAGTTATAAAATGTAGCTGCTTTATCCTCAAGGAGATTTGCAATATCTAATTGCCAAAACCATGTACTAACATCCTGGAAATTGTGAAGTATTTTTGTCTATGTGAGCTATAAAATGTGGCTTCTATATCATCAATTTAAAGTCCTTTAGAAATTCTTGTGATCCAAGAATCTGATGTTAGATGATCTATCCACAATTGCAACTTACATTACAATAGATTTCAAGTGAAATCTTAGTAGCCCATGTTTAAGGGCAAGCATTATGAAATTTGTAATGCAGTAATAAAATAGATACAGAATAATGGAATGAGGTTTACACAATAAAAGAGTACAATCTAAGGACTTTATGATAAAGCAGTGTTTTTAAGATCATGAGAAAACGGTGCATTTCTATGCATTCACTAAACTTGTCATTAGGCCTGATCATCTCATTAAGCTCACGTGTATTTGGGTTTTTATTTCAATATACTGTTTTACTTCAAAAAAAAAGAGAAAAAAAACAAGTCCAGTTATGCAAAATGGACACTGATGGCTTTTATTGCACTGAAATCAATCATAAAAATCTACAGATATAAATGCTACCAATTTCAGTGCACTTTTACACATGTTCTCATTATATTTTAACTGGAGGATTGCCACTTGATTTGTATTTACTAAATGTAACTTGCGACCATATGTGAGCTTGGGAATACCTATCATGGCAATAAATAGGATGGATATCACGGGGTTGGAGCCATTAATTAATAAGCCCCAAACCCATTTGAAAAGATGCCACAGGATGATAACAGATGTCACATAGTTGCTCTCACGGATTGCCACATGCTGACAAAATATCCAGTTCTCAATCCTCACGGTTGAGAGGGACAGCCTATGTCTTTTGTACCTGATGGGGCTTGAATATGAAAAACATTGCGTGCTATATGTATGTGTTAGCGAGCTCAGGATGCCAAGTATTTCTTTTGAAGGCAATTATCCTTCCATGCAAACTTGGTGCTAGCCCAATATAAAGTCAAATCTATATTTGGCCATTCGTAGTTAGTTTTGAAACTCACATATTATAGGGAGTGGCTATCTATTTTTGAAGTCAAATTGATACCTTAACTTGATTGACAACTCTTAATTATATGAATAATTTTGAAGCCAAATTGAAATATTTCAAAATATCTAAATGTTGTTGAATACAAGCAATGCAAGCACAAAAACAAGATAATAAATATACAACTTATATAACAACTTAACAATTATGAGTTAGAGAGTTGCAATATTCAGGGTGAAATAATAATTTTTTTAATGTACTTTGTCAATCTTCATCATTCCTCCCAACAGCAGATGCGTTGGCCTATAATCATTCAAAAGAGAGGAACTACAAAGGGTGCCGTCTCGGTGGAGCAACACAAAAAATAAACACTTCTAAGCATTTTCAAGTTGGTATTGCTTAAAATGCAACTTCCAAATGTCTAGGAGTGTGTAGATGATGATCACCATGAGATACACAAATTAATCTATACAAGACGGTCTCCATGTCTACCTCACAACAATTAACAAGAGCCAAGCAACTTTTCAGAAGTCTAGAAGTAAAATCATCTTTGCTAGTAGAATGAATGACAAGAAGTTGGAAAATATAGGCAACTACAAGTTTAGAAACCTCGAAAAGGAATCATGAATATATGAGTGCCCTAAAAAGAGCAACTAATCTTCTCAAAGCTTGAAACGGGTCACTAGCAACAATTGATATAAAAATCTCGAGACTAAATATAGAGACAATTCACAAGAGTTGATAAGATATGATATGATACAAATGTATAGGAAGCAAAAGGAACATTGAATATCCTATTCGTTTTAACATATAAATAAGTGGGGATCTGATTGAAGGACAATGTGAGCTTATAAAGAACCTAAATAGTGTTAATCAATATTATAAAGGCTTGATAAAAGTCTGAAGTAGGAGGCTTTTCATTGGCCTATGGATTGCTCAAAATTTCCAAAGAAAAGCTCTTCCATCTTAGGATGCACAATGCAAATGTTTTTATTGCAAAATTCATTGAAAGTAAAGCCATGCGATATTTAGAGAAGCTTTGTGGATTCCATGGATAGTATGACTTTGAATTGTGTGAAATAGATTTGCTTGTGCTTGTTAGGCTCCACAAGGGAAGCAAAATTGCAAATTTGCTCTCAAACTCTTTGCACAAGTAGGACTCAAAACACAAATTTATTGTGATACATTTTTAAAATACTATAGTTAGTGCAATGGAAGAGTTAGTTGTGTACATGGCATGCTATGCACTCTTATTTTAGTATTGGTTTAGGTTTGATTGTTCTAAAACTTTGTAACCTTGATAGAAGTCTGAAGTAGGAGGCTTTTCATTGGCCTATGGATTGCTCAAAATTTCCAAAGAAAAGCTCTTCCATCTTAGGATGCACAATGCAAATGTTTTCATTGCAAAATTCATTGAAGGTAAAGCCATGCGATATGTAGAGAAGCTTTGTGGATTCCATGGATAGTATGACTTTGAATTGTGTGAAATAGACTTGCTTGCACTTGTTAGGCTCCACAAGGGAAGCAAAATTGCAAATTTGCTCTCAAACTCTTTGCACAAGTAGGACTCAAAACTCAAATTTATTGTGATACATTTTTAAAATGCTATAGTTAGTGCAATGGAAGAATTGGTTGTGTACATGGCACACTATGCACTATTATTTTAGTATTGGTTTAGGTTTGATTGTTCTACAACTTTGTAACCTTGACTTTGTTGGCTTGGTGAAGTATATAAGGCCATATGGCAAATGTGCTACCACATACTTAATGTTACCAGTGCTATGCCTCTAATATTTCATCTTCTCAAGTGTTGTAAGGCTATGCACTTGTGGTATGCTTAAGTAAAATATTTTCATATTTTCATTATTTTTTTAGGTTGATTTAATTAGGATGAAAGGGTGTGACACTACATAGTTATGCCTATAAATAAAGAAGATAAAGGTTCTCCCAAACTATCATAAGTTATATTGAATTTATATTTGTTATATTTTAATTTTCATAAGAAATTTTCTAACAAGTTGTATTATAGTTGTAATTTGGGCATTGTTTTGTTTTGTTTTTGCTAAACTTAGAAACCATTATGTAAGAACCCTCTCTAGGAGGTTTCTTGAGAACACAAATTTTCTACCTTATGTATCTTTGTTGACTTGGGTTTTGATTTAAATAAAAATAATATTGCTAGGTAAAGCAAGAAATTACAAATTCAAATGCACAAGAGAATAATGGTATCTTTACAATTTAACAAACTGCAAAGAATTCAAATGTGAGCGCAAGTGGGGAAGAGAGCCAATGACTCTGTTTTGAATGGCGATGGTGCGTGCAGACTGGTGTCTGTTCCGTCGATGATGGCTACTCAAGGAGTGCAGGAGGCCTGTAGGGGCCCTCCTCCGGGTGACTCCTTGCTAGGGATGACTCTAGCTGGTGCAGATCTTGTTGGCATGCCTCCTGACGGGTTTGTCCCCTAACAGGGTTCCTTTGCCTACGCCTTTTATGGTGGTTCCTGAGGTCGTGGTGTCCTCTGTGGGTGGCTGCGGTCTGGATGGGTGTGTCGAGGATTTGGGTGCGCCACAGGTTGTGGGCTCTATCCCTATTGCTATTCATGTCTCGGTTAAGGGCTCTCCTTTGGGATGGGCACAATCTTTCTCTGAGGCTGCCAAGGTGGGTTCTCGGCCTCCGAATCTAGCTCATGCTCGACCCCTGCCTTGTGCTCGCGATTCCCCTGTGGTGATCTGTGGACTTGAGGTTTCTGAAAATGAGGAATTTAATTTATCGTAGGGAGTGGTCTGCAGGTTTAATGGCCTATGGCCCTCTCTTCCTGACCTTCATGGTTGGGTTTCCTCCTCTTGGAAATCAGTGGTCTTTGGGGAGATTGAGCTCTATCCTTGCGCTAGGGGCTTCTTTATAGCTACCTTTGCCTCCACTGGGGAGCGTGATCGTGTGCTGGACAGGGAATGGATGTGGGGGATTCATTCACTGTCGATCAGGCCTTGGTCTCGCTCCTTCAATTCCCTTACAAAGCCTTTGAATATGAGACTTGATTGGGTCCCTTTGCCGAATCTCCCTCTCCAATTTTTGGAGGATTCGTGTTATGAAGCTATTGGCAAAACCATTGGCGTTTTTTGATGGTGGATTTTGCGACTCAAAATCTTGGACACACTACGGTAGCTCGTATGCTTGTTGATTTGGACATCTCCAAACCCCTCCATGCTGATGTTGTGTTGATGGTGGTGGACAGACCTTGGAAGTCGGACTACGAGGGTCTCCGCTTTCGGTGTAGGAGATGCTTCTCTGTGGGTTATTTGGCCTTTGGTTGCCCACTTGCCCACCGCAAGGGCGCTGCTACTTGGTGGAAGGATGCTCTCCTGAATCATCTCACAGTGGGTTCTCCTCCTCTGGAAGTTTCTTCTGCGGAGGTTGACCCTATTGAGACTTCTCGCGAGCTTGTATCTTGCCCGAATCCTCTTCTGACTTTCCCTTCCGAGGAGCCTATGTTGGCTCGTTCTACTAACACTGTTTTGTGAGAGCTTGCTCGAACTTTGTTGGATGCCTCAGTTGGACCTTCATTTGATCATGTCTCCTCTCCTATGTTGTTGTCTCTTTGGTATGATGGCTCTTCGCCCTTGGTGGCTATTGTGGATCCACTTCTTCCTCCTCGCTCGAGGGATGATTTCGTGCTTTCTTGGTCGGTTGTGCTACGAAAAAAGAAGGGACTCCCTCATTCTGTTGTTGCTTCGCGGCCTCAGGTTTTGGGAGTCAATTTGGTCCCCCCTGGGAATGGGGTTCTCCAGTCCTAGGCTGTTGTTCGACAACCGTCTGTCAACTGTGTCTATGTGAGGTTTGTCCTCTTTCCTAGTTCATACTTGGTTTGAACTATGTTCCTTTTGGCCCTTTGGGCTCTGTGTGTAAAGGGTACAACACCCTGAAAATCTTGCTTATCGTTTCAAAAACAAACTATTATGGCAAACCCTTTTAGATATTTAACCAATCAAAGTAGCATTACAACTTATACATATCATCTCTTATTTCAAATACTTGAGATACCACTAATTTGTCATACTCAAATATATAAGCAAGTAAATGCAAGTCGGTACTCTTAACAACAGTTCTATGAGGGGCTTCCTTTTTCGGTGTAGGAGATGTTTCTTTGTTGGTCACCTGGCCTTTGGTTGCCCTCTTGCTCGCTGCAAGGGTGCTGCTACTTGGTGGAAGAATGCGCACTTGAACCATCTCATAGTTGGCTTTCCTTCTTCGGATGATTCCTCTGAGGAGGGCGACCCTCCCTTGACTACTCCCTTGGAGTTAGAGCCTTTCTAGGCTCCTCTTCCAACCAACCCTTTTGTGGAACCTTCTATTGTCGCTGTGTCGTCGCAACTTGTCTATCTCTCGTTGAACGACTCTGTTGGTCCTTTGATCGCTCCTGTCTCCTCTTCTTCACTATCAACTACCTGGCTACGTGCTGGCTCCTCGCCCATGGTGGTTGTTATTGATCCCCTCCCTTCGCCTCGCTCAGTGGATTTCGATTATGAGTTTTCCTGGTCGGTTGTGCTGAGGAAGAAGGGACTCCCCATATTCGTTGTCTTTTTGTGGCCTCGGGTTTAGGGAGTCAGATTGGTCCCCTCTAGTTATGGGGTTGTCCAATCCTTGTTTGTTGTTCTACAACTGTTGGTTAGGTGTCTCTGTTTGGTTTTCTTCTAGTTCATGTTTTGATTTGAACTAGCTTCCTTTGGCCCTTTGGGCTCTTTGTGTAAAGGGTACAACACCCTGTAAATGTTGCTTATTTTATCAAAAATAGTTCTAAAAATATTTATCAGCAACAATAAACCCTTAATATGGACGTCGAACCTCTAGGATAACTTCTCCTCAATAAAAATGCAACTAACTGACATTAAGTGCTTAGATGCTCAAGAAGGATGACAAAGGAGCTCCAAAAGCTAGGCGCTTTGCCTAGGAGTTCACACGCCTAGATTGGATATGGTACGACCTTGTAGTTGAAGTCTGAGCAACATTTAGAAAACCACGTGCCAACAAAGATGGTGCAAATAACAATTATTAGCATGGTCTTCAATGCCTGATTCTTCAAAAATTCTGAACCAACTCTTCAAACCCTATTGATTTTTGATGATAAACAATTAAAATCCGCACACTACCAATCCCCACATGCCAAGAATGAAAGGCGTAGCCAACAATATATTATTCTTCAAAGATAACTTATTTGTAATTGAATATTCTTTGAAACCCTTGAGAAAATGATGTAAACTTCTCCAATGATGTACAATGTTGACCTCTGGATGAAGCCAATCTCACGGGCAATCCTTTGGAATATCTTTCACAACCTCAGGTATGCAAATCAATGAAATTTTTCATTTCCAATGATCAAGAATTGTAGAAATTGCAAAAACCGTAGGTTTCCTCTTCTCCACAACAAAACATTTCAAAGCCAAATATCAAAATCCTATATGAATGAATAATAGCTTTGGTTGATCCCTTTTATAATTTCAGCAAGAAGAGGTCGATCCTCTAGAAGCCTCTTTTTAATCATTTAAAATAATATTAAATGTACACTTTATAACTTTATAAAATATTTCCTCAAAGTAGGCGCCCATTTAATTAATCATTTAATGCACTTTAAGTCATTAAATGGCCCCCTTTAGACATAATGTTATAATATGTTTTTAATGATTAATTATTATTAAAGTCACCTTTAATAATAATTAAATGATATAACACATTAAACCTTATTTCGCTAGACCAATTGAAAATTGGAATCAACATTGCTTCCCCAACGCGTCCAGGTGCCTTGCTATAAATAGTAACGCTGGACTCCACTGACTTGATGACTTACTAAAAATAGTAAGTGCATGAGACTGAGTCCTGAATCACCAAATGAAGGCCAATCTTGAAACACACTGAGCTCCGAAGAGGAAAACATTGATATTTGCCAAACAAGACCCCCTAACTAACTACATTAGACTATGAGGGCCAAATAATAGGCTAATCTGCCAAAAATTGATGCTCATGAAAAATGGGACATTATAGTTCACCCTCCCTAAAATTGCTTGTCCCCAAGCAACATCTACTGCAAAGAAGCTCCAATACATCGAAGGTCCAAAAGAAGTCTGTGTAATGTCCCACACATAGGCACAACTGTTGCAACACCAACATAAAAACAACTGCGCAAATAAAGACATCAGACCCATTGCCCAGACCATGCAGACTAAAATTGTGCATCATTCTCAACTCATGTACATGTGAACCAAAACTAAAATTGTAAACAATCCACACCATGTACAGACTGCAATACTCCTTAGTAAACCCTGAATGGAACCCTGATGCACATGTAGGATCCCTCAACACACTGGAGAGTGTCCAACGAAATATACTTGGTTCCAAATCCAAAATAGAAGTCTGCCATGAAAAACACTCTTAGACTTCCACTGCTCGAAATTGATCTCAACTACACCATGCTGAAAATGGTGAAGCAATCCAATGGGAGCCGTCCAGACTACATTGCCGAACATGTTGCCGCCTGGATCCCAATGCATCCTAGACTCACATCCATCAAACATGATGAGATTAAAGTATCTCAAAGTGTCTGCAACACAACACCTCTCTTGATTCTCTGCAAACCCCCACTGGATGTGATAATTACCCAAGCCGTCATGCCCACTGCCACAAAAACCTCCAGGAAGCCCTATCTCCCAATGAAGCCCAAAAGTGGCAAACTCAGTCAGGTACACACCACCATGATGGTAAACCAACCTATGATCCTGTAAGTAATCCCCTGCAAACAACTGAGTCAAGTACTTGCAACCTCTAGTCTCATCTTCTAAAGATGGTAACTCTGAGCACATAAATGATTTTCTTCCCCCGACTACGCTAAGAGAATCATCATGCGTACAAGAATTGTGCATCAAATGTGAATCATGTACAAGTGGATCAAAGGAAAAACTGTAGGCACTCCTCACCGTGTACACACAATAAAACTCCTCAGTGAGCCCTGTTTGGAATCCTGATGCACTGGAAAGATCCCAAACACTGTGATCATTGCTCAAATCAGCACTAGTGTCAGGAGGGAGATCAACATCCAACTCAAAGAGTGGATTATCATAAACCTTTTCTGCCTCAGACTCAAATAATGGATTATTCACAAACTGCACACCCACTCCATGCTGATTTGAACCATCTATCTTTGAACCCTTGGAAAAATAAATTGAATCACACTCTTGATTTGGCTCACGCTCCTCTTGAACAACCTCCTCTCTCCTTGTGCCCTTCTCTCTACTGAGAGAGATAGAATGCAAACTCCCACCATCATTCTCATGTGTAATGGCGGTAACCTCATGTTGATGCAAACATATCAAACTGTTGTCACAAAAATCAGAATTTCTATGGCTTGCATTCTCCTTGAATTCCTTGTGTTTGACACTCATATTATGCGTGTCAACATTGGGAGATTTTTTCACATCAATTTCCTCATGTGCCACAACATCATGATTATGCTCAATATTTTGGTTGCTATTACAAAAATTAGTATTGATATCATTTCTATCTGCAACATCATCATTGAACTCAACCAAAACTTCATTAATTTTTTCCTTATACATCCTCTTGAAATACTCTACCAATCCAATATTGTCAGGATGCAAAGTGATAAAAAATGTCAGATAATCATTAAGTGAGTACTGTGCTTTAAAATCATCTGACATACTTTGATAGTCCTCAAAGAATTGAGGGGCTTCCCATTCATAACTTTCCCTGAGCTTGATGGAATCTCGTTCAATTTCTTCCTTGGATTTTCCTACAATACTATACCAACCCATAACTGAAATTGGTTGGAAATTGACGAGAGCTGGTCACTCAAATGTTGTCAATGTAAGCTTTCTGACTATTTAATTCAAACCCCAATAGGATGGCAGTAGACCACTCTGATACCACTGTAAGAACCCTCTCCAAGAGGTTTCTTGAGAACACAAATTTTCTACCTTATGTATCTTTGTTGACTTAGGTTTTGATTTAAATAATAATAATATTGCCAGGCAAAGCAAGAAATTACAAATTCAAATGCACACGAGAATAATGATATCTTTGCAATTTAACAAACTACTGTGATACACCCTTTTAGATATTTAACCAATCAAGGTAGCATTAAAACTTATACATATCATCTCTTATTTCAAATACTCGAGATACCACTGATTTGTCATACCCAAATATATAAGCAAGTGAATGTAGGTCAATACTCTTAACAACAGTTTTAAAAATATTTATTAGCAACAATAAACCCTTAATATGGACACCAAACCTCTAGGACGACTTCTCCTCAATAAAAATGCAGCTAACTGACATTAAGTGCTTAGACACTCAAGAAGGATGACACATGAGCTCTAAAAGCTAGGCGCTTTGCCTAGGAGTTCACACGCCTAGACCGGATATGGTATGACCTTACAGCTGAAGTTTGTGCAACCTTTAGAAAATCACGTGCCAACAAAGATGGTGTAAACAAGAATTATTATCATGGTCTTCAATGCCCGATTCTTCAAAAAGTCTGAACCAATTCTTCAAACCCTATTAATTTTTGATGATAAACAATTAAAATCTGCACACTACCAATCCCCACGTGCTAAGAATGAAAGGCGTAGCCAACAATATATTATTCTTCAAAGATAACTGATCTGCAATTGAATATTCTTTGAAACCCTTGAGAAAATGATGCAAAATTCTCCAATGATGTGCAATGTTGACCTCTGGATGAAGCCAATCTCATAGGCAATCCTTTGGAAGATCTTTCACAACCTCAGGTATGCAAATCAATGAGAGTTTTCGTTTCCAATGATCAAGACTTGTAGAAACTGTAGAAACCCTAGGTTTCCTCTTCTCTACAACAAAACATTTCAAAGCCAAATATCAAAATCCTAAATGAATGAATAATAGCTTTGGTTGACCCCTTTTATAATTTCACCAATAAAAGGTCGATCCTCTAGAAGCCTTTTTTTAATCATTTAAAATAATATTAAATGTGCACTTTATAAATTTATAAAATATTTCCTCAAAGTAGGCGCCCATTTAATTAATCATTTAATGTACTTTTAGTCATTAAATGGCCCCCTTTAGACATAAAGTTATAATATAACTTTATAATATGCTTTTAATGATTAATTATTATTAAAGACACATTTAATAATAATTAAATGATATAACTTGCACATTAAACCTTATTTCACCAAGCCAACTGAAAACTGGGATCAACATTGCTTCTCCAACGTGTCTAGGTGCCTTGCTATAAATAGTAATGTTGGACTCCACTGACCTGATGATGTATTATAAATAGTAAGTGTGTGAAATTGAAACCTGAATCACCAAATGAAGACCACTCCTGAACCACACTGACCTCCCGAGAAGAAAACCCTCTCATATCTACCCAACATGACCCCCTAACCAACTACATTAGCCTACGAGCCTGGCCAAATAATAGACTAATCTGCCAAAAACTGATGCTCACGAACAAGGGGACATTACACATTATGAATTTGACTACAACAAAAAAATCTTCAATTACGAAATAGTTTTTGTTATTTTTTTGGGCAACTTTTGCAAATTTTTTATTTTCATTAATTTAATTTATAGGTTGTAGTTTTTGGAATTTTAAAGATTTGTTTACATGCTTAACGCTCCTTAACAATTTGTAGGGTTAGCTCTTTATAATTTCTAATTGGAGGACAAGTTAACTATAATTTAGTTTTCAAAGTTTAGTCAAAAGATGAATGCCAAATTTAGTTATACCTCATATTTTAAAATTTTACGGTCACAAGTCACAAGTCACATTGCATATTTTCCTTTCTTATCTAATGTATAACTTAGAGTGAAATAAACAATCCCATTAGAAGCCATGTTATCTTTTGGTTTAGATGAATTTTCTATAAATATTAAATTCAATCGACTCTTTATTGTTCACCACCTAAAATTGATGGAAAAATTTCACTAAGATGTGAAATAATAGTACATTTTATCAATGATAATTTGTTTCGTCCAGTTGTAAAATCTTTAAATAAGAATTTGGATATGTTTAAACAAGAAATATTGTTTGAATTGAAGCCCCAACTAAACCACCTAGGTAGATACAACCCTAACAAACAAAATTAAGGGATTAAGTAGTCTTTTTCAGGTCTGAAATTAAACCTACCAAAAATAGAAATTCACAATTTTGATGGTATAAATGTAACTTTATGGACAAGTCTCATGGAACAAGTTCTATAATACCCTAGATAATATAATGATTGACATAGCCTTATTGCATTTAGAATTTGAAACTTATCATTGGTACTAGTGAATGATGAGTGATGAGCAAGGACAAGTGCCTAGTTGGAAATAATTTACTAATGCATTAGCAACCCATTATGAGCAACCGTAGAAACAAAACTATTTTTCTAATTGACAAATTTTAAAAAAATAGAGTATGTAACAAAATATAATATTGATCATGTGAGATTGACAATCTAGACTCAAGACACAACACATTATTAGAAGCTATGACTCTTCATCAATGAACTTATTGATTGAAAAACACGATTTTATTTATTCAAACCTTATATAATTAAAAAAGCTATACAACAATAATTCCATATTGAGCAATGACACTTTGCCACCTTGCCACCAGAAGTTCCATACAAGATCAAACCATAAGATGAAAAAAATATAAAAGTGACTAATTTTTATTAATAGAAATGAAACCAACTTCTTTTAACCCAAGACAAGTTATTGCTTTACTGGTTGCTGTTCACCAATATTTTCTTTCTGATTTACAAGATATTTTGATCACATCACCTAATTGCTAAAATTTAATGTGTTGTGTAAATTCTACTTATAATGTTTACTATAAATTGTTTTTGGATTGCTTTCTTATTTTTTATCTGAAGTTTCAGTCCAAGTGTCTTGTACTGGATGGTAGCAAAAATCATCATAAGCCAACAAGTCCCATTACAGACTATAGCAATGATGACTAAATAAGGGATGGATTTCATAGAGTTGGTAGGAGCCATGAATCAATAAGCCCAAAACCCAATTGTAAGATGACAATAGATGCCAAATGGTCCCTTCCAGGGATTGCCAAGATCTGGCAAAATCTCAGTTCTCACCTAAAGGGGTGCGGACAATAATGGAGCAAAGCATAAGTCAATCTTCCTGCAAGGAATGGTGGCAAGGTATTAGCAAGCAGTCAGCAAGGGGTGTTAAAAGACTTATCTATCAGTCTCACAAGGGTTGGGCTTCAACTCTTACCTAGGCAACGTTAACTTCAGTTTGAAATTTGATGGCTCGAGACCATTAATATTGGACTTCAGCTAATTCTTGGAATTCATAACCAACTGCTCTTTGACATCTAGCAGAGAATTTTATGCCAGTTGTAGCTTCATCAAAATTTGTTTATGATTCTTCAACTACTTGTGTTTTTTAACAATTTTGTGATTGGTTTCACTCACTGATCGACTGCGAAAGACTTCACCATCACATCTTCATTCAGAAATTTCAACTGAACTTGTAGATCTCACCGACTTGGGAAACGTCATCTTTGAAACTGGGAGCTCAACAAATATTGAATGTATCCATAAGTAGATTAGCTTTGTTTTTCAGGTTAGAATTTGACCATCCATTTCTGATTATTTGATTGATCGGTGATTGAATTACAACATTGAGTTGATTTATTACACACCCTCGATTGGGCTTCATGAGGGGAATATTCTGCATCTAGAAATTTGTGGGCAACATATCCTCTACATTCTTATCAACCAAAGGAAGGCTGTTTTGGCATGCGTTTGACCAAGTTCATCCACTCTAATGCTGCTTTGTGTTATGCCTTATTTGGTGATTTAGATTGCATGATAGGGGATATTACTTTCAAATAAGAAGGGTTGGACTTTTGAATCTGTAATCATGGTTAGCCTATTGGGGTGATGGGGAAAGAGGTGCTTAGAGCGGTTGTCATATCAAAGGGCGAAGTTTTTTATTAGAAGGATTTGTTATAGTTATAGGGAAATTAGATATTGTTTTGTTAAAAAATTGAAGTTCAATTGTGTTCACATACTGACATATATTTGTTATAATCTTATAACATGAGATTTCTATCACATTTATTAGAGCTATTGGGAAGATGAGTCTATTAAGATATCCCTTCTTGATTTGATTTGAAATGTCATCAAGAGATAAGCAATTCTAAGTAGTAATGATAATCAAAGTTTAATTGTCCAAGTTATGATAACCTATATTTGAGGCATCAACAAAACTAGGGGAGAACACACATTTGTTTTCTTTACAAAGTTAGAGGCTTTAAGAGGATCATTTAGAGTGAACAATTTGATATTCTTACATAAAAACAAATCCATTAAATAATGAATTTTCAAATTTTCTTGTCTTTGGGTCATGATCATTGTATTCATCATCACATGCGCTATTGTTTCAACTTAAAATGTTGGATTTGCTAGCACCAAAATAGGTAGACACAATTTTTGGTGGATCAACTTCTTAAACCATAGTACAAGAACACGTTGAGTCCTAATCTACATGAAATTTTGATATGCATTCACCTAGCCACAAGTGATAAGTTAGAGAAGTGCATAGACAAGTTAGATTGTGGGATGTTCACTTAGCCACATACGTGGTAAAGTTGCTACCCTATGTAGATGACCTTATCTTAATGGAAAAATGACACATAGTCTACAAGAACACTTGAGAGCTCTAGAACTATTTTTTAAGAGGTGGGAATGCAAGTGAATGTTGGCAAAACCAAGGTGATGATCTTTACATTGAGAAGAAAAAGAAACAAATAAAATTTGAGTTTGAAGGAAACCCCTTGTAAGTGGTAAATGAATACAAATACATACAAAGTTTGAGATCTCAAAAGGACAGTGATAGTCACCCTGTGGATAGTGATCAAAGATCTATCCAAGTTCAAGCCCTGATTTTCACAACAGTCTTAGTTGGGATGCTTGTAGGAAAAAAAAGGATACAAGGGAGATGGAAAGGCCTATACATGCTCCAAAATATTTGTAGATCAATTGAGTTATGTGATTGGAAAATAAAGAAGACATTATTTGGGCTACTTGTTACACCCATGGTGTTGCATAGATGCACATTTTGGGACAAAAACACATCACCATCAAAATGGAGACAAATAGAAAGGTTACAAACATGTTTAATTACAAGCAATTTCAAAATAAAAAACTATGGTTCTATATGACATCATCTTACCCAAGATTGGAGTCTTTTCATTAGAAGCAACGATATTGGTTTAACTATTCTAGGATATTTGAAGAGAATGGAGAGCATAGAAGGAAACCATTGGTCTAAAAGAGAAGTGGACAAAAAATTAAATACAAGGAAGAACACGTGGATGAAGAAAAATAACAAGTGGATGAGTAAATGAGGAATTAACATGCAAGAGTGCCCAAACATTGATGTGGAAAGAAAAAGGTATGTGAGAGAGAAAGCCAAAGTTTTCATGTGTCCACAAAATAAGTTAGATGAAAAATAAGATATTATGCTAAGCAATTCAATCCCACATGTGACCATGAGAAAAAGCACTATGTAGGAATGAAAATAAAATATAAAGCTAAAATGTTAATAGCCTGGCTAAGAACTAGCTCATTTTTTTTGTGGTTTTATCTAATGGTTTCCTAATTACGAATCTGATGGTTTCATATATTGCTTCTTGTATTTATTGGGTGCTTGAGATGGAGGTTTCATAGTGAGTTTTTCAGGTACTATTATGTTGCTATAATTACTCTAGATCTATTATTGATGATACTCCTATAAAGGTTTAGACTTTTCTAGTGTATTGAAACCATTGATTACTAAATAATATATTCAATTTCTTTCAAGTTTGGAGTTTTTCTCTTGAAAGGGTTTTCTCTACATAAATCACAATGTATAGTATATTTCTTTTGCGTTTATTTATTTGAAAAGGGTAAGTGTAGAAAGATGGGGGACCAAAAAGTGGCCACACCACTTTTTGGTCCCATGCAAGCTATAATGCGAGTGCACTAGAATGTACTTGTGTTTAAAGAAGAAAAAACAACTCTTTCTCTTTCCAACTCTCTCTACCTCCTTATATAGGTCACACTCTCCCTCTTCCTCAGATCACATATATGAAATAAACATTAAAGTATAATTGGAATTTATATATAGACATTTATTTTCTTATTCGTCAATTATATTTCATGTATATAGTTTTAGGATGTTTGAGAATGGTTTCGGATCTCTAGGAGTTATAATGTGGATTCTAGGTTTTGGAAGATCTTATAATTTTTCGAAGAGTCAAATTTAAGTAATCAATAGACTCCTATCATATTGCAATTTTCCAAAGATAACTTTGTAACTATTCAAAAACATCATCAAGCCCCTCTTTAGATATCTTTCTATATCTCCCCCTCTCCTTTCTCCCTCTCTAACTCTCTACCTCTCCCTCTCTACTTCTCTCTATCTCACCTCTCTTTCTCCCTCTAGATATCTCTCTACATATCTTCCTTCCTCTATCTCATTCTCTCCCTCTCACTCTATCTCACCATCTATATCTCTCTATATCTCTCCCTCTCTCTATCGCCACCTCCATATCAATCTATATTTATCACTTTACCTCTATCTCTATATTCTCTCTCTCTCTCTATCTTTATCTCAATCTACATCTTCCTCTCTCCCTCTTCTTACACCTTTATATATCTATATCTCTATTTGCCTCTCTATCTCTATCTCTCCATATTTCTCGTATCTCTCCCTCTCTTTATCTCTATATCCTTATCTCTCCATCTCTCTTTACCTCTATATCTCTCCCTATCTCTATATTTATCTTTCTATCTCTCTAGATCCCCCTCTCTCATTCTCTCCCTCTTTATATTTATCTCTTCCATCTCTCTACCCCTCTCTCTAACTCTCTCTTTATCTCTCTCTCTCTCTCCATCTCTATCTCCATCTGTATTTTCCTCTCTATCTCTCTCCTTGTTGGTAATGGAGCCTCATTATCTTCTTGATTTAAAGTTTTTTTAGTTTCAACTATGTTTGAATCTTAGTTCTTGATGGGTGTGTGTGTGGGGGCTTGCCCCTCCCACTTCTATCACTAAGGGAAAAAAACAAAGAGAGGATAGATAAGTAGAGAGATAGAGAGGTAGAGAGAGGGAGAGGGGAGAGGGATCAAAATACGTGAGAGAGAGAGAGAGAGAGAGAGGAAGGGAGTGAGAGAGGGAGAGAGAGATCTAAGGAGAGGCTTGATGATGCTTTTGAATAGTTAAAAAGTTACCCTTAGATAATTGCGAGATGATAAGAGCATGTTGATTACTAAAATTTTACTAAATCTAAAAAATTATAAGATCTTCCAAAACCTAGATTCTACATTATAATTCTTAGATATCCGAAATCATTCTCAAACATCTTGAAACTATATACATGAAATATAACTTAAATTATAAGAAAATAAATGTTTATATATAAATGACACTTGTACTTCAATGTTTATTTTATCTATATGGTCTAAGGAAGAGGGAGAGTGTGAGCTAAATAAGGAGGTAGAGAGAGATGGGAAGAGAAAGATAACTATTTTTTCTTCTTGGAAACATAAGTGCATTATAGTGCACTTGCATTACATAACATGCTCGTGTTATTATTTACTTTTGTTATTTCCAAACCCTAGGGTTGGATTTACCTTGGGCATCTAGCCCAAAGGGTTGGATTTACATGTCAATGTCCATAGACATATTTTTTGCAATTTCTGAAAAAAGACATAGTGTTGGGCATGCTCTCCATCAGGTTTGCATGTCTTTCAACGTCAACTTAAAAAAATAACATAGCAATGTTGAGCTCTCTCTTAGCTTTCTAACCATGCAATTTTTTCTACATTTCAATTATGTTAAGGTTTTGATCTTTAATTTCTTTTGCTAATGTCTCCATTTTTTTTGTCAAAAGGCTACATATGGTATTTTTGGCTTCAATTTTTACCCATTCATCAAAATTTGAAAAAAATACATTTTTAGATACTAGAATCTATTCTATACACAATAAAAATAAATTAATTTTCGATTAGTTTCCAAAACATTTAGGGGGCACACACTCATTTTTTTTGTTTTTTAGGACGTGTCCACTTTGAAAATTAGTAAAAAACAAATATTCATTAAAAAATTAGCAAAAAATTCAGGCATAAATTATATGATGTTAGCTATGTTTTCACTGAAGTGAGTTTTGAAGTATTAATTTTTTTTAGCATTTTAGGGGAGCCACATTGAATGCTATGTTATGTTTTGTCTATAAAAACATGAGCACTTTGTGTGGCCCCCCTATTTGAACCCCTTAATCCCCACCATTTAAAAATAAGATGTTTAGAAAGTAGATTCAGAGCACTATAACTCTTGTTCTTATTGCATCTTCAAACTTTGAGTGTAACTATCTTCAATTTTTCATCCAAGATCAATTATTCTTGATTTCAAAAAAAAAGTCACCACTTAAAACCCCCTTTTGGTCCCACATTTCCTTGCACTTACCCTAAATGTATGACCAATTTATTTTTTTGCACATATCTTCTCTCATAGATTAATGTAGGAAGTGTATTCCACACCATATCTTCATTTCAATAAATACAATTAGTTTTTACCACATGGTTTTCACTTTGGGTCATCTTGGTCATACACAATCAAGATATTGTCTCATTAGAAAATGCTACCAAAATCTTGTTACTCCATAATGTGGAGTGGGATGGAATAAACACACACTCTTGTCATTTCTCATTTTTCCATTAGCCAAATATAACATGTACATGCTAAATTGCACCTTAGAATATATGCATATATATCAAACATTTAAATACTATTGACCTATAAGTCATCTAAAAATCAGCATTATAAAATCATATATAATCATCATCTAAATTTCTCACATGTCTCATACAACATAAGAACACAACAAATATCATGATACTTCATTTAAACATCATTAGTTTTAATTGGACAAAATTTTTTTATTATCAAAATCAAATTTCACATTCAAATATTAATGTCAATATTTTGAAACAATATAAATTTATTATATATTAATATCATACTATCACCATGTCAAGTAACATACACCCAACTAACTCATTTACACTAACATCACAAAAAATAGCATAACCAACAACACATAAATATTAGGGTTAGATTCTATTCTATACATAACACAATTAATATAATTAGTAGCATGCCACACAAAATGAATATCTAGCATAATGATCAATCATTGCACAACTAAACATCATTAATCATCATAGGGTAGTTGACTCAACTATACAAACATATAAATTTCCCTATGACATGATAATATTAAAATCAAAAGTCTTAATAGGTACAAAGAATGACTTGGTCGCATAATAGGTGGGTCTTACACTAATATTAATAACACCTACCACCAATAATTGATCACACATAAAGAGTTAGAGATGTTATACAATCATAATCATGAAAATTAATCAACTCCCACCTAGATATTAATGATTTCTTAATAAGAGAAATAAATTGAAATTGTGACTAATTATCTCTAGCATCATATGGATAATTGTTAGCAAGAAAATTGGGGAAACACAAACTAGAGTTCTAAGCCCCAAGTATTTTCTAGATGTTGTAGTTTATACCCTGGACTCAGTCATACAAAAGGAAACACCAATTTGATCTGGATTAAGGATTAACTAATTAAATACATATTTACTGAATGCCAAATAACATCATATAGATAAAATTTCGATAATCATTATATTAATCACATCAAAAGAGTACATTCATATATCTTCCCCTATACTCTACACATCTCTTTCCTTTCCTTACATATAACCTTTTATACATTCATTCTTATGCTTATATCTTCTTACATACATTTCATATATAGGTTTCTACATACATCCCTCTTACACACCTACACATTGTTATTCATATATTTCTATATACATATATCTATGGGATTGGATGTGACCCATCTATCTTACCCCTATCCTAGATGGTATATTTCCAGTCTTAAGGTCTGCAAGATCTTTGTGGCAAGATGCAGTAGGATTTGGCGAACGGTGTCTACACTGTTGCTCTTTCTTGCCAACATCATCTCGCTTTTCAAAATGTTGACTTGTCCTCAAGTCAACACTACTCTATTGGAAGGATATCCTTGTAGATCTCTATGAGTTTAGTGAATGTGTTGTCCCATTAAGTTTTATCCAAATGTAGCTATTGAGTAGATGCACTTGGATTTACAATAGTAGCTTCTTTGCTTCCATAAGTGTTTGGGGAATCTGTATCTTTTGTGCTAACTATTGGGCTCCCTAGAAGACTCTTGTGATATGTGCAAGCCTTAAACTGATTACTTCCCTTAACTAGTGGAATCGGTTCCAAATTTTTTCCCTTTGATCCTATAACTGTTGGAATTGTGCATGTAGTGCTATTATCTGTACCCTAGATTGGACATATGTATCTTGAAAAGATATATGCCGTGGCTCTCTGAAGTATCTGGACTTCTATTTGGTCCATTTGAGCTTTACCTTGATCTATTACTATTGGCCATTGTAGACAAAACTGGTATAGTGCATTGAGGTCTCCTTTCATATTCTTTAGAGTGCTAATCTAAGAATTTGAGGTAGAATGTGCGATAGCACATTTCTTTCTTTCTTCATCTGTTTTTGTGTTCTAGTATTCTCCCTAAAGTTTTTGCCTCATTGTTTTCTTTTGTAATTGGGTGTCCTTGATCACCCCATCTACCGAAATTTTTAGCTGGCTAGCCAAAGGTTGGGATTAACCCCCTTGGAGATGTGGGAACTTGCTTTGTATGCATTTTATGATCTCCTCTAATTCGTTTGAGTTCTCCAAATGACTCTTTAATATTTATTCCCTTGTTATTTGGTGTAAAATATCCCCTAATTAGAATTTGTGCAGGGGTGAAATGCTCTCAATATCCACCTGTGAGCCTACAAGCAGAAGTTGGAGTAGTTGGGGAGATGCCACCAATTGGATCTACTTTTGTCTGGCCAAGAAGTCCTTGATGGATTGCATAGAGGATGTTGCAGAGGAGGAGGGTGTCTCAGACTGCAAAGGAGGAGAAGATTGTTATTTCTCTGAGGTGGCTACTTTATATTTTTCTTCTTCCTTGTGCAAATTTTGATAAGCTTTTTTGTAGCCGCCTTTATCTCCTTTTTGACTGCTTGAGTGATTTTCGGTTTCTCTATCATTAATTTGTCTTACATTTGCTTTAACTGGAGCTCTTTGGTCTAAATTTTTGCTATATTTTTCTTTTGTGGAGGTGTAATTGTAGCAGTCAATTCTCCAATGGCTAAGCCTTTCAATCTCTTCTCTTCCTTAGCCACTTTTTTCCTTCTGCTTTTTAATGCAATGGTCAAGGAGTTTGGGAATTGATACATTAAATCTTCCAATGATATGTTAGATGCTACCATGTACCTAATTATTTCCCTGTCTATAATCAGTTGATTTGGAACTACCATGTTTGGATATTTTTGGAGGGTCATGTCCAATAAATATTTACAGAATGGACCATTGTATAGTTGATCTTCATTGACTATTGGTGACACCTTAGGGATAGTTGTATATTTTGAGAGAGAGGTGTCCTTTGGTATTGCTTGTTTCTCCTCCTCTATGTCCACTATTTGAGGGGATACCTCTAAGTGTGCCTTCTCCTTCCTTCACTTGGGTTTCTTATCCAAACCCATTTGTAAGAGAGCCTGTGTGTCTTCCTCTTTTGATTGTTCTTTCATGGTAGGTGTGGTGGTGAGACTAATCTTCCTTGGCCTACTACTTTCACCTTGTGAAGGGTTTGTAGGTGGAGTTCCAATACAAAGCCTTTCAGACCTCCGAGGAGTGGAGGTACTTTTCTCCTCTATCTCCTACTTTATTAAACCCCATTTCTCATGCAGTTTCTCCTATTTTTTCTCAACATGTTCTTCTGAATTCTTTTTAGCCAGATTATCCATATACTCCTGGTAAGTTGTGAATTTATCCGCTTGTTGGTCCTTAGGGAGGTTGAGTGTGGAGGCATAATTCTGGATCTCTACATCTGTTACCTCATATGGGAGCTGGGATATCCAATATGTTCTAGGTTCAATCACTTCCATGAATGTATAGTCCTTGTCAACTAGGAAGATAATATCTTTGAAGTACCGATGGACCACCTCATAAGAGATATGATCCCTAGCTTGTAACTTTCATTGTAGGGATTTGAAGAATCCCCAATAGGTTGCGGTGTAGGATGTGGCATCTTGGAAATGCTTGATATGGTATTGGATTTGGGCCGCAACCAATTGGGTGGTATCCCAATTTTCTCTCGCAAAGGCTAGGAGTTTTTGCATGAAGTAAAAATTAAGGTAGATTAACAATGACCCATACCTAAATTTATAGTGAGATAGTTTAATCCTGTGAATATTTTCTAGGAGCTCCTATTGCAAGACCTCACATAGGTTGATATCCTTTCCCTCTGTGACCATTTGATAGGTTGTATGAATTGCGGTGGTAGTATCTGAATCCACTCAATTTGTGTAGTAGACCTTGTAAGAAATGCCCATGGTAGCATACTTGACTGTTGGATTGGTTATTTTAGTGACATCGAGGCTCTGACTATCATATGTTGCTCTAGTTAGCCGTGTGACTTCTACATTCTTGATAGCCTTCTTTGGTAGAACTTCTTGTTGTGCCCATAGGCTTGTTATGGATTTGATTGCATCTATAGTGATTCTATAGGGCTGGTCTAGGTAGAGGTATTCATCATGGAACCAACTTAGTAGGATCCGAACCCAATCTTTCTACACCGTGAATTTTGGAAACTCTTTCCAAACATCCAGTCACTTCTCTAAGATGTTTTAATATTGCGGTAGATATTGTTGTGTGCCTGGTTGCAAGAGAGTGTGCCTTAGAACTTCAAACTTAGTATGATCAATATTCATGAGGGGTGAGTGGATGTATTTTCAAATATATTCTATATATAACATTCGTGGGTAACTTTGAGAATGCCCCTATTGGGTCAATCTCCATTTCTTTGTATGGGAACCTTTTATACTTTGGCCTAGGCTTTTGAGAAATATCAATGAGGGTGGGTGCAATCATTTTTATGAGCTAAAATTCTGTAGTGGACTGGTAAATTGCTTAGGGTTTGGCACATAGTAGCTTGGATGCACAATCTTAACAAGAATATAATGCATAGTGAGTGAGAATGGGAAAGTGAACGTTGTACTTATAATTTTGTAGTGAGGTGTGTGTAATTCGGGCCCTCATTGGAGATGACACCTGGAAGATTCTCCTCAGGCATTGTATTCATTCCAGATTTCTTTTTCACACACCCACCTGGAAAGGAATAGGCTTTCAAACCCTCTTGGTTATGAAGGAGCCTATTCAAATTGTTGGAACTTTTGTGGCCAAAAGCATTTGGCGTGCCTAGGAGGCTGTTAAGCCTTGGCTCCGATGGGACGGTGTTGGATTTCGTGATGAGATTTCTCTCAATCAATAGAATATTTGGTGGTCTCCTCTTCTTGAGCATAATGGTCAGCCTTTGGCAAAGTCGCCTTGGCTTAAAGCGCTCAGATTTCACAAAAAGGGCATTCAGACCCTGCAATAGGTCTTCCACTGACCCACTATGCGCATTATGCAATGGGATACTTTTAAGGCCCAATACAGACTTCAAAACTAGGACCGTGCTACTTTTGATGGTCTGGTGAGTGCCATTCTAGCAGAAATGCTTCATAAAATTGGCATTCGTGGGAATAAATCTTGGTGGAAAGACAGGAAGTGGTTTCCAGATACTCCTCTCAAGTGCTACAAACCGTGGCTTGGTTACAGGTGGCTTTCACCCTATTTTCCTATGATTAACAGTTTGAACCAGAGGTGGCTTCTTCACTCCTCTGCTCATGTTTGGCGAAAGAGATTTGTTGCCACTTGGTCTGCAAGTGTTAATCCGAAGCTTTCCCACTTTGCTTGGTGTATTCTTTTCCAAGGCTTGCCTGTGGGTTCTCGACTTATACACTTAGGGGTCCAGGACCCTTGTTGCCCTTTTTGTGGGCAACCTGAAAGCTTTAAGCATCTTTTCTGGTTTTGTCCCAGAGCTCAACAGCTTCGGACTTGGATTCATGACTTCTTTCGGCCCTTTCGACCGAAACCTTTTTCTTGGCATATGGTTTTGTTGGGAGATCTGCCTGGGATCCCTACTAAGTTCACTTAACTTTGGCACACTTTCAGGGTGGAAATCCTCTTCAACATCTGGAAAGACAAAAAATTCCTGCATATTTGCTCATTCTCAAATGGATATTAATGTTTCTCTCTATGTTAAAGCAATTATTTGTTCTAATGTGCTCTTACAGATACAGGTGCTAGAAAAAAAGGTTGCATTGGAGTTGGCTCACCTCCAAGTCCTTCTGGACCACTAGGGAAATGCCTCGTGCACTGTGGCTCAGGTCCCAGAATCGCCCTCCTCTTCCTACGACTGGTTGCCCTCTCAAGGCCGACAGCAGAGTGGCTCCGCGCGTCCCTGCTCTCAGCCTCCTGCTCGGTGGGACTCTTGCCTTCCTTGGCGTGCTCGCTCTCCTCTACCGCGGGCTGGTCAGGGATGGCCTTCCGGTGGTGCTTCGGGGAGCGACGGTGGCGGTTTTGGGTGGCCCTCTGATACTCCGTCTGCCTCTGGTTCCAGATGGACAGATAGAGGTAAAAGCTTTCCACGGTTGGCACTCGCAATCTCGCCTTGGCACGAGGAAGAAGATAAAGATAAGAAAGATGACGACGATGGCTGGGGTGTTCCTCCTGACGTCACTCCAGACCCCGCTGATGTATGGGGGAAGAATATGGATGGCAAAGACCTCCTGAATCTGCTGGCACTGATCTGGCCACTTAATGGCCTGTTTGTCACTTTTATTTCTTATGCTCTTGGACTTCTGGGCTAGGCCCATGTGACTTGTTTTTTGGTTATTTCTGGGCGCTGCCCATGTGACTTTCAGGGTGTGCCTTTTTACCACCCACCCTTTTTTTGTGAATATGTACTCTTATCTTTAAATTAATATAGATAGCTGCCTATTCATAAAAAAAATTAAAATGGTCTAGTCATTTTTTCATCTTCCGACATTTTTCTACCCATTATTTTCCTATGGCTCTATTTTCCCCGAGTTATTTCTATATTTTAAGTATGAAAAGAATATAGTACACCATGTGCTAACTTTATTTGAGCTAGGTTAGTGTGGTTATATAATTCTCTTCTTCAATCCCTTGTTTTATCCTTTTAGGGTTAGGTCAAGGAAATGAACGTTTCAAACTTAGGCCTACCCATCATTGGTGGATAATGAAACCTCATTAGTGAATTTGCAATTATCTTATTATGACTGGTCATTTTATGTGTTATTGTTATTCTAGTCTCATGTGTATATCTTAGATAGCCTTGTTGGTTTTTGAAGGTTATTAATTTCCATTGTATTGAGCTTTATGATTTATGTTGGGATAAGTCCATAGGATGTTGGTGTAGTGTTTGTGTGATGATTTTGTTCATTTGTGATATCTTTCTTGTGTTTGCAGTAGTTTGCTGAGGTTTGAAATGTTTCTTGTGTACCATAAATGCTCTGCAAAATCCATACACCTTCCAAGAAGTTAATTCCTATTCTCCTTGCATCCATACATCTAAAACTTCTTCACTATCAGTACTATTATTATCATTGTTGAGTTCAATTTCTTTAGGGCTATTAGGGTTTTCTTCTTCTTCTACGATAGGGAGTCTTGAGATAGAATATAGATTTATTCGATCTTCCCCCTCCTTGTCTTGTTCAATTTCTTTTACATATGTTCTATCTTCTCTTTCTCCTAGTGGAATATGGAATATCCTATTATCATCCTCCAAATATTTCTCTTATTTTCTTGAGTCTACTATCCCATTAGAATTTACAAACCATCTCAGTCCTAACAATGCTCTAAAGGTATTAAATAGTTCCTTCATCTCAACTACCTCAAATTCAACAATTTGAGTGAGTCCTTTTATGTTTACTTACATATTTTCCCATGTCCCTAAGGTATCCATGCTAGAGCCATCTGCTAAACTACTGATCATTGGTGTTTTGAATAGCTTGGGTCTACCTAACTTCTCCCAAGTAGTTGCTAGAATAATATTTAGGTCTGCACCTAGATCTTCCATTACATGTTTGACTTTATTATTATTAAGGTGTGCAGTAATTAAGAGAGGACCATTCTTCCAATTCCAATCTTTTGCAATTTGATGAATTTGTTGTTTTTATTTGCTCCAATATTTTCCCAATTGTTTTAACTTGACTAATAGGTCCTTTTTTTAGGCCAAAGAGGCTAAAATATTTAGCATCATTACTTATTCATACATGTTATTTCATCCTTTTTGTTGTTGTATGATTTGATTCTTTTCTTTCTCTACTATCTTATCATGTTGTTGCTTACTTGGTCAAAAGCAATCATATCCGGTTTTGATTCTTCATTGATTTCTTCAATCTCCCTTTGTATATTCTTATCAATATCCGTTCCTTGTCTAGTCAACACTGTAAGTTTATTTTTCTTTGTTCTAAGTTTCTTCTTTTTCTTAATCTATAATTGTTGTTCCTCTCCGAAACAGTCTTCATTTGATGTATCTGTTGACCAGTTATCACTTCTTTGGCAAGTTTTAACTCCTTGCAATATTCATCTAATTACTCTAGCTCGTTTGTGGTCTTGCAAATCATCACTTCTTGATTGTATAACATTTTGATAATATTTCTATGCTTTATCACATTTGAATATATCAAGTGAGAATCTCTCCACAAAAGGGATATTTTCTTTACTTTTTTTTCCCAACCTTCAGTAGCATAATGACCTATCTTTCCATAGTTATAACATGTGGCATCACTTCTTTGGTAGTTGTTTCTACCACATCCTCTTCCTCTATAGTTGGATTATTGATTATCTCCCATGTAATCTTACAATGGATTATTTTGTAATGCATAAGCACCTCTAGTATCTCTCCATGGTGGTTGTTTGTAAACCACAACATATAGAGGTCCTTCTACAAGTCCCTTAACATATACCATTTTTCTATCTATGTTTGTGTCACAATTATAGTTCATAGGGCATCATATATTAAGATTCATTGTGTTCCGGATTTGAAATTGGTTTGTAGGATAGTCCTCAATGAGGTGACTATCCCATTCTTGGCAAGTTTTGTAGTATAATGTGTTTGTTTTAGTTGGTACTATTTTCAATTCTACATATAATACAACTATAGTTCTTTCTCCTTGGGATTTAGAGCAATAATTTTGAAGGTATCCTTCCCTTGAACAATATGTGCACCAAATTTCTTTACCTTTCTTTGCTTCTCCTCTTGCCAAAATCCCATTTTTTATGGTTAATTTCTCTACTACCAATTGCAATTTCTCTAGGTTCTCTTTTATATCATCCTTTTGAGGTCTGTGCCATGTTTGGGATTCTATGTGGTAGGCCATTGTGATCAATATGTATAATAATTGAACATTCTTCCATCTAAGGCTTCTCTTATGTATTTTTGTAGTACATAGATGAATCATTCAATATTTTGTCATTCACTTAGGGGTTCCTTTAATTTGTGACACACTTCTTTAAATCTCTTGTCATATGCTTTCACCGATTCTTCCACCCCTTGTATTAAATCACTCATTTTGTTAACACTTTCTATAGGGATATCTGGAGTGTCAAAGTTTTCCAAATTTTTTTGCTTTACCTCATTCCAAATTTTCCCATGTTTCAGATAAGTCTTTTTATACTAGTCAAGTACTTCCTTCCTTAGCGATGATACAAAGTCTAATAGTTTTGGTTTGTCTTCATCAATGTGTTGTCTTTCCCATAGAGACTCGAACAAGAATAGATCTTCTATGGCTTTTGTTGTGTCTCTTCCAAACAATGGGATCCTGATTGAGGATTCCATATTGTTTTTGCTACTTCCTACTCTAAATTTTTGGATTTGCGAACTAAGATTTTCTTCCTTTTCTTTCTATACTTTCCTAATAGTATAGGGTTTTTGTTCTCCACCCTTATCTCTTGCTAAATTTATATCAAAGTATTATTTCCCAAGTATCTCTTCCCAATTTACTTATTCTCCTTCTTTCTCTCATTTTTTCACTTTGCAGTATCTCTTCTTTTAAAATTCTCCTACTCTTTTATGGCTGAGGGGATGGGTCCTGGTCAGGGGGTTGTGACTCTTTGAGGTACCTTTTCACTTTATTATTTGTTAGTGACATTTTGTTTATTTGTGAACATAGTTCTTTACCCAAATTCAATATGCTCTCTTTGATTTTTCTTATTTCTTCTTCTTTTAATTTCCTTATACTTCTATTAACCAAGTCTTCTAAATATTTCACTTGAATTGATGGAGCCTTCTTTGAAGTTTTGAGAAATTCCATAAATCTATCATCCAAATTAATGGTTAGGTTTGATAGATTTATTCTGATTGCTAGACTTGTCGAAGGTTGTGGTGGTAATGAAGTCTTTGTATTATTGCAGGGCCCTAATATTAATCTTCTAGATTCTCCATAATCATTAATATTCTTACTTATACTGGTTATAAGTTGTCCTACTTTTTCCTAGCATAGTTCTGATTTATTTGGAGTCTTCCATTATTCTTCTCTATCCTCTTTTCCTTTTTCTTTGGTAGCACCCCCTTTGGTGCGCTTAACAACACCCTTATTGGCATACTCACTTCTTATTTTCTTCACAATTTTCATTCTTTTGCGGTGTTTGTCTTCTCTCTCAATAATTTGTTGTTGTCTTCTCTCTTCTCCATTCGAGCTTTCCATGTTCAGTTTTCTTTCCAATTCAATTTTTTCTCTAATATTTCTTATGGTTGTCTTGTCCCCTTTTCCATTGGTTGTTTTGATTTGGGATTACATTAGTCCTTTATTATTTACCATGTTAGCTATTTAGTGGTTTTCTTTATGGGTCACATATTTTCAAGGATCCCTTTCAGAATCCATCCCCCTTTCCATTCTTCATCCCCTTGGTTCCTAACCCCCTCTCATAGGGTAAGTGCCAAGAGGATAGGTTCACAAAATTTCATATCATTGATTATCTTTTCTTTTCTTGTGTCGAACTTCAATTTAAAATTTTGGGTGTTACTATCCTTTATATTACCTAACTAGGGTCTCGATAATGGAACCAATGTTAGCAAGAAAACCGGGGAAACACAAATTGTAGTTTCGAGCCCCAAGTACTTTTTGAGTGTTGTAGTTTATACCCAAGGCTCACTCATATAAAGGCAACACCAATTTGATCTAGACAAAGGATTAACTAATTAAATATATATTTACTGAATGATAGATAACGTCATATAGATAAAATTCTAATAATCATTATAATCACATCAAAAGAGTACATTCATATATCTTCCCCTATATGAGTTGCACATCTCTTTCCTTTCCTTATATATAAACTTTTATACATTCATTCTTATGCTTATATATTTTTACATACATTTCATATACAAGTTTCTACATACATTCTCTTACACACCTACACACTGTTATTCATATATTTCTATATACATATATCTATGGGATGAGACATGAACCATCTATCCTACCCCTATTATAGATGACATCTTTTCAATCTTAAGGTCCGTAAGATCTTTGCAGCAAGATTTTATTGACGGTGTCTGCACTGTTGTTGTTTCCTTCCAACAATAATCAAGCATATATATACATTCCCATAACATCTAGTAAGTAGAATTATTATAATAAATAAACATAATAAATATAATGAGTGAGATGAGGTCCCAAAGAAAATATTCCAACAAGCCATTTAACTTTATAAGAAACTACATAATCAGATTAAGTCAAGGAAATAACTATAACATATAGGAGTATGAATCCTCAATAACATTCATACTCCACGTATCATAATTCAAGGAAATGCAATAACACACACTAGGGTTTAAGCATGAGTAATTAATAATTAGTATCTAAAAATTTATTATCTTAAAGGTTCAACAATAAATGAGTACATAAAAAATTACTACATTGATAATTTAGAAATTAAAGAGTAAAACAAACATAGAAATACTAATCTCCATTGATTGTATCAAACTAACAAGATGAGAGAAGTGTAACTAGGGACAAAAGGGTTGGGCCTTAAAAATCACTTTCATTTAAGTCCATGTAGCATAGTCATATATCAAGGAACATGCAAAATATCAAGGTGGTAAACATGGTAATAAGAGGACATAGGAGTCAAACAAGACTTGCAAGAAAATTAATTAGGGAACATAGATAACCATAGGATCTAAACATAGAAAAGATGGATTTGAGTGGGGAAGAAAGGGATAAGCCACAATATAGAAGGTAAATTTAAATAAGAGGTGAAACAAACTAGGAACATGAGGACATAAAGTCAAGAAAGGAGAAAAAATAACAAAAGATGGAAAGTAATAAGGGAGATAAATAAAGATATCTAAGAAATGGAGTCCTCTCTCATGCTATGTGGCTTCTCTTTTATTTCATGTGTAAACTCAACATAGGGTGAGTTATAGTGACCAAGATTAGTCTCTTGACATACATTTTTTCTTTCATATGATTCAACTTACCAAGTGAGGGAGTTGTGTGCTGATTAGCATGCTAATTTTTTTATCTTCTCTTTGTCTATTTGATTTTATTTTTGAATGCAAATCCTCTATCCTTAGAATATTTGTGTATTTGTAGAATATCCATGTAAATGATGACAAATACACAAATATTTAGCTTTGAATGATTTGAAAAAAGGTAGGGTAATGAGAGCATGATGCAAAATTTATTCTAATACTATAGGATTAGGAAGTATAATATGCTATTGCAATAGAACATATTGGATTTCAAGAGATGATAAAATACCATTAAAAATTTAGCTTTAGTATATGTATAATCCATATGATCAAAAGATAGTTCATGAGAAGGTATAACCTTTCCCATACTATCCTCATGGGTATTAGGTTGAGAAAAATAAACAATGAAAGCATAAGCTAGTTTCATAAAAGAAGTGTAAAGAAACCAAGATGAATCAAACCATTTCAAACATTTTCCTCAAATAAAACTTCTGAACTCACTTAATCAATAATATATCATCCTCGTTATAGTCATAGTTAGAAAGAAAAAATGGTTTAACTTTTAATGAAGTAATTGTTATTTTTAGAAAGGTTTTGTACACTTTGCATAATATATTTGATTATTCAAGTAAAGTTGTGGTCCATCTCAAAATGGGTGCCATAGTTTGAGGGTGCAATAATTTTCTTTGTACTTGTTGTATGGGACATTAGAAATATATTTTATGTGGTAGACACACTAGGGAATGCATTTAATAGTAGGGGCCATGGTTTCTTGAACATGTGGCTTAGTGGGTTCATGATGTAATATGGGAGGCACATTGGGAAAATACATGTAATATGGGAGAAACATTAAAATAATGCATTAAATTATTATATTTTTTCTTAGAAAAACTTAATTTAGGGTCACATGAAGACAATTCATCTTGTATGCTTAGATAGGAGAGATAATTTGGGCTTCCTTGGAGGTTATAATGAATCCTAATATTAGAATGAAAGTTGGGCACCCACCTTTGGATTGGAGAGATTCATTAAATTGTTAGATATTTTCTTATAAACATTTCCTTTAGGGTCATATGAAGAAAATTCATCTTGTGTGCTTAAATTAGAGAGATAATTTGGGTTTCCTTGGAGGTTGTAATGACTCATGGTCTTAGAATCAAACTTGGGCACCCACCTTGGGAGTGTCACTTGGTCGAATTAAGAGTGGCTATAAAGAAAGTAGTATGTTATTCCATTCTTATTCCTCTCTCACCTATATAGAGAGGGTTTGTGATGGAGGTTAGACATCATATCATGCATGCTCATTATGAGTTAAGGTAGGTGTGTACACTTGGAGAACTGACTTTCCTATTGATGTGTGGATATCGTTTGTTCTTAGATTATTCTTACGAGGAATATAGAAAATATTGCTCACTAATAGTGAAGAAGTCCATGTAGTGTATAGTTTCCTCCTTGATTGAGAGTTTTGATCTCCTATGAAGGATTAGAGACTAAAGAGTATTGTATTATTTCTTTGCTAAGAAAAGATTAATTTTGGTGCTTTGGAGGATGGGTTTTTTTAAAAGGGGTTTCCTAAGTTATATCAATGTCTTTGCCTTGTGTGATTGTTCTATTCTTTCTTTCATTTTTTAATTCTTTAGTAGTTTTATTATTCTAAAATATTATTGAAATTTGAATAAAGTAGATAAATTGTGACACCTTTCCTTGTAGGATTAGCTAGGAATATGTCTCAGTATTTCATTTGGTGTTAGGTTCTAGCTAGTTTGTTAACTTTGTGAGAGGAGTAGAACTTATTTTTGTATTAGCCCTTATTTGAATGAGAGTTTGTTCTAGTTGATCCTATTTTAATATATAATTATTGTAAGCACTTATAGAATATAGGTGTATAGGTTTAATGGAGCAAATTATGAGACTCAAAAGCTCAAGATGGAGGATTTACTTGATCGTGATTAGTGGATTATGGACCATGTTGCATTTTTCCTTGGATTTCATCTTAATATTGTTGTAGTTAGCAATATGGTGACTTGGAGATTCTATCTAGAGTATGTTATAAGTCCTTAATTATGTGGAGGTTGTGGAGTCAATCATTTGGTAACATGCAAGTCTTGTTTACCCCTTTGGATACATGGTCATGTGGAGGTTATGGAGTTGGTTATATGATGAATTGGAGCTCTTGTTTACCCCTTTAGATACTTGTGTAGTTGGTAATATAGTGATTTGGAGCTCTTATTTATCCCCAAGATATTTTATCACATGGAGGTTTTGGAGTTGGTCATTTGAAGACCTAAATATCGTATTTATCCCTAAGTATTTTTGGTTGCATATTCTTGATAGAGGAGTTGTTCATATAGTGTCATGGAGCTCTTAGATGCATGGAATTGGTGGAGGTGATCATATGGTGACCCAAAGTTCCTATTTAGCCCCTTGGCCCTTTAGATGCATGTACTTAAAGATATTGTAGTTCATCATGGTGTATTAGATCTCTATGTTGCATAATTATAATATTACATCATTTAGAACTTGAATCTCTTGGTTGTAGACTTGAGGTTGTTTTTGACATGTTAATGGACTTAGATTTACATGGTGGTTTTGTGTGGCTTGGTACTAAATTCAAGGCATCCATTTTTTATGAATGTGTTCTTTGTAGGTTTTTTGTTTAAAATTTATGGTTTTTTTAGATTTATGGAAGATTTTTTAATAGATAATAATTCTAGAGGGTTTTCCAAATGAGAGAGAGAGAGAGAGAGTTTCAAAATTGCATGTGTAATTTTGAACATGGTTAGAGTCTTATTCATTAGAGGCCCATGTCTGATCTATTTTTGTCTTGTAGTTATAGATTTATAGTATTTTAGATCTAATTTTTATGCCATGAGAAGAATATGCACGTGTTTTTGGGTCTATATGTTTTAGTTGTTGTAAGTTGTATCAATTTTGAGATTTGAAAGTTTTATAATTTATTTTAGTTTATGGGTATGCTTCTATCACCATTTTTTTAGGTTGTATACATGCAACATGTAGTTGTAGATGTTATATTTAATACTTTCATGTTGTATGAAGAACTCAAGAACATTTTTGAGTAGTGGTGGTGGTGTCATATGTGTGTAATAGATATATTTTCCATGAAAATGGTGGTAGTGAGTTTCAAGTCCTTTGAAGAATGTTTGTTATTTTTTGTAGAAATTTAGGTGTTGTGAAGAAGCATGACAAGTGTATTGTAGATTTTAGTTTTTGGGTATGTGCAGGATCATGATGGGCCAAAAAGTGGCGATATGTAAGCCATATGATGGTCCATGTGGCTAATGACTTTTTTTTTACCCAAAATTGATGAAGCGAAAAGGGTTTTTAGAGGAGATTCTCAGCTTTCCACCAATGTAAATTATTCTTTACTTTGAATTTAATAAATAATTATTATTCATTTTTTATTAGAATTATGAATAAAGTCTTGATTGATAGGCTGATTGAAAAACATCTATAACTTTCAAATGGTATCACATTTTTTGAATCCAAAACATGCGTCACATTCTATGCTTTGCATACTATAGGATTAAAAAATAAAAAATTGAATTTCATGAAGTTTTGACCAAATTAAGGTGGTTAGACAGACAATCTTTTATATTTTTAAAAAGTTGTAATAAAAAAATCATAATTAATTATTTACTTGGAAAAAAATTATAAAAAAATATGCATCACATCGGGACATGAGTCCTCTACTTATATCTAAAAGCTTATAAAAAAATATTATCATTTTATTGTGGTTAGGGTGGTTAGACAGACACCTACTTCTTATTTTTACCCTGAAATTTAAATACTACTGCATTGAAATTTCAAATTTTCACCAAATAGATTTTTTTTTTTAAAATAAAGATCTAGTAGTTTAGAAACTACATTCAATTTTTTACAGATTCTATTTTTACATTTTTTAAAAATAATATAGATAACTTATTCAAATTTTTACGTCAAGTTGTCTAACTTTGATTTTTGTCTTTTTATTGCCACTTAAGGGCTTGCTTTTTCCATGATGATCCTGCACATACCCTTTTCAGGCATATGACCACTATTTCTACATTGACATGATTAGCACAAAGGTATTGAGATAGATTGTTAAGAAGGTATTTTTTAAGGTTACATAGGAAGAAAGAAGAGGCATCCTTGAAATTTTAAGGATGTGAACTATACTATCATGAGAGGATCTAAATAATAGTTCACTAGGATCTTTGTGTAAGAACAAGATTCTAAAAAAATATTTTCTAGGTTAAATATGACAACATGATGCCATGAGAAGCTCCTACATACAAATTTTGAGTTTTTGTATGGAAGATTTATGCTTGAAAATTTATTGTAGAGATGTTATCTTCACCATGGTAAGCTCAGAGTAAGCATGTAATAATACGTTTGGTTGAGATTAGGTCGAGTGATCTTTAATTTTGAGGATCTTTAATCATGATTCTAGGGAAGCTCTATATTAATTTTAGTGGGAGTTTTGGTAGTGATGTGGATCTATCTGTTAGAGACATATCTTCTATTATGAAGATGTAAATCATGATGCCATAAGAGAGTTCTTGGAGTGTGTACTAATCATGTAGAAGGAATATTGACTATGATTTGAAGTTAATTTTCTATTGTTGAGTATAATTATCATTTGGACTTGGAGAGTGACTCTCCTACATATTATCTTTAGGCTGGCATTAGATGATCAAATGTGTATTTTTTGTTGTTGCTATATATATTAGGGAGAGGTTAGAGATCTCATAGTTGTTGAAGATAGATTGTCTGAAAATGATGAGTCAATATTTTTAGCTAAAAGAACAAGGAACCTACACTTGGAGTTGAATGTGGGTTTACTATGGATTTGATGAGAAGATTCTTTAGTGATTGAGTCAAATTTTTTAAGAGGAGGTGGAACAATACCATACTTCACTCTTGAAGAGGTCTTATCTATAGAGAGCCTAACTTGATAGGTATAGCCACTTTTTTTTTAGATGTGCATTTTTATTTTTCTATCTTCTAAAGCAGAGGTCTAGGACTTTGGAGAAGTCAATTTGTAGGATGAGTTTGAGAAGTATAGGTATGGTTAGTAGCTAAGGGTTACTTCCTTGGATGATGAAATTGATGTTGGTGAAATATTCTCTCCTTTTGCAAAGTTTACATCTTTCACATTTTTGATTTACTATTGTTATGTTTGACCTTGAAGTTGAACGTTTAGATGTTGAATCAAATTTTCTATATAGGGGTTTAAAGAAGGAGATCTATGCCACATGACTAAATAAATTTGTCATGTTGTATGAATGACACTGTTTGAATGGTATCTCTTTATGGATGTAGGTTTACAAGCTAGTGTGTGGTCTCATTTATATGGGAATAAAGATTTAATTTTGAGTAGTGTTCTTCTACACTAGATGAGATAGTGGAAATAAGATAAACCATTATGTGAGTGTAGCTAGTAATTTTTTATGGTTATTGACTAGACCAAATATTGCTCAAGTAGTGGGAGTGCTATATATAGGTATATGCCCATTTTAGACAATGAGTATTATATTATGGTGAAGGGGGTCTTAACATATATTTGAGTGTTATATTTGTTTCCATTAAGGATAAAATTTGAGTAGGATGATGTATATATTAGGATTCATTTATTTTGATTAGGTAGGAGATGTGGATGATAGGAAACATATCTTATAGGTATGTGTTTAACCTATTTAGGGGTGTGATCAATTGGAAGAGCAAGATACATGTTTTGGTTTCTCTTTAAACTTTAGAGGTATAAAATATGGTAGAGCTACTCATTATTGTAAGGAGAAAATTTAAATTTAGGGAGTGTGTTAGGATAATAAGCTGAATACGGATGTAGTGTAATGATTAGAGTGTCACAAACTTGTGGTAAAGGATCCTAATTTTCATGTGTTTATGAAGCATATTAATACACAATATTTGAATTTTGTTGTTGCTTTGATAAAGCTCATGACACAAAATAAGTCATATGGTATAAAATGGGAATGGGGATGCATATTCTTTGTAGTGAGTATTTTATTTTCTATTATTGGCTCCTTATGTACATCGTATACATCAAGTGAGAGAATTTTGTGAAAGATGTTGTACACCTTGCATAAGTGTAGAGTAGGAAAAGTGATCCTAGATCCAATTAGATTAACTAGGATTATCTCCTTTTCACTTTGACTCCACATTCATACATAAACCAACTAGCGTCTGATGATTGGCTTGCTGCCACAAGGGAGAGCCAACCTCTAGGGTTTATGTTGTCTTGAGTTATAAAAGATATAAATTTGATGTGTGATTTAACAAGCCAATTTGACATATAACCCTAGATTTGAAAATGTAATTTAGCGCATAGATGAAAATGGAAAGTAGTAGTACTGACTCGTATATGAGAAGAGGAAACAATGAGGAACTTCTATTGCAAATTTGAAGCTAAAATGGTTGGTCTAAGGCGTGGTGCGCCCCAGACTGAGATCCTCATTTTTTGGATTTGAAAGTTCTGAGATGTATGTAACAGTCTACACTCTATCTTCTGAGACTATCACCTACTGAAACCTCCAAACATGACTTGCACACATGAAAAGGGGGAAATATTGTGTTGTATAAGGGCTTGCCTAACTCAAACCCCATTTTGGTATTCATACCTCCACTGACAACGATTGATGATGATTAAGAGGGCATACCCTAGGTTAGGTAGAAGCCAAAATAATGATAATCGACTAATGATAAATGACAATGTTACCTTGATATGAAATCCTTGATGAAGTGATGCCACACAAGTTGCTACAAAAGTTGATTGATGGATGCCTTGATTACTTGATAGACTTGAAAAATGTTAGTTCCCAAAACACAATAGCTTTCTATAGATAGTATGTAGAGGATACCTCAATACTTCTTCATAATTTGGCATGCTTGATCATAATAGCTTCTTACACAAAATCTGTTTCATTCTTGTTGATGTCTTACAACCTTGATCTTGATTGATGAAAGCGCCATAATGATTTTGCTAATTCTGCCCTTGAATTGCTCTTGACTAATTTTAAGATTTTCAATTTGCTTAATAGATTTCCTAGTTCTTGTAAGAATCTCAAATGATGAAAAAGACTAGTATTTATATGCAATTCTTCTAATTTCTTGAAAACCAAATGTCGATAGTCGACAATTGAAATTGGAAATTCAAATAATAAAACATTGACACCGACATATTTAAATTGGAGCCAAAAAGAGGTGGTCTAGGGTGTGGGATGCCCTAGACCCTGCCATCCTTTTCAGGGCCCAAAGTGTCAGGGAAAATATTAAATGCTTACTTTTATTTCCCATTGTTTGATTTTTTGAAGATGTTTATAAAATGAGCAATTAAATGCATAATTAGGTCCAAGCACATAGGGGGAGCTAAACCTAGTGTGAAATTGTCAAGGGTGACAATTTTCGATGCTACAATAAGATATTTGATATTTTTTGAAGCTATGATCCATCTTAAAATGGGGCAACACAATTTTGGGGTGTAATATTTTCCTTGGTAGTTATATGGGACATTGGAAATGCACCTAATATGGTAGTTAAATTGGGGAAATACATTTAATTAATGTTCATGGTTTAGTGAGAACATGGATTGATCAACTCATGACTTAATGTGGGAGAAACATAAGGAAAATGCATTTAATGTGGGAATCACATTGGAGAAATATATTTAATTATTGGTTTTTTGTTAAACAATAATAATTTATAGGGTCACATGAAGAGAAGTAATTTTGAGTGATTGAATTGGAGAGTATTTGAATTTCCTTGGATGTTGTAATCTCTTGGTCCTAAAGTCAAACTCTAGTGCCTACCTTGGGAGTGTCACTTGAGTGCATTAATTAAGAGTGACTATACTACTTAGTAATATTTACCATTCTTATTTATCTTTTTCCCATATGTAAGGGGATCAAAATATAGGTTAGACATAATCTTGTGTACATTCATTGTGAGTGAAGCTTGGTGTACACACCTAAAGGCTTGAGTTGCTTGTTGAGAGATCTTGTGAAGCATGGAGTGGGATGTATATATCTCGCTTATTTTTTGATTAATCTCATGAGGAATACAACAACTTTTTCCCACTATTGTTGAAAAAGGCCATATCTTGCATGGTTTCCTCCATTGAGATTGTTGATCTTTTATGAAGGTTTGGAGATGAGTGTTGTATTAGAGCTATTTTGGTTGAAAACACACTAGTTTTGGTGCTTTATAGGTTGGTTTTTCTCAAAAATATTTTTCCAAGGTATAGTGATGTATCTCTTGTGTGGTTATTCTACCATTTCTTTTAATCTTGTTATTATTTAATGTTGTTACTATATTGAGATCTTGCTATAATTTCTATAGATAAGATAGCTCGTGAAATCTCTCCTTGAAGTATTAGGTACCTAGAAATTGTTTCATATTTATTTTTATATAGTACCACCATAATCACCATGTAATAAATCCTCATTATGGCTCATAATATGTATGCTATCATCGATATTATCAATAGTTCCTAGATTAGAGGCTAATGAAATATCATCAATATGTGTGCCATGACTATGAGATAGATCTCTATGTGAAAAATATCGTATACACCCACAAGGATTATATGAGGTGTTGAAGAATGATTATCGTGTATAAGAATTTATGTAGCATATAAAAAGAGCATGGCTCTACAGACATAGAACTATCATGACATGTGGAAGGAACATCATCATATTGTGTAACAATGTCATGTATATGTAAAGGAGAAGTACCTTCATCATATAATATATCATTGATAAAAATGGAATATGTATATTGTGAGTATCATTTAGAATACATGTATCATGAATTGAATCATGTGAAAGAAAAGTTATCATTTAGGTAGAATATAGTTATGATTAAGCAAATGAGTATCACTATCCATAAAAAAGGTATGCAATATGTGAGAATCATGGAAAAGTACATAGCAAGGGTATCCAATAGAGAAGGGAAAGCAATAACCAAATCTCTAAAAGAAGAAATAGCTCATATGTGATTATACAATGCTTCATGGACAATGCGATTCTATTTACATGACAAAATGCCATAAATTTTATATACATGTCAAATTAGTAATGGAATCTTGTGTAGAAGCCAAAGATAAGGGACAATGAGTGTCCATGATGTAAGGATAAGACAATAAAGGTCTATCTAAGGGTAGGGCTCATAAAATTATAAAATAAAAGTCCTAAACCCTGATATGTGTATATAAATGGTATAATAATGAGGTATAATATGAAATGAATTAAAAAAACCAATCAAATTAATCCTTATAGATTACTACAAGGGTGGGTGGGGTGAATGAAATTAAGATTAAATAAAGAAAGCTCAAACCCTAGAATAAAAGCATATTGAAAAAGGAATAATATGTAGGAACATGAACACTAGCAAGATCTAAAAATAATAATACAATTGGAAAATATAGATCTAAAACTCTAGAAAGCAATGAAGGTAAACCCCTAAGGTCAAACACTTTGAGGTGTAAGATTGCACAAATTTACCAAAATGTAAAGGAAAAATAACTTTTCCTAAATGTAAATGAGGATAATTAAGTAGATTCGTACAAATGAAGCATATATTATTCTAGATTAATTAATGCATTTAGGAATGATAACGCATGCAAATTGAATGTTAATTTAAGGAATTAAAAGTAAAGGAAAAGGTACTTAGCTCTAGGAATGATGATCTAGTAGATAAATCTTATATGCTACTCAAATCTTCTTATCTTAGGATTAAAGATGAATGTTCTCTATTTGTACCTTACCTTGGGATCAAATTAGTCTTTGAATTTTGCTTCAAGTCAAATATGTACCTTTATGGTTGATCCTACATTGTGCATATTTGATTTGGCATGCAAAGGTGACCATAACTCTTGAAGTGATCTTGTGCACCACAATTTTTTTTAATCTATATGCTACCTACAACTTTGCTTTGTATAAACTATCAAGGGTTAGTCATATCTAAAATACCTTTAGAAGGTGTCTAGATTGCAAAGGTTATGTTCTCCTAGGTTGACACCCTTGATTAGACCAACTTTATGGTCATGAAAATGATGGAAGACAACACTCTTTAGTCATGCAAATATCTTTAGATGCTAATGCAAAATTTAGGTTCCTTTTAGTGCTCCAAATCCAAAAAATTCTAGAATCGTTCTCTTTAATGCATACTATTTTAGATAGGAACTATATATAATTGAATGATTATGAATGCATGTTGAATGCCTTTAAATACCAAGACATAGTCACTAATCATGTGAAATGTGTACAAAGTTGGCTCAATGTAGGAGTGAAATAAGTGGGAGTTGGCAAAATTTTAATTTGAATTTTTAAGGGTCAACATTGCATAGTGTAGGATTGATCCCATGCATCATAGGATTGACTTGGGATATGTAAGTGCTAATCTAAAAATTGGAAATAAATGTATAGCAGAAAGTGCAAAGATAAATGTAATAATTATTAAAAATACAAAAACATATGTAGATAAAGTCGAAAATATAAAAAAATGTGTAAATAAAAAAATTAGTAGATAAAAAATGAACTTAACATAACAAAAAAATATATCATTTATTAATATATAATTATTATATTAAACCATTCCATCAAAATAGACCCATAAAAAAATTTAAAAGAAAAAACCAGTTCAAGTAGAAGACTTACTATTCAAGATCCTCCCTAACTCCTATCCTACCATTGCCTATCCCATAAAAAAATTTAAAAAGAAAAAACCAGTTCTAAGTAGAAGACTTACTATTCAAGATCCTCCCTAACTCCTATCCTACCATTGCCTATCACGGTAACCCTGTGTCCGTCTGTGTGCATATGCTAGCCACTATCCTCCCATGGTAGGGGGCCATAGCGATTTTGTAGATTTACGGAAAAGACTCATGTTCATGGCGTCTAACTTCAAGTCATGTGTGGTGCAGGACTTCTGATTGACGAAGTCAAGCTACTGTCACGTCTCAAGAGACATTTAATAATTGACAGGGAAGACATTAACCACTCTAATATTCCTAACAATGGGACTATCCATGTGCGTAGATTCTGTTTCTGCACCAGAGAGGAAAGTGAGTACTGCAATGGAGGTTAGACACCATATTGTGCATGCTCATTGTGAGTGAAGGTAGGTGTAAACACTTTGGGAAGATTTATTTTTCTATTGATGTGTGGATCTCTTCTTATAAACTGGGGTGCGTCTGCTAAACTTTTTTTGTGTGACTGGTGAGTTGGTGCGACACGCCCTCTGGTATCACAGGGATGGAGGAGAGACTAGACCTCGTGAACTCTTGCTTGCAACATGACGCTTTATCCAATCGAGTTAGGCCCTCCACCCCATTGATGTGTGGATCTCATTTGTTCTTGGATTAGTATTATGAGGAATATAGTAAAGGTTGTTCACTACTTGTGAATAATTTCATGTTTTAGATAGCTTCTTCAATCGAGAGTGTTGATCTCTTATGATTAGTTCGTGTATTGTATTGTTTTGTTGCTAAGAATACATTCATTTTGGTGCTTTGGAGGATGGGTTTTTTCTATAAGGGGTTTCCTAGGTTATATCGATGTCTTTGCCTTGTGTGATTGTTCTATTTTTTCTTTCATTTTTTAATTCTTTAGTGGTTTTATTATTCCAAAATATTATTGGAATTTGAATAAGTTAGATAAATTATGTCACTTTTCTTTGGAGGATTAGTTAGGAAATTATTTCTTAGTTTATTTCATTTGGTATTAGATTTTAGTCATTTTTTTATATTTGTGAGAGGCGTAGGACTTATTTTTGTATTAATCTTTATTTGAATGAGAGTTTGTTGTAGTTGATCCTATTTTAATATACAATTATCATAAGCACTTCTAAAATAGAGGTGGAGATTTAATGGAACAAACTTCGAGGTTTAGAAGCTCAAGATGGAGGATTTACTTGATCGTGATTAGTGGATTATGGATCATGTTGCACATTTCCTTGGAGCCCATCCTAATATTTTTGGAGTTGGTGATATGGTGACTTGGAGCTTCTTTCTAGTGTATGTTACAAGTCCTTAATTATTTGGAGGTTGTCGAGTCAATCATTTGGTGACATGTAGCTCTTGTTAACCCCTTGGATACATGGTCATGTGGAGGTTATGGAGTTGTTTATATGATGAATTGGAGCTCTTGCTTATCCCCTTAGATACTTGGCCACACGAAGCTTGTGTAGTTGGTCGTATAGTAATTTGGAGCTCTTATTTATCCCCAAGATACTTGATCACATGGAGGATTTGGAGTTGATCATTTTACGATCTAGAGATCATATTTATTCCTTAGTATTTTTGGTTGCATGTAATTGATAGAGGAGTAGTTCATATAGTGTCTTCGAGCTCTTAAATGCATGCAATTGATGAAGGTTGAAGGTGATCATATGGTGTCCCGGAGTTCTTAGTTAGCCCCTTGGTCCTTTGGAACATTTACTTACATATTGTATAATCATGGTGTATTAGATCTCCATGTTGCATATTTGTGATATTATATCATTTAGAGTGTGAATCTCCTGGTTCTATAATTGAGGGTGTTTTTGACATGTTAATGGATTTATATTTACATAGTGGTTGTGTGTGGCTTGGTACTACATGCAAGACATCCATTTTTAATGAATGTGTAGTTTGTAGGTTTTTTGTTGTTTAAAATTGATATTTTTTTTATAGATCTATGGAAGAGATTTTAATAGATAATAATTCTAGAGGGTTATCCAAATGAGAGAGAGATAGAGTTTCCAAATTTCATGCATACTTTTGAGCATGGTTAGAGTCTTGTTCATTAGAAGCTCGTGTTTGATCTATTGTTGTCCTATAGTTGCATATTTATATCATTTTAGATTTAGGGATATTTCATATCCAATGTTTATGCCATGAGAATAATATGCATGTGTTTTAGGCTCTACATGTTTTAGTTGTTTTAAGTTGTATCAATTTTAATATTTGCAAGTTTTATGGTTTATTTTAGTTTCATTTTTGCTTATGGGAAATGCTTCTATTACCTTTTTTAGATCGTATATGTGCAACATGAAGTTGTAGATGTTATATTTTATACTTTCATGTTGTATGAAGAACTCAAGAGTTTTTTTTAGTGGTGGTGGTCATATGTGTGTAATATAGAGATTTCTCATGAAAAATTTGGTGGTAGTGAGTTGCTAGTCCTTTGAAGCATGTTTGTTATTTGTTGTAGACTATTTAGGTATTGTAAAGAAGTATGACAATTGTATTGTAGTTTTTAATTTTGTTGGCCTATGGCCATCATTTAGAATTGGCATGTTGACTAGCACAAAGGTATTGAGATAGATTGTTAAGAAGAAGGTATTTTTAAGGTCACACAGGAAGAAGGGAGAGGCATCTTTAAAATTTTGAAGATGTGAAATATGTTATCATGAGAGGATCTATATCATAGTTCACTAGGATCTTTGTGTAAGAATATGGTTGTGAAAAATTATTTTTAAGGTTAAAGATGACACATGATGCCATGAGAAGCCCTTAAGTACAAATTTTGTTTTTATATTACATGGTTGTGCTTGAAAATTTATCATAGAGATGTTGATCTTATCACCATGGTAAGATCCTAGTAAGCATGCAATAATACTTTGGTTGATATTTGGTCATGAGTGATATTTAATTTTGAGGATCTTTAATAATGAAGCTAGGGAAGCTCTAGACTACTTTTAGTGGGAGTTTTAGTAGTTATATGGATTTATCTATTAGAGACAGATCTTCTATTCTAAATATGTAAATCATGGTTCCATAAGGGAGTTCTTGGAGTTTGTACTGATCATGTAGTAGGAACATTGACTATGATTTGTAGTTAATATTCTATTATTGAATACAATTATCATTTGGACTTGGAGAATGACTCTCCTACATATTATATTTTGGTTGGAATTAGATGATAAAATGTATAATTTTCGTTTCTAGATAGATTAGGGATACCTTAGGGATCTCTTAACTTTGTTGGAGATAAAATGCAGAAATATGATGATTCACTTAATATTTTTAGCTAAAAGACCAAGGAACCTACACCTGGATTTGAATGTGGGCTTATCATGAAATTGATGAGGAGATTGTTTAGAGAGTGAGTCAAAGTGTTTAAGAGGAGGTGGAACAATCTCATACTTAACTCTTAAAGATGTTTTCTCTTGATAGAGAATGTTACTTGATAGGTATAGGGACTTTTTTTTTATATGTGCATTTTTATTTTTTAGTCTTCTAATACATAAGTCTAAGACTATGGAGAAGTCAATTTTTAGGATGAGTTTGATAAGTATAGGCACACTTATTGGCTAAGGGTTACTTCTTTGGATGAGGGATGAATGCTGGTGAAAATCTTCTCCTTTTGCAAATTTTAAATCTTTTACATTTTTTATTTAGTATTGTTATGTTTGACCTAGTGGAGTTAAATGGTTAGATGTTGAGTCAAATTTTCTATATAGGGATTTGGAGAATGAGATCTATTCCACACAAATAGATAAATTTGTCATGTCAAGTATGAATGACATGGTTTTCATGATATCTCTTTATGGATGTAGGTTTACAAGCTAGTGTGTGGTCTCATTTATATGGGAACAAAGCTTTCATTTGAGTAGTGTTATTCTAAACTAGATGAGATAGAGGAAATAGGCAAAACCTTTATGTGAGTGTAGTTAGTAATTTTTATGGTCTACACTAGACCAAATATTGCTCAAGTAGTGGGAATCATATGTAGGTATATGTCCATTTTAGACAATGAGTATTATGTTATGGTGAAGAGGGTCTTCAAACATATTTGATACATGTTTGAGTGTTATATTTGTTTCTATTGATGATAAAATTTGAGCATGATTATGGATATATTAAGATTAATTGATTTTGGTTAGGTAGGAGATGTGGATAATAGGAAAAATATCCTATAGGTATGTGTTTACCCTAGTACATATAGTGTGTGCTAAGTTGGATGATCAAGAGACATGTTGTGGTTTCTCTTTCAACTTTAGAGACACAAAATATGGTATCTACTCATGCTTGTAGGGATAAATTTTAAATTTATGGAGTGTGTTAGGATGATAGGTTGAAGTAGGATGTAGTGCGACGATTAGAGTGTCAACAAAGTGGTAAAGGATCCTATTTTTTATGTGTAGATGAAGCACATTAATGTGTATTATTTGAATGTTGTTTCTTTTATTAAGCTCATGATAACAAAAAATTAATATGGTATAGAATGGCTATGGGGATGCATACTCTTTGTAGTGAGTTTGTTATTTTCTATATTTTCCCCTTATGTAAAATGTATACATCAAGCAAGGAAATGTTGTGAAAGATGTTGTACACCTTGAATAAGATAATATTTAATATTTTTAAAGTTGTGATCCATCTTAAAATGGGGCAACATAATTTTTGGGTGCAATATTTTCCTTGGTAGTTGTTATATGGGACATTGGAAATGTACTTAATATGGTAGTTAAATTTGGGAGATGAATTAAATAGTAAGGATCATGGTTTAGTGAGAATATGGATTGATCAAATCATGAATTAATATGGGAGGAACACAAATAAAATGCATTTAATACGAGAGTCACACTGGAGAAATATATTTAATTGGATGTTTTGTTGAAAAAAATAACCTAGGGTCACATGAAGATAAGTAATTTTGAGTGATTGAATTGGAGAGAGAATTTGAATTGCCTTGGTGGTTGTAATGAATCTTGGCCTTAAATTCAAACTCCAGTGCCTACCTTGGAAGTGTAACTTGGGTGCATTAAGAATGAATATAATAATTAGTAATATTTACCATTCTTATTTCTCTTTTTCCTATTTGTAAGGGGCTTGGGATAGATGTTAGACATAATCTTGTGCATGTTGCGAAGCTTGGTGTACACACCTAATGTAAGGGGCTTGAGAGATCATGTGAAGCATGTAGTGGGATGTATATGCCTCATTTATTTTTGGATTAGTCTCATGAGGAACGTGCAAAAATGATTTCTCATTATTTTTGATGAAGGCCATATCTTGTATGGTTCCTCCTTCATTGAGACTACTGACCTCTTATGAAGGTTTGGAGATGAATATTATATTAGATCTATTTTATTGTTGAAAATACACTAGTTTTGGTGCTTTAGAGGTTGGGTTTGTATCAAAGATATTTTTCTAAGGTACAGTGATGTATCTCTTGTGGAGTTATTCTATTATTTCTTTAATTATGTTATTGTATTGAAATCCCACTAGAATTTCTATAGATAACTTGTGAACTCTCTCCTTGAAGGATTAGGTACCTAGAAATCATTTCATATTTATTTTTATATAGTACCAACATAATCACCATGTAATAAATCCTTATGACTCATAATATATTTTTTATCATCAATATCATTAATAGTGCCTACACTAGAGCTAATTAAATACCATCAATATGTATTCCATGACTATGAGAGAGATCTCTATGTAAAGAAATATCATAAATATCCACAAGGATTAGATGAGGTGTTGAAGAATGTTCATCATGTATAAGAAAACATATAAAAAGAATATGGCTCTATAGACATAAAATTATCATGACATGTGGAAGGAACATCATCATAATGTGTAACAATGTCATGTATATGTAAAGGAGAAGTGCCTTCATCATATAATATATCATTGATAAAAATGGAATGGATAGGCATATAATGAGTATCATTTAGAATAGATTATCATGAATTGAATCATGTGAAAGAAATGTGCTCAAAGGTGTAATATACTTAGGATCAAGCACATGAATATATCACTATCCATAGAAAAGGTATGTAGCATGTGAGAAAATTAGAAAATTATAGTAAGGGCATCCAATAGAGATTTGGGAAAGCAATAACATAATCCCTAAAGGAAGAAATTGTTTATTTGTGATTATACAATGCTTCATGGACAATGTGATCTTATTTGCATGATAAAATGTCACAAATTTTATATGCATGTCAAAATTAGTAATGGAAGCTTGGATATAAGCCAAAGATAAGGAACAATGAGAGTCCGCGATACATAAGGATAAGAAAATAAAGGTCTATCTAAGGATAGGGCTCATAAATTTATACAGTAAAAGTCCTAAACCTTAATATGTGTATATAAATGGTATAATAATAAGCTATAATATGAAATGAATAAAAAAATACCAATCAAATTAAGCCCTAAAGAACTTACTACAAGGGTGGGTAGGGTGAATGAAAGTAACATTAAATAATGCAAGCTCAAACCCTAGAATACAAATAGATTGAAAAAGGAATAATATGTAGGAACATGAACACTAACAATATTTAAAAAAATAATAAAATTAGAAACTATATATCTAAAACTCTAGACATAAATGAAGGAAATAGACTCAAGGTCAAAGCCTTAGAGGTGTAATATTGCTAGGTTTACCAAATGTAAAGGAAAGATAACCTTTTTCTAAATGTAAATAAGGATAATTAAATAGATGCATACAAATGAGGTATATATTATTCTAGAGATTAATTAATATAACTAGGAATGATAAAGCATGGAAATTGAATGCTAATTTAGGGAATTAAAAGTAAAGGATTTAAGGTACTTAGCTCTAGGAATGATGATAGTAGATAAATCTTATATGCCACACAAATCCACTTATCTCAGGACTAAAGATTGTAGGTCAAATATACACCTTTATGGGTGATCTCACATCACACATACTTGATTTGACATGCAAAGGTGACCAATAAATCTTGAAGTGATCTTGTGCACCATGAATTTTTTCAATCTATGCTGCCTATAACTTTGCTTTGTTCAAACTATCAAGGATTAGTCATATTTGAAATACCTTGGGAAGGTGACTATATTTCAAAGGTCACCTTCTCTTAAATTTACACCCTTGATTACCAAAACTTTATGGTCATGAAAATGATGGAAGACAACACTCTTTAGTCATGCAAATATCTTAGGATGCAATGCAAAATTTAGGTTTCTTTTAGAGCTCTAAATTGAAAAATTTCTTGAATAGTTCTCTTTAATGCATAGGATTTTAGATAGGATTTATATATAATTGAGTGATTAAGAATGCATATTAAATGCCTTTAAATACCAAGACATAACAACGAATCATGTGAAATGTGTACTAGGTTGGCTCAACATAAGAGTGAAATAAGTGGGAGTTGGCAAAATTTTAATTTTAACTTTTGAAATTTGAGGGTCAACATTGCATAGTATTGACTCCACACATCATATGATTGACTTGAGATAGATAAGTGCTAATCTAAAAATGAGAAATGAATATATAGGAGAAAGTGAAAGGGTAGGTGTAATGAATATTAAAAATACGAAACTTGTATATGTAGATAAAGTTGAAAATGTAGAAGGATGTGTAAACAAAAAGGTATAATAGATGAAAAAATGAACCTAACGTAACAGAAAAATATACCATTCGTTAATATATAATAATTATATTGAACCATTCCATCAAAAAAGACCCAAAACTAAATGAAAATTGACATAGTTATTACAATAATTTTATTTTATTTTTGTTTGGAGATACCCCCGAGGGGGTTCCCTTTAGCTTAGAGCCAAGGACTAAAGGGTATCCATTCCACCAAAATCCGCCCGGGGAACGATCCTGTCCTCATCCCTTTTTAGGCATTGGGACTTTGCACTCAGCAAAACTTTATCCCTGATGAACTCATTCGGACTCTAAAAAAACAGTATCAAACAAAAAAAACTTACTATTGCAGATTCTCCCTAACTCCTATCCTACAATGCCTATCACGGTAACCCTCTGTGCATCTGTGTGCATATGCTAGCCACTATCCTCCCATGGTAGGGGGGCATAGCCATTTTGTAGCTTTACGAAAAAGACTCATTTTCATGGCGTCTAACTTCAAGTCATGTGTGGTGCAGGACTTCTGATTGACGAAGTCAAGCTACTGGCGCGACTCACGAGACACTTTAAAATATCATGTACGAAAGGACAAATTGATTATTTAAAAATATCATCTGCAAATGGACAACTTTAATAATTGTCAGGGAAGAAAGTACCCACTTTAATATTCTGAAAAATGGGATTATCTATGCGCGTAGATTCTGTTTCTGCACCAGGGAGGAAAGTGAGTACTGAGAAGAAAAAGGCAGAAAACGCGTGAAAAGAAAATTTGGCGAATTGGGTTCGAGTTTGTTCCCCGTCGCTGTTAACAATACATATGCGTTTATATCATCAGTTCCTGTTGGGGTGGACCAAGTTGCTAAGTCAAGTCAGCATCCACAAATTTATATGGAGGAAACAATTTTGGAGGAACTGGATAACAGTCATCCGTGATCTACGTCTTTGTTTGCTACTTACAACTACAAGAAGTTCCGTGCTTTGGAAATACGTGTACTTGAGAATCATGAACTGTGGAAAAATCATGGATAATATGTGAACTGGGGAAAAATCATGAATAATCTGATCAAAGATCTCATGGTGATTTGTGTACTTGTTTACTTTGCTATTGTTCTTGGACGATCTATGGTTTGGCTGCTGTTTTCGTGTTTAATTTGTATATGAATTGTTCGTCTGCGTTTCGTCGTTGAGGAAGCTTCAACGAAATTCGGGATCTCTTTATGTTCTTCATTATTATTCAAGTGTATGAACGTCAACCAGCAATTGTAAATGATGTGACGGCTGCTGTGTTTTGATGGTATTGATATATGTTACATCATTGGTTGCGAAGAGTACATCATTGAGCAGTATAGAATAGATAGGGTGCTAAGGGCAGTTTGACATGTTGTAGGGTATTCTAGTGGTGCCACATGTTTTTGCACGAGTCACCAAAGAGAGTAGATAGTGAGGACCATTAGTAGAGTGCAGGGTGGCAACAAATGGCTGGTCAGGTTTGTAGTTGGTTGCCTGGGATTATCAAGAGGATTAGTGGACATCAGGGTAGCATGTATATGATGCATCATGGGTTAGGATGAGACTTTTGAGGTTGATGATACGAGCATTGAGGACATTGTAGGAGATGGTAAAAACCATAGTGAGAGATCGACCGCAACCTTGGCAAGAGGCAAGGAGGATAGGGAGGGTGCTGTGAGAGGTAGCAATGTTAGGATGAGATGGAGGTGGGGGAGCGGGTGATAGAGGAGGTGGAGATGTAAGGCCATTGAGGCTATTTTGTGCATTTAGGGTAAGAGGAGACACTATAAAGGGCATGGGTCTAAGAAATTTTTTCTAGAGTTTGACTAAGGAGGGGGGGAGGAATGGTTTGTAGGTAGAATGGGATAGTTTATAGGTTCAAGTGGTGATAGCATAGGTAGATTGAGATGTTATTTAGGTCTAACTAACCATAGCTTAGGAATAGGTGTATGCAATTTGGAGAAGGATAATTTATAGACATAATTGACACAAACTTAGTGAGGGATGGTTTGTCGACATGGTTGGCATAGGCTTAGGTAAAGAGGGATAGGGTACATATAGACAAGCAAAGGTTGTGCCAAGAGTATATACAATCGAAGGAGTATGTGGCCACATGGATTGATATACACCTTCTTAAATTTTATGCAAGTGATGCAAGATATTCAATATTATCAATAACTATATGAGTAGGTAGTACCTCTAGCATAGAGGGCACCACTTTATGTAGATCAAATAAGGTCCAATGGATAGGATTGACCTCTAAGACCACATTGATGGGTACTCATTTGGGGGGCCATCATCGCAACCAAAATATAACATAGAGAGCCATATTTGAGGGTTGGGTTATTTTTTAGTATTGTATATGAATTTTAAATTGTGAAATCGTGATATTTTTGACATTGCTTTAGTTTATGAAGATGTGATAGGTGCTTTCACTGTGATGATGCATGAGTTTTATTAGAATGGATGGTTTTTATTATGATGTATAGATGTATGATTTTTATATGATGGATGGATGTTTGATGTTTATGTGGGTTGTGGATTAAGGATTGCTAGTCACTCTTGAGGAATGATTGATATTTTTCTCATTAAAATATTAGTTAGATGCATGGAAATTAGTAAATGGTATTAATAATGAATGAAAGGTTTTTGTGGTTTGTTAAAGGAAAATGGATAGGATGTGTATGGATAATGACATGTTTAGGGTATTATGTTTTGTAGCATTCATGTTTTTTTGATGATAGATGTATGCAAGGAATCTTTGAATGAATTCCAATGTGTTAAACAACCCAATTTTGTTATACATTGGATAGTATGTACCATGATAACATTGTATCATTGCATGAAGGATTGATTCATAAAAATAAGTAAAAGGATGAACACAAAAGATAACCTAATGAGTGCATCATAAAGACACATTATGAGATAATTAATCATGAATACCTTGGTGGAATATGTTGTGAGATATAAGAAAATAATACACAAATAGTCAAAAAAAAATGCGCAATTTTTTTCCTAGATAGATAAGTTGAAAACCAAGCTATTGAATTGTATAATAGTGATATTGATGTTGAGTATGACCTAATGATTGATTTAAATCTAAAAAGGGACTTCACCAAGACTAAAGGTAAAACCTAGGAGTATCTATTGATTGTGCTTTATGTTGTGCTATCACTCTTCCAAGTTTGATATAAAGGTTTATGGGAATAATACTGAGTTTTGCCTATTTACATTCCATGATTGTGTAATATATGTATTATTTTGAGTTTCCTAGGTTCATGCAATAGAAGGGTACACATCATAATGCCCAAAAGTGCATATTGGAGAAACTCAAGAAGTTCTTTTAAAGAATGGGCTACTTTACCTTCAATCAATAACATTTAATAAAAAAATAGTTGAGAAATGATGAAGATCAAATTATATGGGGTGGATGGATGGATAGTACATTTCAATAATAATAGTACTACACATGATTCTTGTAAGTAGGTTTTCATCATGGTACTTGTTGAAGGTGCTATAAGATGGTTTTCACTATGAGATAATTTTTATCTCTACTATTTTTATTTATTTATAACTACTGTTAGATTAGGCATAGAAGCACTTGAGATGCATGATATGCATTAGATATTCTAGCTCTTAACCATCTAACATCCATTTTGTATACTTCTACTTTATATTTAGCAATGATGGTGTAGGGGCCTAGCCAATTTGGTTCAAATTTTCCATTCTTTTCTTTGTCTTGATTTGTATTTTTATATTTTTCCTTTAGTACAAGATCACCCAACTCAAAATCTCTATATTTTATGCATTTATTGTAGCTTTGATGTAAGTGATTTTGATACACCTTCAAAATCTCTATATTAGTGTATTGTGTGTGTGTTCATCAAGAATTTCTAATTCATGTAGACATACACTCAATAATCCTCATCATTGATTAGGTTTTGTAAATAAATGTATAAGGACAATAACTTGACCTCAATTTGTAAGATGGATTTGGATCAAAAAGAATAGGGAGTGGCTCTAATTGGTGTATGAATACTTGTATTTTTGAAAGGGTAAGCAACATTTACACAGTGTTATACCCTTTACACAAAAGGCCACAAGGGAAGAAGTTCAAAGTAGAAAAGACCAATGACATAGACCCAAACCAAACCAGAGACAACAAACTAACAAAAAATAAATAAATTATCAACTACAAAAAATGACCAAAAAACATACAAGAACCCCTTAGTTGGGAATGTTCTCCAATTCCTCCATGAGGAATTTGAAAACATCCATCTTTTGCTGGTTGGAGCCGAGGTCAATAGAAGTGTCATTTTTTTTTATCTCATCTTGGAGCATCGAGGCCAAAGTGACAATAGAATGGTGAATCACTTTGAGTGTGAAATAGGAAAGTCCATTGAATTTCCTTTCCATAGTTTCTACACATGTCATCAAATCCTTACAATATTGGGTTGTTTTATCATAGTTATGGCATATGTCCTCCTTGTTCTCATGTGAGGGAGTGGAGTCCTTGAGAATAGCATTAATTTCAGAAAAAAGGCTCAGACCATCAGTGAAATCCTTAGCATCCTCATCCATATCATCATTGCTAATATCATCATGCCTGTTGTCCTATTCAGAGTCATTGGATATTTCATCAACAATGATCTCAAAGGCCTACTTACCGGCCAATCTATGGGATCTTCTCACACTGGAATTCTCAACTCCATCATTAGAATCAATCACAACAGTTTCCTCTTTGATTATGTTATCGGTATTCACACCGGCCTCCTCATCATCAAAAGTGGTTTCCGCCTTCCTCCACAATGAAGTTGACAAAATTCCTCTTATTTTTATCAGGAGTTTCAATCACAATATGCTTGTGTGGATTTTTAGTAGGTGGGTTTTTGAGCTTACACAACCCCATCGCCACAAACTTCAGGGTTAAAGATTGATTGGTTTTGCACTTCTTTTCAAATTATTTGGCTAGGGGTTTAGGGTTAATCATGACCAATATTATTGATGATATTTTTGAGGATTTTGATAAGGGCTAGAGTTAGATGCCTTATCTTGACCATTACCTTGAGGGAAGTATAGTGTGGACTACTTATGCTTGATATGGAATTGGTTACAAAAGGCTTGAACTTCATGGTTGTTAAAGGAATTATAGTTATTTGTGATGATCCTAGTAGGGATGCCATAATGAAAATAATATGGTAATGGATAATTGTTGGAAGTTTGAGAAAATTATTGATTTGCTTGTCATTGATATGGTTGTTGGCAACATGAGCATGATCATATACAATATCGTCATTGATGTCAACATTGAAGTCTACATTGACCTGTATAGTTGATTGGTGAAGCATGAGTGAGTATGGTGATGGTAATCCATTTTACAAGCACGTAAGAGTTTTGATCTAATGCAAAACAAATGTGTTGAATATTTGGATAAATCCCTGAGTTCAATTCTCGGTGTACAAACTATCAGTTTTTAGGTCTGCATTGCTCCACCTTGAAGAATTTTGGTTTGTGATTCTAAGGTAATTTTGGTGTATGTCAGAGGAATCTAAATCCATTTTTTCATGTCTTTATGTCCTCTGGTATCAAAGATAATGATGAAAGTGTATTGGGTTTGCTAGTGACAATGTTACCAGTATAGAGTACATGTTTGGAATGGTCTGTATTGCATCGTAGAATAATATTTGGTTAGATAGTTTTGTGGGAGTGTTTAAAAGTGTTAGTAGCATCTATGATCCAAGTGGTGTGTGTTTTTGACGTCTGAGTGTCAGTTTGTGGATGATTAGTTGGTGTATTTTAGTGTTGTACTTCACTAGTGGTGCTAACCTAATGAAGTTTGGGGTCATGCAAAGTTAAAGGAAGTGTTGATCGAACTTATGGGAGTTATTATAGGTCCCCTTTGACCTATTTGGATGCATTACAAGTTTTGAATTATGGCACAAAGCGTGTTTGTTTGAATCTTGAGCCAACAAGTTATTGTACTGCATATTTCACCTAATTAGGCTGACCTAATTGATGTTGTAAAGTGTTTGTGGATGTAATGGGTATACATGTAAGATAATTTTCAATTTTGATTTGAGTATGCATGCAATGTAATGTGAAGTGTGCAAATATAGTGCGAATGTGATGCAAATATAAAGAAGAGTAAAGTGTGGAAGTGGTGTAGTATGAAGTGTGTTGATTAACTATTTTGAACTCTACTAGAACTGTATCTCCTACATATTATAGATGCATTGTTAGCAATTCAAATATTGGAAGTGAGCCACCCCTCTTTTCTATTTCTCTTATTCTTCGAACAATGAGTCCTTTGAATAGTGAGTCCAAAAGGTAGTGAGCCATTTTGTAATTTTTTATGACCGGAACTATAATATATTATGAGTTAATCCTCACCATGGTTTTTCCATTTTTGGGTTTTCCATGTAAAAATTTGGTGTTCATGTGTTATGTTCTTTGATGATTACTTTCATGGTTCCTTTCCTTACTAAAAATTGAATATGATGTTTCAAATGGATATTTAAATGTTTAAGTGGTTTCAAAGAATACTAATTCACCTCCCCTCTTAGTATTTTAGGTGTTCAACAATTGGTATCAGAGCCTGGTTCCTTGGAAGAAGCTTAACCACCCGAGGAAGATCTTGGAGGTTGAACATCCTACTCCAAAATTAATTCCTATGGTTGGATTCACTGAAGAAGATTGCATGGTTGATATGAATGGAGAACTAAAATTAGCCCTTGAAGATCTAGAAATAACTGAAAGTGAGAATAGAGATCTGAAATAAAATGTCAAGGAAGCAGATGAATGCATCTAAAAATTGAGGGAGGAAATCAAGAAGTTCAAATAAATACATAAGGAGGTTAATGAATAGTTGAAGCAATCAAATGAGACAATCACCAACCTAAAAGTACAAGTTGAAGAAGAACAAAGAGTTGAAAAAAACCTGAATGACAAATTGAAAAGAAAATCTACAGAATGTTCAAGACTTAAAGAAGAGGTTGTGACTTTGAGATTAGATCTAGAGAAAGAGAAGAATCAAGAAGATAAATTCAAGAAGAGCTCTATAATACATGATGAAATGATTGCAAATCAAAATAATTATAAAGACAAAGGAGGATTAGGGTTTGAAAAAGGAGAAAGTTCAAAAGTAGATCATACACCAAGTACTGAAAAGAAGAAAAATGAACAAAAGAAGATTGAGGACAAAAAGAACAATGGAAAGCAGGTCTAAAATCAGAGGGAAAACTTCAAGAGACCACCTTCCAGACAACCAAATGAACAAAGGTAGTCATATTTTAATGGTTACTAATATTCTTGCAATAAATTTGGACATAGAGCTAAATAATGTAGAAGTAAAATGAATTAGAATGTTCAATTTTTTCCCGATCAGTGCTTTACATGCAATATGTTTGGTCATAAGGCTAGTGAATGCATAAATCAGATGATGAATGGTTACAATAATAACATGAGGTTTCAATCTTTCAATGACTATTGTTATACTTGCAATGGATTTGGGAGAAAGGCTAATGTATATAGATCTAGAATTGGTGGAAGTAAGCTTGCTCAAAATGTTGTTATATGTCACAAATACAATAAACCTAGAAATACAGCTAAGTTTTATAGAAGAAAGAATGTGAAGGTTGATCCAATAAAGAAGAATGATCTAGTGAATAAGGTCAATCCTGTAGAGATGAATAATATATGGAAAAAGAAAGAGTATAATGAGGTTAGGACTGATTATGTGCCAATTTTTGGTGTAGATGCTTCCTCTAGAAACTAAATGAAGAGCTTTGGTTCAGGGAGAGTTTTAACTAACAATCATTAAGCCCTTTCCAAAGATAGGGTGTTGATGCTTTCAACACATTGATATAATGTGTAGGTTGACATGCTTGACCTATTGATGAAAACACCAGTGGAAAATCTTTTGTTATGAAGATTTACGGAGAGTTTGAAGGTGACTATGTCATTATAGTTAGGGTTCATCAACTTTTGACCTAACTTCAAATCAATGCAATTAATGTGTTTTAGGTCATCCAAAATATTTTATAAGCGATATCACATATTTTTTAAGTCATTTAAAATCATACATTCGAGGAGAGAAGAGTAGAGAAGGAGTGAAGTGAAGTAATTTAGAATTCATGTATGAAACCCTAATCGATAGAAATTCAAAAGGTATTTACAAATTTATACTTTTCCCTAAGTTTAAAAAGTGTTTTAAGAGTATTGAAAGATGTATACTCCACAAGTTATCAAGGTTGTAGATCTTCCTCGACCTAAATTTAAGAGGCACCTTGATAAGTCATTGATGATGGATCTGGATGGTGCATTTTCAAGTGTCCCATATGGTTTGTTGCATACATAAGATGTTAGGATTTACATTCATGCAAAATTGGAAGAGTATAACCACTCTTTAAGCTAGGAGAAGTATGGGTTAAAGAGATTACTAGAGATGACTTTGAATTGAAACATGAGTTCGAGAGTTTGATGGAGAAGAAGCTCAGTGTCTAGAATAATTTCCCCATATTTTGTTAATGTTGATGAGTGGATTAGATATACATTAAGAAAGATTCATGATAGGATAATCTAGTTGGATATACTACATATTATTAATAAGGAGGTGATTAGGGTTGTAACAAGATTATGTTCAAACATACTAGTTCCAACACTCATCTATGAAAATGAAGTCGTGATGAAGCTAACAGGTACCAAATTTGATAAGAGAGCCTTAACTGTCAAAGACATTAAATAACCTGTAGTAAAATATGCATCAATGATGATTGGGTACAACATATTCTTCACAAACAAAGAGAACTCTATGTCGATAACTACAATTCATATTGCATATGAGATGGTAAAGAAGGTAGAAAATTATGATCTTTGTGAATTGATTAGATCACAACTGTTAAAAAACCTGTAGAAGACCAAGGACTCCCAGTAACCCTTCTGATTTGGGAATTTGATCATTGTTTTTCTATTTTACTTTATAAATGAGGTCCTCCAAACCAAGAATGTTGTATGGTTGAAGGAAATACAAGTGGCTATTCAAATTAGATGCAGAAACTCGAAAGAAAGCTTAATGGGGATTCTTCAAAATATTCCAGGAGAATACATGCAAGCAGAGAAAGGATTTTGAAGAGTGTGGTGGAGAAGTATCACATCAACAGTAATTGAATATTCATCACATTAATCATTAAACATTCATTAATTACCATTTATTATTCATTAAATATCATATACTATTTATTATCTTTATCATTTATCGCACCATTATTAATAATCTCTATTTATCCACATAGCACACCGCAACATAAATGTATTAAAAAATATTCTTATTTGCACCAAAACTTGCTCCACCTCCCATATGACCAATGTTCTAGTGTTCATATGTCCTATCTAGAAACATGAAACTAAAATCAACTCCACTTTTGCTTCAATTGAATTCTCCACCATCTTCAATAGGCCATGAAATTTGAGAGCATGCATTATGGAATCCATGTGCAAAGAACATGAGTTAGTAGACCTTGATTCATAAATGGCATAGAATAACCACTAGTTATTTTTGCAACACCCTTATGCACTGACACTACTATATTCCACATTACAATACTCATATCTTGCATGAAACATTCTACAATATCCATATGTATACATGTATCTCCTTCATGTTTGTCCAACACTATCTATATATTTATTTTCCCTATTAAATAATATATCTTTCTAATCCCAATCCAAATCTTGTTGATCTTCCATATCCCTTCCCTCTTGTACCAATAGTGCTAAAATGTAGTCCCAAAGCTTCAAATTTTAAACCATCTCTTACAATTTATCTTAGACATTCATTATTATTATAGCATGCAATTGAAGTAATCTATTATTTGCCAAACCTTCCTCCCACAACATTGCCTTCACCATCCTCATGTTGATTAAGGTGTTGTAATTGAAAATATTTCACAATCTCATCTAATATTAGACCTTTCCTCAAAGGATCTCATGATTTGAAATTAGTTACCATTGTAAGACATATACCAATGCTAAAGCACTAAAGACATGCAAATCATATACACTCTTTCTAGCACAATATAATAACACTTAAAGCCACTACGAGCCTGAGCCACCACTGTTCACCATCCACAAAACAAGCCACACTCGTCGTAGATTTCCTTATCCTTGATTATAATATCACTTTGATATTGCCAATCATACTTGACTATACTTTCTAAGAGAGAAATAAGTTTTTGATGCACCAAATTCTCTAGAAGTTTAGCTACTCTATTTTTCTCCCAATAGAAATGGAATTTTTATAGGATTTTAGTTTCTCTTTACACAATATAATTTTTCTCATAGAGGATTGCATCCCTAAAAGAAGCACGTTGATCACTCAACAAAATTGGTAGTTTCATTGTCCAAATATTGAGAGCCATCTAAAATCAAAATTTCATTTGTGTCTTTAACCACAAAGCCTAGGTGGTACCCCTAGTACATTATTTTGATCACCTTCTATGACACCATGAAAGTTGAGTTTAACTCCTATCAAAGATTTTAACCATTTAAGAAGCTTAAAATTTTGTTTTACTTCTCCCAACCTTTTAATGAGATTAGTAGAAAATTTATTATTATTATTATGTAGTACAAAAATCCTATAAATAAAAGGAGTTAAATCTATTCTTTAAATTCTTCTCAAATCAAAACATATTTTTCTTAAGCTTTGTGACATTGCTTTCTAAAATCTTGTGATATTTAGTGAGCTAAGGGCTAATATTGACTAAATATTAAAAATATCTAGAACATTGAAATATAATGTTTCTGGTTAAAAAACATAGTTTTTGAAAGGGCCCTGATCCTTTTTACAAAGAGAAAGATATAGCGATCAACACAACAAAACAACAAGGAACCAACAAGGAACAACAACAAGACAGAACATAACGACAACCAAACATAACTAACAGAGCTACCGAAAACAAAGCATAACAAAGCAACCGACCAACCAGCTCAAGGTGGTTTAAAAAGTTGTTCCAAAGATTTTTGTTGTATCCTTATACATAGGTTCTTCTCCACAAATCTTTTCATCTCTTTTTTTTACAAACAGAAGAAATATAATATTAAACATATAAATAAATAGATAATTTTAATACCATCCACAAAATTAAAATGGTGGAATCTATATATGATCCAAAACTTTTATGAATCCAAAAACACGTATAAATTATAGAAAACTCATACCTACTAATAAAATCTAAATAAATAATTTTTCTTTTTAAAAACCATGTACAAAATAAAACAATTTATAATACCAAAATGATGAGATCAGTCCATATCTGGGATAGACATTAAAAAAGGAAGGAAATTCAAACAGGAGAGTGATTGGAATGAAAGACATTGAGACACCCAATATCATAATATTATTCTATTTTAAAGCTAATATGTGGAAGATCAATAAATAGTTTTCCATCTTATTTGTTGGGGTTATTTTAAAACAATCAGCACCACCATGGATCCTTCGCTGCTATTTCGTTCCACGCGTTTTTATGACGGAAACTTGAATTTTCAAACATACAGTGGGAATACATGAAATAATTTGTGGCGAGCAATCCTTCAATAGATACGTTCAGCAGTGCCACAGCTGGATGAAAGCGGCTGCCTAATTAAACCAAAAAATCCAGTTGATATTTGAACTGATATTTAGCCGTAGTCACAAAATTTTCACATTCTAAGATATTTTTGGATTTTGGATTTTGACTTTCTCAAATTTGGAATCAAATTTTATGATTCGTTATCAAAATTAGCGGAGGGATAGAGGATTCTTATTGTCTCAAGTTATCTTTTCGCTTTGAAATAGTGCTTTGCATGAGATGCATACATGCTTGTCTTTCCTTTTTTCATTGAGAGAATTGAAGAATGCATAAATTGTGAAGTTTTCTTTTAGAAGATAGGTAAGAGATTTGGTGAACGATATGGATTTTTTCATAGATAGTTTGGGCTTTTCATTTGGGAAATTATACGCTTTTGAGGGTCATGAGACAACTTGATGGAGCAATGGATTGTTGTCCAATAATTTAGGGGATTTGTGGTTCAGGAGTTTGGGGAGGTGGCAATTCGAGAACTCGAGAATTCATCTTGGGAGATACACCCTTCTGAGGGTTACCATGCAACTTGATGGAGTTCCACTTAATTCAAGATTTGTTTCTTAAAAAAAAGTATTCTCAAGAATGTAAATTTATTTTGTGTAATCAACATGTTTTGTTTTGGGGTAATTTTGTAAGAACAATGTAATAAGGGGGGATATTAGCATAACTTATTACATTATCTAATAAGTAAGTAACCACACAACGGTTATGCAAAGGTTACACAGTTACAATTACTCCTCAACTATATACCTCCTTGTATAAATGCATCTTCAGTTCATCGAATAAGATGTCAAACATTTACCTTTAATAAATTAAATAAATTTACACCTTAAGATTAATAATTTTTTAGTATAACCAATTCTTAATAAACTACTTTATTTCTCTCAATATTTATCCATATAAAATTTCTCATAACACCTTCTAACACATAAAAAATATTATATTACATTGAATATCATATATTAATATTGAAAAATAATACATTAACATTAATTTTAATATACAAAAATTATACTTTATTATTTTCAATAGTAAATAAAAAAACATAATTATTTGAAAATACAACCTTTTGAATTACCATTATAGAAAGTAAGACATCATTGACACCTTTGGCAATTTATTTAACCTTCCCTATCCTCTTATGTTAGATTCAATATATTTTGTAAAAGTATCAATTTATTAAACTACTCTTTTCACCATGATTATGTTCTCATGATAAAATATAACAATCTCTTAGATAAAATTCATTTTTAGAAAATGTTAGTGTATTGTTCAATTTAATAAAATAATTAATATTTAATTAATAATGATCTAATTATTGTTGAATATAATTTGCAGAATTAAGTGAAAAAGAAATTGCAGAAAATAAAAGATTAACAACAATCACAAAACAAGAACACCGGATTTATCGTGGTTCACCATTAATTTAATGGTTACGTCCACACTCAGGGATTATCTCTTATTATTATCAAATTCTGAATTAATTACATACTTAGCCAGCAGCTGTATTTATAAATCAATCTCCACTCCAATAATTGGAAAAATCCATTCGAAACAGACAACTTCTAAATTGGAAAACACATGCCAATAGAAGTTATTTCAAAGAAAGAAACTGTTTCAAATTGTGAGAGAAACTTGCTAATTTGGGCTTCACAGAACCCAACAATCTCCCACTTAAAGACCAAATTGCTGCTAAGAGATATCCCCTCTATTTCCAATCATTACTTTGAAAACTCCACAGGCCTATCCCTAGGCCTGCCAATCTTAAGCATCTTATCAAATTGCTCATCCGCCCCTTCATAGATTCCCGTATCAGCATCTTCTAAATCAACCTTCCAATGCTCTGCTTCCAATTTTGCAGTCATGTACCCTATGCTAGCAACGGTGACTTATGCCTGGATATCAAAGTTCTTTGGTGATAAAAGGTAAATAAAAATTAAAAAACAGAAAATCAAGAACAAAACAATTTGAACAATTCCACCAAATTCACTGCCAACTTTGACAACAGTCTTCTTAAATTTAGCTGCACCATCTTTCATATTGGTTGACATATTTCCAAATGTACAAGTGTTGCTACCAGCACCATTACAAACTGATTCCAAACTTTCACTCTGATCACCATTACAAACGGTCTCATCTTTGATCACCTTCAAATTGTCACTATCACCGCCATTAATTTCATTTGCCCCAGGTTCTATGGCATCAATCTGCTCACCATCATCTAACTGATCCCCAAAACTGTCACTGTCAAACATACTAAGAAAATTATTAATAATAGAATCAGTTTCAGCATCTAATTGATCCAAAGACCTTTGCTTGGTAGTCAATAATGATGAATCTGAAGTAGGATGAACAACTCCCACTTCAGGTGACTCTCTATGACATACAAGGTGCCTAATTTGCTACCCCTTGCAATTACCAAGGCCCCCTTTTTAACCTTGCATTTATTTGATTCAAAACTAATCTCACAACCTTGAGAACCCAATTGTCCAGCCGAGATTACATTTTGTTTAAGCTAGGGAACATATTTAACATCATGTAACAACCAAGTATAACCATTTTTCAATTTTAATGAAATATCCCCTTTTCCAACAACATCACAAGATTCATTGTTACCAAGAAAAACCTTACCAAAATCACCGCTTTGCAGATTTTTGAAATACTCCTTGCATGGAGTGACATGAAAGGATGAACCTGAATCAAGCACCCAAACATTAGTTGGAATTTCTTCTTCGGTTAAAATAAGAACATCTGCATCTTCTTGATATGCTGTGTTGGCTTCATTATTGATCACATTATCTTGTGCCTTTTTATAGTTCCAATAGTTCTTTTTTATGTGACCCGGTTTGCCACAAAACCAACAATCATTGTTTCTTCCCCTGGACTTCGATCTTCCTTTGTTGCTATTTCTGCCTTTATCTTGACCCCTTCCTCTATTGTCAATACTTACAGCAGTCAAGGCATCACCGGATGAGGGCTCTTGATTTTTCCTCCTCATGTTTTCACTGAGAAGTGTGGCTGCAACGTCATCGAATTTCAATTTGCTTTTGGTAGCCACCGAAGTGCTCACTGCCATCACCACACCTTCCCAACTATTTGGTAAAGAACACAGTAATAAAATAGCTTTGATTTCATCATCCAAATTAATGCCTACATAAATCAACTGGGTGACTAATGTATTAAATTCATTTAAATGATTTGACATAATCCCTCCTCGCATTTTTAAATTATACATTTTTTTCATAATAAATACCTTATTAGAAGCAGATGCCATCTCATACATTGAAGACAGTTTGTCCCACAACTCCTGTGTAGTCTTCTCTGTAGAGACATTAAATAAAACATTACTGGACAATGAAAGGAAAATTGTAGCTCTTGCCTTTTTGTCCAACTTCTCCCAATCTTCATCAGATAAAGATCCTTGCCCTTTGGCTTTGCCAGCCAATGCATTCGAAAGGTCTTGCTTGATAAGCAATGATTCCATCTGCACTTTCCAGAGACTGAAATTTTGTCCTGCAAACTTTTCTATTTTCCACTTGTCTACATCTTCCATGGCTGTAGAAGTTCTTCACAATTTCCTGCACCAAATTTCTCCAACCTGCTCTGATACCAATTGTTGAATATAATTTGCAGAATTAAGTGAAAAAGAAATTGCAGAAAATAAAAGATTAACAACAATCACAAAACAAGAACACCAGATTTATCGTGGTTCACCATTAATTTAATGGCTGCGTCCACACTCAGGGATTATCTCTTATTATTATCAAATTCTGAATTAATTACATACTCAGCCAACAACTGTATTTATAAATCCATCTCCACTCCAATAATTGGAAAAATCCATTCGAAATAGACAACTTCTAAATTGGCAAACACATGCCAATAGAAGTTATTTCAAAGAAAGAAACTATTTCAAATTGTGAGAGAAACTTGCTAATTTGGGCTTCACAGAACCCAACAATTATGTGTATAAATATTGAATGTTTTCATAATGAATTCTCTCCATAATTTAATTTATTGATTGATAAGTATAATGTAATTAATATTTATTAATTAGTTAATTTTATTTATATTAATCAATTAAAGAAAAAATTGTCTTTTGTTTTTTAATATTATTGAATCAAAAATTTATTTATTTTATTACAAGTTACATATACACTTAGAAAATATTAACAATGAATTGTATACATTGCAATACATAAATGATAAGTATCTTAAATATCAAGCATTCATTATGAATATGAATATGATAATAATGAGACTCATGAAAATGTATTGAACTATTTTTATTTTCATTCCACGTTTATCAAATAAAAAATACCATCTTTAACATCACAAGCGCCACCTGTCATGTGAAAAAAGTTTACTAGGTGCATTGCAGTTTATAGGGGGACGGATATCCGATCGATTCCTACAGTCTTTAAAAAAAAAAAGAAAAAGAAGAAAAAGGAAAAAAGAAAAAAGATAGTTACCAAATTTAATATCTTTTTTATTTTATAAAGATAGTGTAGACACTAAAAGTATTCTTCTTAACATCAACATTAATTGAATATTCATCACATTAATCATTTCTAATTCATTGATTATGCTTTATTATTCATTAAATATCATATATCATTTATTATCTTTATCATTTATCGCACCATTATTACTATTCTCCATTTATCCACATAGCACACCACAACATAAATATATTAAAAAATATTCTTATTCGCACCAAAACTTGCTCCACCTCCCATATGACCAATGTTCTAGTGTTCATGTCATATTGTAGACATCTAAATATGAAACTAAAATCAACTCCACTTTTTCGTCAAGTGAATTCTCCACCATCTTCAATAGGCAATGAAATTTGAGAGCATGCACTATGAAATCTATGTGCAAAGAACATGAGTTAGTAGACCTTGATTCATAAATGACATAGAATAACCACTAGTTATTTTTGCAACACCCTTATGCACCGACACTACTATATTCCACATTACAATACTCATATCTTGCATGAAACATTCTACAATATCCATAACATGAGAGCATGCAAAGAACATGCACTATGAAATCTATGTGCAAAGAACATGAGTTAGTAGACCTTGATTAATAAATGACATAGAATAACCACTAGTTATTTTTGCAACACCCTTATGCACCGACACTACTATATTCCACATTACAATACTATATTCCACATTACAATACTCATACCTTGCATGAAACATTCTACAATATCCATAAGTATATGTATCTCCTTCATGTTTGTCCATCACCATCTATATATTTATTTTCCCTATTCAATGTGATATCTTTCTAATCCCAATCCAAATCTTGTAGATCTTCCATATCCCTTCCCTCTTGTACTGATAGTGCTAAATTTTGTCACATAGCTTCAAATTTTAAACCATATTTTATAATTTATCTTAGAATGTATTCACTATTATTGTAGCATGCAATTGAAGTAATCCATTTTCTTCCAAACCCTCCTCCCATAATATTTCCTTCACCATGCTCATGTTGACTAAGGTGTTGTAATTGAAAATATTTCATAGTGTCAACTAATATTGGACCTCGCCTCAAAGGATCTTATGATTTGAAATCACTTACCATTTTAAGACATATACCAGTGCCAAAGCACTAAAGACATGCAAACAATAGACACTCTTGCTAGCACAATCTAATAACACTTGCAGCCACCGCTAGCCACCATTATTCACCATCCACAAAACAAGCCACACTCCTTGTAGTTTCCCTTATCCTTGGTTATAATATCACTTTGATATTGTCAGTCGTACTTGACCATACTTTCAGAGAGAAATAAGTTTGTGATGTACCAATATTGGTAGAAGTTTAGCTACTCTATTTTTCTCCCCAATAGAAATGGATTTTTTTTTATAGGATTTTAGTCTCTCTTTACACATTAGAATTTATCTCATAGAGGATTGCATCCCTAAAAGAAGTGTTGATCTCTCAACACAGTTGTTAGTTTTGTTGTCCAAATATTGAGAGCCATCTAAAAGAAAATTTTCGTTTGTCTTTCTAACCATAAAACCTACCCTTGCATTACTTGGATCACCTTTTGTGAAACCATAAAAATTGAGTTTTATGTTAGAGTAATTGGGTATTTACTTTATTAATTAAACAATATTTGTTTAATTACGTAAAGTTCCCTTTTACCTCTTTTCATTTAAGCTAACATTAGGTGCATAATAATTAATTACTTTATTAATTATTATTGTGCAAGTCTAGGGTTTTCCTTTTTAGGGTTTTCATCTATATATAGTTGAAAACTATCTTTTGTATCATTAATTCATTTTACATTTTGTGTGAATTCATGGCTCCACATTCTTGAGCATTTCCTTTGCTGCTTCTCTTTGTTTCTCCTTGTAACAGGTTATTTGTTTGCAAAGATCTTTTGGGCTTCTGTGGTGTTATATCTTCTCAACTCCAACATGGTATCAGAGCTTCAGATTTGCAGCTGCTTGTTCTTGTTTTGAAGATTTTTGGAGCTACAAGGGTTTGTTGCAAGCCGTTTTTTATTGGAGCCGTTATCATTTTTGCTTCAAAAATTCAGTTTTCACTCATTTGCATGAAAAATAATTTTTAGGTTTTGTAGCCAGTGTCGAAATCTAAACTGGATATCTTTTAGATTTTGCATATCTTGCACAGATCTGGAGAAAATAACTGTTGAAAAAACGGCGCGCGTCATTTTTCTCCTGGCTGAAAGTAAAAAAAAATCATTTTCTCATATTCTGCTTGTTGGATCAAGAAACGATTTCTGGGTTTTGTTTCTAGCATCAAAATATTTCTGGGTTTTTATTTTTGTCTACAAATAGTGAGTAGATTTTCCAGAAATCGAGTTAGAAATAAACATTTTTTGTTAGAAAAATTGTTTTCTGCAAGCTAAATTCAGTTTTTGAAAAATTCATAACTTTTGGCCACGGTGTCCGTTTTGCGCAAACGAATAGGCGTTGGAAATGTGTTACAATGCTCTTTCCAGATCTACAGTCTATTTTATCAGAATATTTACCAGGTATTTTTTATTCAGCTTTGTGTGGTTTTACACTTTGCTCACTTACTTGGTCATCTTGGCTCCTACATGGGGTTTGTTTGCGTTGGATGGATTATGTTGATATGTTTTATCATTGCTGAGATCATTAGTCTCTAAATTTTTTCATTTGAAGAGTTATCATGGGTTTCTCTACTCACCTTTCAGTTGTTCTTCTGGAACGGGATAATTATGAGTCATGGACAAAAGGTATACTTACACATTGTAGGTGGCTTAATATTTTGCCTTATTTGTATGATCTCATACCTGAACCAACAACTTTAGAGGGCAGATTAGCATGGGATATTATTAGAAATCACATTGCAGGAGTTATATTGTCTAGTGTTGATCATGACACTGTGTTGGTTATATTAGACATTGATTGTCCTCACCCTCTTTGAACACGTTTTTGGGAGATCTATGGAGACCCTATTCTATCTCCATTCCCAGAGGATCCCACTTCAGATTGTCTCATACCCATTGCTTGGCAAGAGAATATACCATTTGATCATGATACTTTAGAGGAGTTTGAATATTTAGACACCCTTACATATTCCGATGGATCAGAGGTTTGTCTCACAGTTCCTACTCTTCAGACCGAGACTTCATCAGCATCTCTTATTGTTCTTGATTCAGTACAGCAGAGAATCATACATCTTCCAGACATAGCTACTTTGGACTCTTATGTTGTAGACATATCTTTCTTGTTTGTTGAGTCCTATATTGCAGATTTGGAGGATTATTTTGAGGACATTCATCTCCTCTACCTTGACAGTCAGGTTATCACTGTTTGCCCACCATTATCCGTGCATTCAGAGGTTGCATTTCAGTATTCTCCACATCAGTTTGGATTTGACATTATTTGTTTCAGTTCAGACAGTGAGACTCTTTAGCATCCTATTATGACACACATCTTGAGACAGATTGGTTCATCATTCTTCACAGGGTTTCTTCGACACAGGTCCATGGATCCGTTTCTTCCCAAGGGGAGGAATATCATTTTCCGCTTCAGGATCTCCTTTTGGATTCTACATCAGACATCTACCATTGTTACAGGAGTTTCTTCATTGTGGAGGGGCCTTCTTCTCTCTTTCTATCTCTCCTATGGAGATCATTGTACATGTACTTATATGATAGAAGTTGTCTATGGAGGGTATCATGTTATCCACCTCCTATCCTACTTTCATTAGTGCATTGCATTCCTTCCTTACATTCTATTTTGGAGAGGAGTTTTGTTCCCACTGAGTTTTCTTCTTTACCCCATTTTATTTAGTTTGCATTGATTTTGTACATGGGTACCTGATCTGGCCTTGTTGCCAGGACCCATTTCTTTTGCTTTCAGTAGCTTCTTCTAGGTTTTAGCTTCTCCCTATGTCTATCTTAAAGGGGGGTGTTAGAGTAATTGGGTATTTACTTTATTAATTAAACAATATTTGTTTAATTACGTAAAGTTCCCTTTTACCTCTTTTCACTTAAGCTAACATTAGGTGCATAATAATTAATTATTATTGTGCAAGTCTAGGGTTTTCCTTTTTAGGGTTTTCATCTATATATAGTTGAAAACTATCTTTTGTATCATTAATTCATTTTACATTTTGTGTGAATTTATGGCTTCACATTCTTGAGCATTTCCTTTGTTGCTTCTTTTTGCTTCTCCTTGTAACAGGTTATTTGCTTACAAAGATCTTTTGGGCTTCTGTGGTGTTGTATCTTCTCAACTCCAACATTTTACTCCTATCAAAGGTTTTAACCATTTAAGAAGCTTACACTTTTGTTTTACTTCTCCTAACCTTTTAATGAGTCTAGTACATAAGTTATTGTTATTATGTACAAAAGTCCTATAAATAAATGGAGTTAAATCTATTCTTAGAATTGTTCTCAATTCAATACATATTTCCGTAAGTCTTGTGACATCACTTTCTAAAATCTTGTGATATTTAATGAGCTCATAACTAATATTACCTAAATATAAAAAATATCTAGAATATTAAAATAAAATGTTCGATAGATAAATGAATAGAAGATTTTAATACCATCCACAAAATTAATATAATGGAATATAAATCTAATCCAAAACAACACACATTTAAATCTATGGGTGAAGTTGAAAGGTTCAGAATGAGCCCACCAGAGATCAAGTCTTGGTGAGTGCAAAGCCCCGACGCCTAAAAAAGGATGAGACCGGGATCGTACCCCAGACGGATTTTGGTGGAATGGATACCCCTCAGACCTCGGCTGCTAAGCTAAAGGGGACCCCCTCGGAAATATCTCCAACAAAAAAAAAACACTTATAAATTGTAAAAAACTCATAATTACTAATAATAAAATCTAAATAAAAAAATATTATTTAAAAACCATTTCCAAAACAAAACAATTTATAATACCAAAATGATGAGATCGAGTCCGTATCTGGGATGACATTAAAAATGGAAGGAAAATTCAAATAGGAGAGTGATTGGAATGAAAGACATTGAGACACCCAATTTGATAATATTATTAAATAATTTTCCATCCTATTTGTTGGGGTTATTTTAAAACAATAACACCACCATGGATCCTTCGCCGCTATTTCGTTTCACGCGTTTTCATGGACGGAAACTTGAATTTTCAAACATACAGTGGGAATACATGAAATAATTTGTGGCGAGCAGTCCTTCAATAGATACGTTCGAATCAACAGTAGCACAGCTGGATGAAAGCGGCTGCCTAATTGAACCAAAAACTCGAGTTGATATTTGAACTGATATTTAGCCGTAGTCACACAAAATTTTCACATTCTATGATATTTTTGGATTTGACTTTCTCAAATTTTCTTTAATGTTTCCAATCAAATTTTATGATACATCATCAAAAATATAAAAGAAAAGAAGAGATTATGAAAATTCAGAAAGAAAGGGGAGTTTAGACTATTCTTCTTTTAGTTTTTATTTTCTGATATTTATCATAAAATTTAATTCAATGATCCAAAATATCAATAAACAAATCTCACACAATTAAATCCGATAACATCTCAGATCGATATTTAACCTCCATAAATATACATAAGACACTTGAAATCAGTCAGAGAATTTATGGTGTTATTGATTATTACAGTGTACCCAAGAACACTTTTTCTAATTGAGAAGCTGTGCTTCGCGGAAGCAACCTGCAATAAAGCGTACATAATTCCTAGTCTCAAGTCATATTAGTTCTCACAGAAGAAATACATTGGGCTTTGCAGGTACTGCAAATTTACAATTGAGTATAAAAAAATGGGGTCTAAAAGCCATCTAGTTGGTGGTTATTTGGGGTGGATAAGAAGACGGAGGGGCTCCACAAATCAGCCCAGGGATTTTTGTCCTTCCCAGTGGACAAGGGGCCATCGTTGCGGAAATCCAAGGACAACTTTGGCATCTCAACTACTTTACTTTTCTGAGTATCCGCCGAGGGAAAAATAGAATCCAAGCCGCAACAGTCTATAGAAGTAGAGTTGATCATAGCCATCAAGCTCGAAAATCCTTCCACGCTTCTCTTTCCATCGTCTGCGAATGCTTGGAAGATGGGGTCAATGTAGCCCCCATAAACTGTGGATTCCATCATACTGTTGAGCTCTAAGTCCAGAGGAGAGCAGCAACCTTGCGAGGAGGTTACGTCACTGTGCGTGTAGGTGGTATTAGTATTATCATCCAACGAGCTGCTTGGCTGGGACTGCTTCTTCGAAGAAATTTGCTGCTTATTAGCTTGAATTTCACAGCTCGTTTGTCTGGAGGAAACAAAAGTGTCTTCTGCTTTGCTGTTGAAATCCTCCTCCATTGAAGTGTCTTGCGCCTGGCTGATTGCTTTTTGCTCCAGCCACTTCAGAGGAGTTGCCTTTCTGTAGATTCGACACAGCACTACTTCCTTCTGCAAAACGAAATTCAAGCATATATATTAGAAAAAAAGACAATCTTGCATTGAATCTCAACCCAAAACATAATCAGAATCAATTGTAATTAATCAATTATAAATTTTTAATTGCATCAAGTTTCCAGAATCTATGATCAATAAACGTAGAGATTTTTGAATTCTATGATCAATAAGCGTAGAGATTTTTAAATTGTAACTGTATAATTTTTTTTAAATCAATACAAAAATTACACAATTACAATCCAGAAATCTCTATTCTTATATTTACACAATTGCAATCCAGAAATCTATGTGCTTATATTTAAGATTTCAGAAGCAATTGGCGGGTGTTAAGATTCTGGGTCAACTCACCCTGTATCTCTCGTTCGAATCGAGCATTCTGTACTCGTTCATAATCCAATCAGTTTTCTCACCCCGTGGGGCTCGGCCTCTGTAAAACACGAGAGTCTTCTTCAGGCCAAGCGCCTTCCCGTGTTCGTCACGGACATGCCTGTCTGAGCCCGTAGCCTTCCAGTAGCCGCAGGCCGTAATACGGCTGGGCCGCCCTCCATTCTGGCACTTCTTATCTCTCGGAACAAAGAAGAACAGTTCCCTTTCGCCCGAACGGCCCAAACCTGCAAAGCCAAAAAAAAGACACACATATAAATTTCACTCTAACCAAATTCAACCCAAATTTCGCAGACTCCGTGTAACAACTCTTACATCAATATAAACTGTTAAAAATCCTAAATTTAACCCAACAGCACATACTTGGCAAATCCCAGGGATCGTATTGATACAGCTCAAGAACACCTATATAACTGAAGCTATGAAGCTTCCCCTGGACCATTTTCTTCAGGTAAAACCCCACCAACTCTTGCTCTGTGGGGTGGAACCTGAAGCCAGGAAGTTCAAATTCCCCCGTCTCCTTCCCCTTTTGCTCTGCAGCCCCCATTTCTGTTTTCATATCGGCAAGCTTCTACAAGTTTCTTATCACTGCAGATGCACAAATAAAATGTCACACATATGTCCTATATATACATCCAATTGCTGGGTAAATCGGGTTCTCTTCCTGGTTTAAAACAAAGTAAAAGTTAATGGATTGACCCAGTTTGCAGCGATGAAACGACAGAGAAGTAACTATCATGGGGTGGGCCACTTCACGCGGTTATCGGATGAGGTAAGGTGACCAAACAACCATTATATAAAGTTGAACTTGACCGATCCGTCCACAGTACTTTTTATGCCGCGTTAATGGAGTCAATAGAAAAAATTGCCCCAGGGATCGTGGCATTGTTGTAAGTGGAATGAATTCGGGTCTTTTATCGAAGTCATTATAGACTTTCTGAAGTCTCCTCTAATACGAGTTAAAAGTCGCTCTGGACTCTCGAAGTCTAATTATCCACATCCGAACTTGAAAGGAAGCACACCCAGAGCATCCCGACAAGTTCTGTCATTTGATTTTAAAAAATAAATATAAAATCCTTAAAATCAATTAAAAGAAGAAGAAATCATTAAATTCAATAAAAAACCAAAGAAATAGGCCTTAGTGATTCAAGAGAGTGTCTATATGCCGCTACAAAGCAAAGACTTCGCCCTTGACTTAACTCCTTCTAAGCATAATAATATTTAAGCTACAAAAATTAATGGTTTAATATAAGAGTTTAATAATGAATGAAATATTAAATATTAAAAGTCTAGATGCTTTAATATTTTAAACTAAGTGATCATGACATTTTTCATTCCATATAATAAAAACAAATCTCTCAAAAATAGTTTATAATATTTTATTTAATAGTGTTATTCATTTTTAGGCATTTCAAGGTTCTAATTGTTTAGTAAAATTAAAGGTATTAGCTTAAAATTATGGTAGTTTTATAGTGATATTGATTGTGAGTATATATGACTTATAAAATATAATGTATTTTACAAGATTTATTAATAACGAAACAATTTAGAAGGAAAAAAAACTTATCATCATTTCATGTTCTCAATATTATGAACATGCCTCCAAAATTGCAACTTTGAAACTTGTGTAAAAAATATGAAGTAAATTATAAAAAGAGAATAATCTAAAGGAATCAAATTATTGGGATAATAATAAGTGGATCATCAAGTATACATCTAAAAAGGAATGTGAAGAAAATAGCCTACTCCATGACATCCATGAAAAAATGACACGAGTATGCCTCACTTGAATGAAAGGCCTCACCAAGGTAGTATAGAATGATATATGATATATTAGAAAAAGCTAACTTAGTCAATTGTCTTCTAATATAAGACCTCGAAGAAAAGAAGCGAGTCATATATGGAGAAATTACTTCTAATATCATCTTGAACTATCTCTTGAAAGTGTAGATGAACTTACGTTTACATTCACTCTATGTTATATCCCATACACACAAAGACAATTATCTAAGAAGTGCTAGGATAGTGTGATATTTAATTGCAATCCTAATGTACAGTGTATACATGTCATATCTCCAAACATATTGGAGATGGTACATGAATGCCTTCTTAGGTGGATGTGAGAATATTAATTAATTATTCTCCTAATTGACTTGGATATCCATTGTAGTAGTATTCATCCTAAGGTGGCCCTCCTAGTAAAGAAAAAACTTTAAAATTTGCTAGATGTTGGATTTATTTAGCCTATCAACTATCTAGAGTGGGTATGAAATGTAGTCCTAGTGAGCAAGAAAACCAAATGAATCAAGGTATGTACAAACTTCAAGGATATCAATAAAGGTTTCTCTAAAGATGGTTTTACACTTGCAAGTATTGATATGATCATATATCTGACAACTAGTAATGGGATGTTATCCCTTATAGATGATTTTTTAGGACATAACCAAAGTCAAATAGCACCAAAAGACCAACATAAGACAATCTTTATCACCCCATGGGGACCATTATGTTACTAAGTCATGTCATTCAGTCTAAAAATGTTGGTGCCATATACCAAAGGGCCATGAATATCATATTCCATGATATGATCCATGATATTGTTGAAGATTATGTGGATGACATCTTAGGAAAGTCAAAACTCAAAGTAGATCACCTGATCAACTTGTGTCATCTCTTCTAGAGGTTCAAAGAGTATAAAGTTAGATGAAATCCTAAGACATGTATTTTTGGAGTCACATCAGGTAAGCTCTTAGGGTTCATTATGTTTAGATGTGGCATTGAAGTGGATCCAATAAGGTAAAATAAATAATAGAAATACCACCTCCTAGGAACCTTATACAACTACATAACTTACAAGGAAAGCTATAGGATATTAGGTGATTTATATCTCTATTAGCATATAAGTGTCACCCTTTCTCACATCTACTTTGAAATATTGTTAGATTTGAGTGGGATTAGTCATGCCAAAAATAATTCAATTGGATCAAGTAATATCTATCCAATCCTCTAGTTCTAGTGGCACCCACTCTAGATAGGCCTTTATTGTTGTACATCTTAGTTATGTACAACATGCCTTAGGTTCCCTCTTAGCTCAACATAATGATAAGGGAAGAGATAATTTCATCTATTACCTTAGAAGGACATTAGTTAGATGTGAACTCAATTATTCATCCATGGAAAAATCTTTCCTTGTAGGGCGAAATTATGAAAATGTGTCTCACTTTTGGCAAGAGGAAATTTTTGGAGCGATCAAAGTGTTTTCATGTGAACACCTTTGATTGAAGGTGCTTTGATCAAAGGTGTGTGCAAAACCACCTTTGACTGAAGTCCCACCTTCGATTGAAGGCTACCTTTGGTCGAAGGCATGAATCCTGACAAAAAATAATGAATAGTAACTTATTTTAATAAGTCATTCTAAGCTTCTCACAAGGAACACAAAGAGGTTGTTCATGTGTACACATGTGCTAAAATATTGGATGCAAAGAGGAGAATGGAAGTGTGTGACAAATTTTAATCTTTTTTAAAGATAATGCATAATTGACCTCTCTTCTTGGTGGATTTTTTTCCTACAAGGGTTTCTCCACGTAAATCCTATGCCATGTGATGCTTTCATGTTTCTAATTTATTCCTCTTTGCTGCTATACTATGGTGGTGTTACCTTCTATTTATTTATGTTATAAGTTCACATAAGGTGGCATTGTTAAGCATGTTATATTGGTTAAAGTTTAGTATCATAAAGAAGATGGATCTAATCATGGTAATTTGACATTAAGGCTACTTAATTTCATATTTGTATACAAATTTCAGATTTTCATATTGTAGTAGTCCAAGATTGGTATCTCACCAATTTATGTCATTAATTAAGAACAAAGTTTTGATGTTAATTCATTGGATAAAGATAGGAACTTTTCCAATAGAAGCACCAATGAATCTTCAAGGAATGAAATGCATTTTTGGTTTCACTACAATATTAGAGTGTTCATTATAGCTAGAACCCTTTAATTTCTCCTTATTAATGGTTCCATTTGTTAGATATCGAACATGATTTATTTTCATATATCATAAATACAAACAAAAAATCTAAAGTTATGGAAGGTCATCATGAGTTTGATTGTTAGAACTATAGTTAGATAATGATATGAATGGATAAATACTTGAGATATGGTAAAATATACTTCATCCTTAGGAATCAATGAGGCCAAGGGGGTGTTCCCTAAGGTCTTCATAGTAGGATAATTAAAAATATTTGAATAATAAACATAAAGTATCAATAGTGACACCCAAGGTGTTTCTAACATTATCATCAAAATCATCTCAATACTAAGTACAAATAAACTTGCAAGACCTCTAATCATTAGATAAAACTCAAATTTTATACATTATATGTTACTTCAGTTATATAGCAATACAATTGATTAATGGATACAAAAATACAAGAGAGACAAAAGAATATGATCCTTTGATATTTTATTAGCTTCAAACGTCATGAAGCATGAGATGAGTCGCATCACTAGATCATAATAGCATGGAGGAACCTATCAATTACTCCAAATATTGAGAATGCAAGAGATGATTAGATTTAAATAGTTATATCCTTTCACCAATAGATATAATACTTACTCCAATTGGAAACTAAGTCAATATTGAGAAGGGAGAAGAAGTCACATTTGTAAACCACAAATGAAACTATACTTGAATAGACACATAAATCAAGAAATGAATGATATTTATAACTAAACATACTTTACATTATCCATATTAGCATAAAAAAAATCCAAATGTATAAGAGGAAGACCATAAAAATACCATTTATAATAAATTTTAACTTTTTCAAACATTGATCTAACTCAAGTTAATACATCACACCACAAAATATGGTAGGAGAGAGCTAGTAGCTAGGCTCAAAGACTCCTAAAATTTTCAAAACCACCATGGAGACATCTATTTATAGCTCAAATTTATTTATTGATTAAATATTTCCATGATTAACAAAATATGCATTTATCCCTTACAAATACATTATTTGTACCACTTTATTCTTTAAAAATACCAAAGACACGACTTGACAATTGGCTCAATGACCAACCCTTAGAGTATGCAATAATCATGCATATATAGTTTTATAATTATAATTTAGTTTTGGTGCATAGGAAATTTATCACACTAACATTAATCCTTATGAATCATACCCTTTTCTAGGTATCTTCATTATCACATAATATCATGGTATATTACACTTGTATGAGAAGTAAAATTATTCTTGGATTGGCATAATGATGTATAGGATAGGGCGGAGAAGTTTCAACATATACATATAAGAATTATTACATAGGATTTTAGGGATACTTAAGTTAATTTGTGGGGCGAGTGCACCAATGTGTGAACCAATTTTGATGCCAAATTGGAGAAAAATGAAAAAAAAGTTCAAAATAGGCCATTTGGTGCATGCCAAATGACTTAAAGTCATTTGGCATGCACCAAATGGAAAAGCCCTTTTAAAACCAAAAAGATGCATTCTACCTTCATTTTTCTGTTCATCTGTGGCTTGGCTTGGAGGTTTTCAACTATGCACCTCACGCTCGCCAAATATCTTCCATTTTTTGCTCTCTTAGCTTGCAATTCTTCACGAGGATGTCACCAACACATCAAAGAGGTCGAAGATTGTGAAGAGGTATGTATTTTTATTGTTTTTATTTCAAATTTGATTTAGAATGTAGATTGAAATAGGTTTTTTAATAAAAAATTGTTCTAATTCTCATGGAATGAATCTCCACCTCCAAACATTGAGAATTCACAATCACCCCCTCACGAAGAGCCTGCTATACAAGAACAAATTGAAACCCCTCCATCAATTTATAGGAATCCTCAAGGAACACAAGAAAATATCCTAAATCAAATTGAAAACAATAAAAGAGACATCAAACAATTAATTGGAATATTAACCGAGTATGCCGAAACCCACCCTTATAGGAGAGGGATTGTCGAATCGTTGAAGTCAATTGTATCTCATGTAGGAGAAATGAGCGAGAAAATAAATTTTTGGTCAAATAAGAGGCATGAGATGAGACAATTTTATGGTAGTGGTTTGTCATGTGTAGATGTGAAAAAATAAAAAAATAGCAAAGCCGGCTTGTGTGCCCTATTTACAGATCCAAGAACCAACACACCTTTGTCGAGCATGCATGCAGGAGGTTCCCCATCTATTAGTGCCACCATGAGTTAATTAAAAATAAATTTTGGGAGCCGTGGTGGATGATATTTGACCAACCTCCATGCAATAACCATGAGGTACCACAATACTTTTTGAGGAAACTCTATTGTGAGTTTTTCCTCAATAAGATGTCAAATTATTTTGACATCTTAGACTTTCAGGGTAGAGGTGGGGGCTCCACACATGATAGACCTGTTGCATGATGCAATCCACAGTTGGCATCGAGACCCTTGGCCAAACCCATGGCAGAGCATGTCGTTGTTCCTTCCAATGTTAAGGATAGTGTAGAGGTGGAGATGCTAGACTCAATTATCTAGCTCACCTAGACCATTATACAATGTGTGAGGCCTCTAGTAGAGCTTGAAGTGGAGGAGACGTGTAGACCTCGAGCTCCACTCCACCATTGTGGCGCTTGTGGTGTTGCTTGCACGTACGATAATTAGAGTGCTCAGGATTTAGCTAAACAACCTACATCAGTTGCAGAGGCAATGGATTTCACAAATGATTTGTTGAATAATACATTCAGCATTGACACTCAGGTAAAATTCAACAAGTTCATTTAATTTGTTTATTAAATTATATTTTGAAATTTAAGAATCACTAAATTAGTAGAATATCAATATGATGAAATTTTAGGGTTGAAGTGTTGATGAGACATGCTCCATTCCTGTAGACCCTTATTCAATCTCGATGTTGAGTCCACACGTATGCAACTAGTATTAAATAATTATTAATGCATTTGAACAGTTGAATGTTATATTTGAATGTTTTTATCATAACATGCTTCAGATGCCAAATAGTTTCCTAGTAGACCTTTGACCTCCACATCTCGCAATTCATGTCCTCAAACAAATTTCACTCAGGTAGCCTTTATTCATTAAAGGAGTTGTAAAATAATGTTAGCTAGTTTTCATAATTTTGCATATACTTTAATCTAAAAAATTGATGAGAAACACAAACATTGGTTGGTCTTGTGAGATCCTCATTATATTTACCATTCAACATCCGTCTCATTCTTTCATTCCTTTGATCACACATTTTTTAACCATTTTATATCACATAGTAATCCTCACTTCATTCATGTGAATTTCATTGTGGCATTATCACTATGTTGACAACATGCTCTCATTGACATTAGTTCATTGATCAACATATGCAATATGAATCTCAATGAGCATTGAAATTTGGCATATGTAAGAGTTTGGACTATCCCAGTGGACTTAGTACTTTCACCATTTTGTGATCTATAAGCACTACACTGTAGTCTCAACTAAGGCCAATCATTAACTCTTTCATTTATGATATTTATAAAAGGACTACCTGGACTTATTTATATTACTGTTAGATATGTTGTTTCATTTGCAGTTGTTGACATCAGACATCCTTGGTGATGTTGGTGGCACAATGGACCATGGAGTTTTTACAACAATAGCTAGTTCTGATCCATTGAGAGAGGTATACAACAGATTAGTCGATTTGACATTATATTTTCTCTTTTATGGTCTATTATAAAAAAATTTCATGATACTTTTATGTAGTAAAATTTCTATCTTGATGGTTGCTATAGGTAGTTGTCACTTCAGATCATGGATGTGGTAATGCTGTAAATGTGCATGATGACTATATGTATGCGGTAAGTGATTATATTTTGTTATGTCGTTCCAAAATTCAATTTATATGTATTAACATCTTTACTTTTTATTGTATCAGTTGAAGGTCCAGAGTGAAGAGAGGAGGACTAGTGAGCATGTTCGAAAGACAGGAGAGCCAACACGCACTCTAGATCCAACTAAATTTTGAAGGTAGCATGTGATCTATTTCCTTCTCCTAGAGGGAAATTACTATGTATTAGGGTCATTCATTGTATGCCTATGTGGCATTTTGGAACATATGTTTTGTACTATTGATATATACGTGACATTTTATGTCCATATGGCTCTTTTGTACTAAGCTTGTATGGATTTTTTGGATATATTGTATATACTTTTATCAATATATCATTGTATAGCCGTACAAATTTTTTGATTAAAGAAAATCTTATTTTTCTACTTCCATTCTTGAATGATGTTATCATGTGTATTGTGTAAATTGTATGCTTGAATGTTGTAGGCATGGATTTTGTTTACATCTAATGCTTAATTAATTACTGTCGATTACTCAATAAGCTCCATCTAATGTGCATTGTGTAAATAAGCTCCATTCTTGGTGGTTTGTATCCTTTGCAATGCTTCAATTACTTGTGCCTCACTTATTCACATGTATGCTTCACTTATTCACGTGCATACTTCACGTATATTGCGTGTATGCTTCATGCTTCCAATGTATAATTCATGTGTTCATGTGTATTCTTCATGATTCATGTGTATACTTCATGTATTTGTGTGTATTCCCCATGCTTCTTGAGTTCTATTTTTGTCTAGTGGCAAGGACCATAATATCAAAAGGTTTCAAATGAACTGTAAGACCTCCTTCCCATAAAAAAATATCATAGAAAAATATATTACTTTTAATTCATGGTTGAGGCTGGCATCCAACAACTAATGGTTCTGTCATGCAAAGCAGGGTGGAAGGTGTCAATACAATCTTATTCAAACAAACTTTGTAACTTTGAAGTCCTAACACATCAAAAAAGATGAATTTTCTTTACAAACCTTCAGTATGCCTAGTAGGACAACAAAAGGGGTTTTTCTCACATAAGATTAAAACCAAGGCTCAAACCCAGAAACAAATTATATATTTAGACACCCATTAATACCTTTCATAATATATTACAAATTTAGGTATGAGTGTTTTGGAATGTAATGCCCTAAAATTGACTGTCCCACCTTGTAGAGGCCTAATTAGGCTTGCTTGAACTAGGCACCTATTGGTTTTACAACTTCCAAACCTCAATTATTCATTTCAAAGCCACCAAAATTTCTCATGGTGTCTTCACAAGCTTTTCCCATCATGTAGAATGGTCTCCAACCTACTTTTCTACAAAACCCTACTCTTATGCAACTCTTACACCAAAAACATGAAGTTTCCCTACCTAGGGCATCAAAAAACTTACACTTACCACCATCCCCTACTCCTTCCACTTCAAGAACACAAAACCCTACCCATATACACCCATTCCATTGAATATCAGGCCTTTTCACTGGTGGAATGGATTAAAAACTCATTTTTCTTCACCCAAACCCTCAAAACTGGGTTTCCTTGGCTGATTTGAATAAAAATGCTCTAAAATCCTTCAATATTAATGAAAACAAATAAAATAAAATGAATATGATAGAGAGTTAAATGATTCATCATTCCCAATGCATGAGATATCATCTAAAGGCTGTATAGGGCTGTACAACCTTTTGTAGCAGCAAGTTTGCTTCAAAAACGTAGGAAAACTGGAGTCCTTATTATTGAAATTCAAACTTACATCATCAACAACTTGTCCCAACACTAAAAAGTGATTTTTTAAGCCTTTTCCAACCCCAAACAACTGAATACAATTGACTCTTAAAGATGCAACTGTTCAACTTCGCTTTTACATCAAAAATGCAAAAAGTGCAAAGTTGCTTTGACAACTTTTGCAACTTTTGTGCAACTTTTACCATATTTACAAAATTGACTCCAAATGACTTCCAAACCACTAAAAACATAATAAATGGTCTTAATAACCTTATTACAAACCAAAAACATGACTTCTCATCACAAAACTAACATTTGCAACATTTTCACATTAAGAGCTATGGTGCCCTACACCATTCTGATTCTAAAGCTTAGCAATAATTGTATTTGTATCTATAGAACAAGTGGATGTTTCAAACCTCAAGGGAATATATATATATATATATATATATATATATATATATATATATATATATATATATATATATATGATTTTCAAAAGAAAAGAAAACTCATCAAAATTCATAGGTTCAGATTACAAAAGACTCAGAAATCGATTAACTCGCAAATCAACAATAAGTTGTGTCAATTTGAATTGAATACAATTGCACTCCACAATAAACTCAAATTTTAAAAAAATCATCTTTGTTCAAATCTCCTGAAAATCAACATTTACAATTTCAGGCAACTTTCTTTCCTTCCAACACTTCATCTTCCTATATGTTGTCCATCCCTCTTTCCTGCTCTTGTGCTCATTTCACCTTAGTAAACTAAATTCCTCCTGTCCAAGCAAACCTCCTTTATTATTCTCCCTTACGCCTCAAAATTCTTCTTGCCAATGAATCGAGCTTTATTCCTTGCATCTTTTTTTTCTACACAGAAATCTTCTCCTCCTCTACTCGTTGTAGCATGTCGGCTGCTATCCTCTCTTTTTGCTACTCAAGATTTATATTTACCCCAAACATCTATATCTTCATTTATTTGTAAATTAAGTCTATTAAGCCCAATTTGTAATGGTGTCGCTCCACTGTTGCTCTATTTCTCTTGGATTATATCTTCCTTTTCTCAATGCAATTTTTTTCCCTTCTCCATGGTGCGGGTTCCACTTGCTAATTCCCTTCACCACCATCCCTCTTCTTTTAAATTGATTCCATTAAAGTTACATACTTTATTAACTCCTCAAGTCACCTCCATCATATTCAACGTTGTCCCTCTTTGGTTTTTGTTATTTTTACAAACATGCAAATCTAAACTTGCTTGAGCTTCTGTATTCTATGCCTTCCCTTATACTGCATGGTCTTCTGGATGCTTCTTCTTCTTCCCATGTTGGCTTGCTTCACAAGCTCTAGTCTGCCTCTTATTTATTTTAAATGCATCAAAATGATCCTCCCTTTTCACCCATGTGAGATAGTCTCCTGCCAACCTCCTTTGCATAGGCTTAAACCCTCTCATAGCTACACAGAGTTGTGTCTTTCTTACCTCTGCCATGCCTCCTTTTCTTGTTCAATGTCTTTTATATCATGTGACTGTTCCATTTGGTGCAACCTTTGAGTTGCAATCAAATTTTCTTTTCAACTACTCTCTTGGAGCCTTTCATTTTATCCTCATGGCTTTTGATATTCTTCTCCGTTTTTAATTAGATGCTTAAAATTTTATCTTCACAAATGGAGAGTGGAATCAAACTTTAAATATTTATATGGATTTCTTCCAAATAAACATTTAGATGAATCGATAAACAAAGATGCTTGGAGGTTTGAATCAATTGCAATAACATCAAAAATTCCACCAAAATCGAAAACAAACAAAAATGGAAGAAAATCAAACAAACTATTTTTTTTTTGGTTGATGCGGATCGCGCGTGAACTCGGATGCTCCTGCATCAATATACCTCAATATACATGCATCAATAGTTGGATGTTCTTCTAGTTGAATGTATCTTAGAGTGATTTAGCATGTTTGGGTGTGAAAGAGGACCATGCCTAGCATAAATATACCCACCAAGATGCATCAGAACAGTTTGTTTGGTTACACAAATCACATAATGAAAGTTGTACCACTTTGCAACTTTCAACTACTTGCATTTGACAATTTTTTCTTCAAGTGAAAATTTTCCACCACGGGAAAATGCCTCCAAGATGGCAAAAACTGAGAGAGGTTATTGTAGAGGGGACCAACGTGACCCCATAGGCTCAGACAATATGTTTGTAAGCATAACAGTATTTGAGTAACAACATGTTGAAGTTTGCAACCATTTTGCACTTTGGACTCTTAAGGGATTCAACAGGTTGAATGCAACTCAAAGTGATTCAACGTGTTTGGGTGTGAAATAGGATTGTGCCTAGCATAAACGTACCCACCTGGATGCATCAGAAAAATATGTTTGTTTGGTAACACGAGTTGCAGAACGAAAGTTGCACCACTTTGCAACTTTCAACAACTTTTTCCCTGAGTGAAAATTCGCCACCACGGAAAAATGCCTCTGAGATAGAAAAAAATGAGAGAGGTTATTATAGAGGGGACCAAAATAAACCCATAGGCTCAGATGATAATTTTCTAAGCATCACAGTATCCGAGTAACAACATGATGAAGTTTGCAGCTTTCTTTTGCACTTTGGACTCTTAAGGGATTCTGTAGGTTGAATGTAGCTCGAAGCGATTCAGCGTGTTTGAGTGTGAAAGAGGACCGTGCCTAGCATAAACGTACCCACTCGGATGTATTAGAACAATTTTTTTGGTCACACAAGTTGTAGAACAAAAGTTGCACCACTTTGCAACTTTCAACTACTTGCATTTGACAACTTTTTCCCCAAGTAAAATTTCACCACCATGAGAAAATGCCTTTGAGATAGCAAAAACTGAGAGAGGTTATTGTAGAGGGTCCCAACTTGAACCCATAGAATTAGATGAAAAGTTTCTAAGCATCATGATATCTAAGTAACAACATTCTGAAGTTTGCAACCATTTTGCACTTTGGACTCTTAAGGGATTCTGTCAGTTGAATGTAGCTCAGAGTGATTCTATGTGTTTGGGTGTGAAAGAGGACTATTCTTAGTATACACATACCCAATTAGATGCATCTAAATAGTTCATTTGGTCACATGAGTTGCAGAACAAAAATTGCACCAGTTTGCAACTTTCAACTACTTGCATTTGATAGCTTTTTCCCCAAGCAAAATTTTGCCACCACGGGAAAATTCCTTTAAGATAGTGAAAACTGAGAGATGTTATTGTAGAGGGGTCTTAAATAAAATCATAGGCTCAGATGAGAAGTTTATAAGAATCACGGTATTTGAGTAACAACATGCTGAAGTTTTGAGCCATTTTGCACTTTGGACTTTTAAGGGATTCTATTGGTTAAATGTAGCTCAGATTGATTCTGCGCGTTTGGGTGTGAAAGAGGACCGTACGTAGAATAAATGTACCCACCTAGATGTGTCAGAATAGTTCATTTGGTCACATGAGTTGCATAACGAAAGTTGCACCACTTTACAACTTTCAATTACTTGCATTTGACAACTTTTCCCTTGAGTGAAAATTCGCCGCCATGAGAAAATGCCTTTGAGATAGAAAATATTGAGAGAGGTTATTTTAGAGGGGCTCAATGCAAATTCATAGGATCAGACGAGAAGTTTCTAAGCATCACGATATCTAAGTAACAACATGTTGAAGTTTGTAGCCATTTTGCACTTTGGACTCTTAAGGGATTCTGACGGTTGAATGTTGCTCAGAGTGATTCAACATGTTTTAGTGTGAAAGAGGACCGTTCCTAGCGTAAAATTACCCACTCAGATGTGTTAGAATAGTTTTTTTGGTCACACGAGATGCAGAAGAAAAGTTACACCACTTTGCAACTTTCAATTACTTGTATTTGACAACTTTTTCCCCAAGCAAAATTTTGCCACCACAGAAAAATGCCTCCAAGATAGCGAAAATCAAGAGAGGTTATTATAGAGGGTCCCAACATGAACCCATAAGATTAGAAACAAAGTTTCTAAGCATCATGGTATCTGAGTAACAACATGCTAAAGTTCGCATCCATTTTGCACTTTGGATTCTTAAGGGATTCTGTCGGTTGAATTTTGCTTAGAGTGATTTAGCGTGTTTGGGTGTGAAAGAGGTTCTTACCTAGTGTAAAAATACTCACATGGACACATCAAAATAGTTATTTTGGTCACACGAGTTGTGGAATAAAAGTTACACCACTTTGCAACTTTCAACTACTTGCATTTGATAACTTTTTCTCCAAGTGAAATTTCGCCACCACAGGAAAATGCCTTTGAGATAGTGAAAACCAAGAGAGGTTATTATAGATGGAACCAATATGAATGCATAGGCTTAGATGATAAGTTTCTTAGCATCATGATATCTGAGTAACAAAATGCTAAAGTTTGCAGCCATTTTGCACTTTGGACTCTTAAGGGATTCTACCGATTGAATGTAGCTTAGAGTGATTCAGTATGTTTGGGTGTGAAAGAGGATTGTACCTAGCATAAACATACCCACTTGGATGTTTCAAAATAGTTTGTTTGGTCACACAAGTTGTAGAAAAAAAGTTGAACCACTTTGCAACTTTCAACTACTTGCATTTGACAACTTTTTCTCCGAGTGAAAATTCACCACCACAGGAAAACGACTCTGAGATAAAAATAAATAAGAGAGGTTATTATAAAGGGGACGAATGCAAACCCATAGGATTAGATGAGAAGTTTCTAAGAATCACGATATTTGAGTAACAACATTTTAAAGTTGTAGGTATTTTGCACTTTGGACTCTTAAGGGATTATGTTTGTTGAATGTAGCTTGGAGCGATTCAGCATGTTTGGGTGTGAAAGAGGACTGTGCCTAGTGTAAACATACCCACCCAGACACATCAGAACAATTTGTTTGGTCACACGAGTTGTAGAACGAAAGTTGCACCACTTTGCAACTTTCAACTACTTGCATTTGACAACTTTTTTCCTAAGCAAAATTTCGCTACCACGAGAAAATGCCTTCGAGATAGCAAAAATCGAGAGAGGTTATTGTAGAGGGGCTCGGCGTGATCCCATTAACTACCTCACTATCTATAGCATGGTAATGCATTTATAATATTGTGCTTTCTTTATTGGAGACCACTGTCATTCTCTTGTTCAAGGTGATTGTCTATAGTTTCTTGTAGATTGCCCTTCTCCCTTAGAATTTTTTTTCTTCTAATTGATTGCATTGGTAAACCTTGTTGTGCCTTCTTTATTCAGATTATGACTGCCATAAGGCTACAAGGATTCATTAGTTGGTATTAAGTATTCATTAATATCCTTTCACTCTTTGAATTCCATACAAGGTCTCTTGAATCACCATGATATCCTCTTCATGCAATTGTTTCATCTTAAAAAATACTTAATCTATCAATGTTTGGTATGATTGTCATTTCATCCTATTTGGTGACTTTCATACTTGGTGTAGGGCACCATAGCTTTTAATATGAAAATGTTGTAAATGTTAGGTTTTTGTTTAGTTTTGTATTTCTTTGATGTAATAAGGTCTTTAAGACCATGAATAAGGTCATTGAATGTCAGTTAGGTCATTTGGAGTCAATTTTGTTAATATGGTGAAAAGTTGTAAAAAGTTGCAAAGTTGTCAAGCAACTTTTGCAGTTTTGCTTTTTCTTGGAAGTTGAACGGATGGGTCCTAAAGAGTCAGTTGGATTTGGTTGTTTGGGGTTGTTTAAGGATTAAAAATGAGTGTACATTGAGAAAGATTTGGATGATGCAAAATTTGAAAATTTGAATAACAAAGCTCATGTTTCTGTGTTTTTGAAGGAAAAGTTACTGCTACAAACTTTTGTACGACCTTGTACGACCTGTAGATGATCTCTCATGCATTAGAATTGATGTACCTATGAAATATTTTTCATTTGCAATTGTTTTTACTCGTTTTCATTAAGGTTGGAGGATTTTATTGCATTTTTACTGAAAACAGTCTTAAAACCCCAGTTTAGAGGGTTTGATTGGAGAAAAATGAAGTTCTAACCCATTCCATTGATGGAAGTTGTCTAATAATTGGTGGAATGGGTGTAGATGGGTAGGGTTTTTTTTCCATGAAGTGGTAGGAGCAGGGGATGGTGGTAAGTGTGAGTTTGTTGATGCCATAGGTAGGGAAACTTCATGTTTTGGGGTGTAAAAGTTGCATAAAAGTAGAATTTTGTAGAAGAGTTGCTTGGATACCATTATAAGTGATGGGAATTGCATTTGCAAACCTAATTTGAATTTTCTAAGGTTTTGGAAAGGATTTTTTAAGTGTGGGAATAGGATACCCTTGTGTTACCTTGTCATACAAGCCTAATTAGGCCTTCGTTCAGTAGGTTTTTGAAGGCGATGTTACAAAATAACCCTAGTTAAATTTGGATATGTTTTGAAACTTCAAAAAGGGTATCTAGAACAATGATTAGATTTTGGGTTTGATACATGGTTTGTAAATTAAGTGAGAAAAACCCCTTTTGTTGTGCTACAAGGAATAATGGCAATTTGTGAAAACAAATCATTTGTTTGATGTGCTAAGGTTTTGATCAATAGTTGCTTGAGTTAGTTTTGAATGTGAGACCCCTGATCTACATCAATACTTTGTTGATGTTATTTTACCTTTTTTTGCTGATGAATTTCATGCCCTTGGTTTGTCTTTAAGAGCAACTATTACTTCCTTTAATGATACCCATGTGTGGTTTCACTCTACCATGTGATATAACTGCCCTTAGTACTTTATTACAATTAAAAGGAATATCATATCAACTTATTCGTTATGAACATGACTTCCCTTTGCATGGATTTGTTGGAATCAAGCTACACTGAGAGGGGGGGTGAATTAGTGTTGTATAAAAATTAACTAATTTACTAACCTTTATCTTCAAAGCACTTGTAACATTCAACCAAAATGCATGAACATGAAGAAAAAAATCACAAAACCATAACACAAGAATTTTTACGTGGAAATCCTATTAGGGGAAAAACCACAGTGGATGGGCAATCCACAATATGATATGAGTATACTCAAAATGAAGTTTACAATATGGAGAATGCACTTGCATTCAGGCAAACTGCCTAAAGCTAACTGATCAAAATAGGAAGGCTCACTACCTTAAAATATTCAGATTAAGACCATCTGAAGAATTGAACTGAAGTAATAACATCTATATATGCTTGATTACAGTTCCGGTTAGGCTCAACAATCAATCTTCCATCCTTCTAACTGATTTGCACTTCTACTCTACTATGCTCAAACTCACATCACAAAATCCTTAATGCACAAGTGAAACTATGCATAATCACTCTTCTACTCTTTTGATATTTGCAATTTTCATTGACACACCTTCTTCATCCCTGAAATGATATGATTGAACACTTATACATATCCACGACCAAGAATTTTAATCACAATATATTGGCATCAATAGAACACAAAAATATTTACAACTGTCGGCCCAAAACATGAGTAATGTATAATGCACATCCACAACGGTCGGCCAAAACTTAGCTAGGACCCAAACAAAGATGCTTGAACACAAACATACTTGAACAATTACTTCCCAAACATCTGCGAAATGTTATATCCACGAAGTTGGCCTCCATGCACTGATAAATAGGAAATTATTCAACCAAATCTTCTAACTCGCACACGGATCAATACGAGCCACTGAGATTCAATAGAAATGGATATAATATACCAAAAAAAGATACACAACACAAAATAATAATATAAAATCTTCATAAGGATCGATGAACACAAAACTGTCAAATGCTCTGTTCTTCCTTGACTATCTTCAATCTATTTGTCGATATGATCAAATGATGATGTGCATATCAAATCATCGATTATGGTTTCTATCAATGACAACACAAAATGATATTAGCAGTGTCTCTTGCCAACATGATTTTCCATTAGTAGGTCTGCAACCTTGTCTTTTATCTCAAGGACTATTGACTGTCCTTTCTCGGTCCCCACTTTTATAGATATGCCCTTCTCATTTTTATCTTTATACTAAAGTCCTATTACTTTCAAAATGGTTTTCAGATCCTTTTTGGTGGTTGTGTATGGTACCATTGAAACTATCCACTTTGATTTGTCTTGATGGTGCAAGCATAACATCATGATATTTTCCTTGTTTTGTGTATTTTCCTATACCATGACTAAGTGATTGTCCTCTTAGGTTTGTTAATCAATCAATGCATTATTTTCATGCTATGAACAAGATTCTATCATGAATAAGGATGTAGTATGCAAACTTGTAGCATACTCTTTATGACTCGATTTCTATGAGGCATACACTGCCAATACCTTGTCAACCCTATTGAATTGGCAAGCTAGTGAGCTCACTAGCTTGCCAATTCGATAGGGTTGACAAGGTAGGGGAAGTGTATGCCTCATATAAATGATGGAAGGAGTTCTAGGTTTATAGAAGAGCAAGAAAATATGCCTTTGTACAATATAAGACACTGTTTCATATTTTATCATAAATCCACATTCTTTTCCTTTAAGATAACTTTAAATGTAAACCATAAACCATTACAATTAACTTTAAATGTAATATACACATTTAATTGAGGCATATATTAAGGAATATACACATTTGCATTTATTAATTTCTCATAATTTTTGTATATCAAAAAATACACTAAGTCAAAGATTAATATTACAAGAGTGATGGAAGAACATATTAAAAATCCTCCCATTTCTCAATACTTGTAGCAATACATGCAGGGAAATAATCATCCCATTTGCAGCCCAGATCATGAAGTATATTGTACAAGAAGAAACAAAAGGAGTTTTTTCCCAGTTTGTTTTCTCCAATCCACCTCAGGTGGCCTAATTATTTGCATTCCAAAATGCTTCAAAACATGTACATCCACTTCTCCCTTGGAAACACCTGGGTTGTAGCCTCTCTGTGGTTGTGTACTCTCACTAGAATTTGGTCCACAAAAAACCTACAAAAGCCTAACAATTTCAGACATAGCCTCACATAAAAATCATTAAAAGACCAATAACTGAATAATATCATACATACACCTTCTGACCAGATCTATTATCATATTTCATGCATGCTATAAGTAGATCAATTGAAGGTCCTAAAATGGTGATGTGGCCTGTCTTTCACTACTTTCTCATACCACTAAACACTTGCACCAACAATTGATGTTCTTCTTTTCTTAAGTTGACAATCTTAAGTATAACCTACAGTCACAAATGCATCAATGACAACCTTAAATGCATATGACATCAAACACCACTAGAGAATAGGAAATTAAAGGTAGTCAAGAGAGAGCAGCATATAATTATCATTTTGCAAATTAACAATAATGCAATTTTGCAAACCCTTCTATAATCAAACTTAAATGCTTCAAAGAAAGCAGTGATCAATAACATGACTTTACAAATTCAATGTGCATGTACTTACAAATCAATCTATGGAAACATCTGGGTCTTCTCTACTCTTTATTGTGTCAAGTATTGCCTTGTGGTCAGACTCACACACTTTCCACAAGTTCTTATTCGTAGGTTTGCACTTATATTTGATCAAATGAATGTTGGTTACGACTACAAGGTTCAAGTAGTGAAGAATCTTTTGATGCATTTCAAAGTCCTCAAACAACCAAATTGCAACATTCTTAACTGGGTACCTTCTAAGCCATGTTCCAATAACAACCACTGAACCTGTAGGATATTTTATGTTTTCTCCACCTATAACTGGGGCCTCCAATTTATTTTTGGCCTCGATACAATGACAAAAGTAATAATTTGTACCATCTTCACTGTCTTCATCTGTAATCACTACATAAACATGTCCTGCATTGATATGTTCATCTTGTTAGATGTATTTAATGAACATAAAAAAAACTTGAAAGTAAGATATATTACCTGGTTCTAGTAGGTATGATACATGATCAAATTCAATGCATGATTGCATCTCCATGATTTGTAGAGCCATCAAGAGCTGATAAGTGTCAAGTGGGGTTAGACTTCTTACATGCCATGTATCAACCCACTCTGTCGACTCGCAATCATTCCATGCTTGAATTGTATATGCAGAACAAAAACATGCCATCTTCCGCATATGGATAGTCCATGTACCTACATTGGAGCATCTAAAAGAGTGTAGCTCACTCAATCCTGTTAGTGTATAATAATCCTCATATTTTTCAATGTTAGTATCATCTACTAAATGAAAAAATCTACGAACTAAAGAATTACCTTCACTACCTAGACCCAATGCATGGTTGCACCACTCGATAATTGATCTCGCATCTGTCAACTTTACATTGTCTTTGTACTTTAACTCTTCTTGTGCTAAGTCTCTTTTGATACATGCACTTGCTCCCATGATGCTCCCCCTTTCCATGCCCAAACTTTGAGAAGTTCCACATATGGGGAAAACCACTGATCCTATGCATCCTGCTCAACTAGTAGAATATTCTGGAGTTCTTGAATTGTGATGTACAATTATCTAACCATATGATATGTTGACTGAATGATATGCCCCTACTAGCCAGATCAACATAGAACATCTGAAAGAAACCTTGCACAAACTCTGTAGAATGTGTGCGATCATCACTTATATAAAAGTGATACTCCCTCTATACTTTCTTGTTATCCTCTGTACTATCATTTGCATGATTGAATTCTATATGCACAAATATAGGAACCTGCGTGTAGTACAAGCAGTACTGTGATTGCACCTCATTCTGTGGCCTCTGCAAAGTCGACAACTGGAATGATGCTATGAAGTGGAAACATGTCCTTACATAGCTTGAACTGTGAGTCCAACCATTAAGCTCTATGTGTATGCCTTGCATACTCATAGACCACCTAATTACATAAAATTCCCATAAACTGATACATTGGAATCTTATCATTGACTAATTCACACTTCTTTGCTTCTTTCCCATCTTTTAGATTGTAGGCCACTGTCTTGTATTTGCCAAATTCCACAATTTCGTCTCCGATTGTGTGTGTACTAGCCATGTGTTGGAAAATTGGAAAATGTTGCATGCCACCACAATGATCACATGTTCCATCCAAACATGAATTCTTGTAAAACATGAATTCTTGTAAAAAAATTGACCATCCACTCTTTCACATAAAATGGAAGATAAGAATTCCCTTGAGGATTTAGGTGGAGGCCTTATATTACATTCTTGCAAAACATTGTTAGTATGCATATCTAGCCATATACGTTGATAAACATCATAACGGTTAGAAAACTCAATATGTACTCTACAACAACAAGTAGTGCGTGTGTGATTTATTTTGACATAAAAAGGATTTAGCATTTCAAAATACCTTTGACATATTTTAATTTCAGAAAACTTCCATACAAAATAAACAAAAAATTGGGTTTGAGTGGTATCCAAATAATTCTTTGGATGTGGCTCATGGATTTTACTACCAATTCTCCTTCTTACAAAATCTCTTTGATTGGGAGAGGTCCTCATTTTATCGTTCCAATAATCTACTATTACAGATCTTCAGGCTTGAGCAATTCTTTTATCTTTTCGTGGCACTCTACCTGAGAATGCCCATAACTCATTGCTATTTGGATCCTCCACTCTTTCACACCTTCCTTTGGCTCTCATTAGAGATGATCTACTTATTTTCAAAGACTTACTTGTCTTTGTAATGTTCACCTTATTCCTTGTTTGATTGCTTAACAATTTTTTTGTCATCACACATTGTGTGGCACAACTATCCTTCGTGTATGAGGTAGAACCCACGCTCTCATATGCACTCATCAAGTTATTTACAATGAAATTTTCACTTGAGTCATTCAAAACTCTCAGCCTAAGATCCTTCATGGTGGGCCTAAATTTGAGTTGCCTCATCATTTCAACAAATAGTTGGCATCTTCCACCCTCACTTAGCTTCGCAAAAAATAAACTCCATATCCTCTATGCATATCTTTGACATTAAAATTTTGGAATCTTATTAGGAATTCATTTCAAAACATTGGAATCAATATCAATAAAAAATGTAGGTTTTCTATGTAAAACTCTAGGAGGAGTTATCAAATGTAAATTTGTGTCAACATTAGGAAGGTCAACAACATCGAGGATAGATTGTGTACCTTCAACCAAAGGTGCAATTGATGAAATACCTTGAGATTGACATGTAAATGATGTTGTACCTCCAACTTGAGAAGTAGTTTGTGGAGTGCCTTCAAATAGAGATGTGTTTGTTGATGTACTTTCAAAATGAAATGTTGTTGATGGTGTGTCTTCAATTGGAGATGTGATTTCCGATGTACTTGGAAAACCACATGTTCTTGCCAGTGTGTCTTCAACTAGAGATGTGCATTGAACTTCACCTATGGTTGATAATGTGCCCCCAACTTTGGTATCCATTCATGTCCTTCCATGAACTTTCCTCATTCATTCCCTCTTTTTTACCAATTGGACATCTCTCTTAGATTGCACGAGAATTTTTGGTTGTATGGGCTGCAATTCCTTTGCTCCACGAGCTACATTTTTATTCTCTTCTCCTTTAATTTTTAACTGCACATTCTTCTAGTGTTAGAGCCTTTGGTCATTTCCTCAACATGACATTGAATGCTACATGTTCACAAACACACATAGAACAAAAGTAAGTAATGCATTTTATGTAACATATTGATATTATTGATTACATTGCATTTTACGAAACACACAAAAGAATTTTATAAAAGAAGGAAGCAATCTGTTTGGAATTATCAAACATGTCTATGCTACAACATTTTTCATACATACATCTACCTCCATACCGCAAGAAAAGTGAGTAATGCATAAATTTTCAAACATATCCATACCATTGATTACATTGCATTTTATGAAGCACACCAAGAATTTTATGAAACATATTGATATTGTTGATTACATTACGTTTCATATATTTAAAACTCAAAGCATTAATTTGCATTGCATAACTAATGTGACTTATCAAACATTAGATATCTTATCAAACATTGTTGTCCCCAACCTAGGGTTTATAGTGAGTTTCAAAAAACCCATAACTTTTGATGCGTTTGGTGAAAATATATGAAACTTGGTATTGATTTTCTATATGCCTATATGCATGTTCTAACAAAAGGAGGGTTGCTAAATCATCATTTTGTGTGATTTTTTAGGATATTTTGTTTCTTTTTTCAAATATATTGTGTAAAACCTAGTACTTTGAAGGATTTGTAGAAAAATTGCTTCATGTAAGCGTTGATCAATGTTAAGAATTGGGTTTGAGGGGAGTATTTGGAGTGTGGACAAGTGATTAGGAACAAAAAAGTGTCAAACCGAGGGTATAAGTTGCTTCCACCTTTGGAAACTAGAGAATCTTGTGTTTATTGTTGTCAAAACCACATTGTGATTTTCAATGAAGCCATGAAGAAGATGAATTCAAAGAAGGGTTTGTGATGCTAGATCTTGGAATTATTCACTATTTATTTGGAAATGAGGTAAATTAGAAAGACAATAAGCATTATTAATTGCACAAAAATTTCCCTTTTTTTATTTATTAGAAAGGTAAATGGTATGAATGAATGGAAACTTGCATTGACAACTATGTCAACTCACTTGAATCTATTTAAGCACACACATGATGAAGGTGAATTTTTTATGTAACAAAAAATTTAATGGAAACTTACATCCATAAAAAAATTAATGGAAACTTGCATTAACATTGATGAAAGCTCTTAGGTTTTCCAAATTAGTTGGAAATAAAAGTTTTCCCACAACCATCACTAATAATTAATTTGAATCTATTATGTCATGTTTTCCATTTTATATCTTCAAGATCCTAAAATTTAAACTTCTACATGCAACATCCATCTAATTTAATGTTGAATTCTATGTGTAACAATGAATATTAATAAAATCATCAAATGAGTGGTCTAAAAATTATGAAAACAAAACAAAAAAACTCAATATAAACATCCACCTAAAATGAAATAGAGTGAATTCCACTAGTCATGATGGAAATGGACTACTATAAGAAATGCAAATAGAATTCATAAGAATTTTTTTGTTAAGTTTATGTCGTTTATATAAGTTTAAACATGAATTCATCTAAATTAAATGCATGTTTTTCATTTTTTTGTTCTTCAAACTCATAAAAATTATACTTTTTTATGCAACTCCCATCTAATTCAATGTTGAATTTTATGTCCAATTGTTATGATTAAGAAAATAATTAAAGGAATTTAGTTTATATTGTCAAAAACAAAAAAATATACTAAATATAAACATTTCAATATTACCAAAATGAATATATTACCTGAGATGATGTAAAATGACGTAAAAAATTCAAAATATGTTCTTCAACGTTGTCTAGCGTGCATATTGGTGGTAAAAAGATGATGGATGAAGCATAGACTGGTACAATAGGGAGTCAACTGTATAAAAAAGGAATTTTTGAGTCGGATAAAGCGTCGAACCAGATAAATGCATAAGCATGTGGGCCTGAATCACGTGGTCAACCCCCATTTTACCATTTCAAGGTAAAAAACATTTGGCGAGCACTAAATGTGTTGCTTTAAAATGTTCACCTTGCATAGAGAGGCAGGGAGTGAGACTTGAGATAAAGAGAGAGGTTATAGGAGTGAGAGAGATTAGTCTAGGTAGTGTAGTAGGGACTGAGACCCAAGAGTGATAGACACTTGAGAGGGATAGAGAGTTATCCAGTTACAGTGGGGGGAAATACTTGACAACAAGAGAGGGGTTGGGAGGGATGAGACCTGCGAGATATAAAAATACCAAAGGGGGAGAGAGAGAGGGAGTGTGGGAGAGGGGGTTGGAGTGAAATACATTTGTTTAGGTAGGGTGGGAGGTAAGTGATACTTGATAGAGAAGGAGTGTGAGAGAGGGCATTGGAGTGACACAGATTAGTCTAGGTAGCATGGGAGACAGTGAGACCCGAGAGAGAGAGAGAGACTTCAGAAGGAGAGAGAGTTATTTAGTTAGGGTGGGGGAAAGACCTGAGAGAGGGAGTGGGAGATAGAGGGATGGGAGACCTAAACCCTCAACCCTAAACCCTTAAACCCTCTACCCTCTACCCTCAACACAATACCCTCTACCCTCAACCCTCAACCCTTAAACCCTAAACCCTAAACCCTCCACCCTCTACCCTCTACCCTTAAACCCTAAAACCTAAACCCTTAAACCCTCTACCCTCAACCCTCAACCCTCTACCCTCTCTCTCTCTCATCCCTACACCCTCTACCCTTAAACCGTAAACTATAATTCCTAAATCCTAAACCCTAAACCTCTACCCTTAACCCTTAATCCCTAAACCCTAAACCCTAAACCCTTAAACCCTTAAACCATAACCCCTCAACCCTCAACCCTCTACCCTCAACCCTCAACCCTTAAATCGTAAATCGTAAATCATAAACCCTCTACCATCTACCCTCAACCCTCAACCCTCTCTCTCTCTCTCTCTCATCCCTACACCCTCTACCCTTAAACTATAAACCATAATCCCTAAAACCTAAACCCTAAACCCTCAGCCCTCAACCATTAATCCCTAAACCCTAAACCCTAAACCCTCTACCCTCAACCCTAAATCCCTAAACCCTAAACCCTTAAACCCTCTACCATCTACCATCTACCCTAAACCATTAAACCCTCTACCCTTAAACCGAAAACCCTAAACCCTAAACCCCTAAACCCTCTACCATCTACCCTCAACCCTCTACCCTCTCTCTCCCATCCCTACACCCTCTACCCTTAAACTATAAACTGTGATCCCTAAACCCTAAAACCTCTACCCTCTACCCTTAATCCCTAAACCCTAAACCCTTAAACCCTCTATACTCTACCCTTAAACCTCTACCCTCTAGCCTCAACCCTAAACCCTAAACCCCCTCCCTCTCTCTCTCTCTTATTCAGTTAGGTTGGGGGGAAGACTTGAGAGAGGGAGTGAGAGAGAGAGGGAGTGGGAGATAGAGGGATAGGAGACCTAAACCCTCAACCCTAAACCCTTAAAACCAAACCCTTAAAACATTAACCCTATACCCTCTACCATCTACCCTCAACCCTCAAACCTTAAACCTTAAACCCTAAACTCTTAAACCCTCTAGCATCTACCTTCTCTCTCTCTCTCTCTCTCTCTCTCTCTCTCATCCCTACACCCTCTACCCTTAAACCGTAAACCCTAAACCCTCTACCCTCTACCCTTAACACTTAATCCCTAAACTCTAAACCCTTAAACCCCCTACCATCTACCCTAAACCCTTAAAACCTCTACCATCTAACCTAAACCCTTAAACTCTCTACCCTTAAATCGTAAACCCTAAACACTCAACCATCTACCCTCTACCCTTAAATGATAAATGATAAACCCTAAACCATCTACCATCTACCCTGAACCCTCAACTCTCTCTCTCTCTCTCATCCCTACACCCTCTACCCTTAAACTGTAAACCACAATCCCTAAACCCTAAACCCTAAAACCTAAACCCTCTACCCTCAACCCTTAATCCCTAAACCCTAAACCCTGAAACCCTCTACCATCTACCCTAAAACCTTACACCCTCTACCCTTAAACCATAAACCGTAAAACCTAAACCCTTAAAACCAAACCCTTAAACCCTCTGCCCTCTACCCTCAACACAAGACCCTCTACCATAAACCCTAAAATCTCTACTCTATACCCTTAACCATTAAACCCTCTACCATCTACCCTAGACCCTTAAACCCTCCACCCTTAAACTATAAACCCTAAACCCTAAACCCTAAACCCTTAAACCCTCTACCCTTAACCCTCTACCCTCTACCCTCTACTCTCAACCACCCTCTCTCTCTCAACCCTACACCCTCTACCCTTAAACCATAAACCATAATCCCTAAACCCTAAACCCTCTACCCTCTACCCTCAACCCTTAAACCCTAAAACCCTCTACCCTTAAACCGTAAACCGTAATCCCTAAACCCTAAACCCTATATTCTTAACTGTTAATCCATAAACCCTAAAACCTCTACCCTCTACCCTAAAACATTAAAACTCTCAACCCTCAACACTCTACCCTCTACCCTTAATCCCTAAACCCTCAACCCTCAACCCTCAACCCTCAACCCTCAACCCTCAACCCTCAACCCTCAACCCTCAACCCTCAACCCTTAAACCCTAAAACCATCAACCCTCAACACTCTACCCCTCTAACCTTAAACCCTCTACCCTTAAATTATAAACACTAAACCCTAAACCCTATGCCATTAAACCCTAAACCCTTAAACCCTAAACTGTCTACCCTCTACCCTTAAATCCAATACCCTCTACCCTCAACCCCTAAACCCTTTTAAACCCAACTAAAATATCTACTCTAATCTATCTATCCTCAACCCTTAAACCCTAAACCCTGAACCTTCTACCCTCTACCCTCAACCCTCTACCCTCAAACCTCAACCCTTAAAATGTAAACCCTAAGCCCTCAACCCTCTACCATATACCCTTAACCCTTAAACCCTCTACCATCTACCCTAAACCCTCTACCCTTAAATTGTAAACCGTAAAACCTAAACCATTAAACCCTCTACCCTCTACCCTCTACCCTCAACCCCCCCCTCTCTCTCAACCCTACACACTCTACCCTTAAACTGTAAATTTTAATCCCTAATCCCTAAACCCTCTACGCTTAACCCTTAATCCCTAAACCATAAACCCTCCACCCTCTATCCTCAACCCTCAACCCTCAACCACCGCATAAACATGTACTACATTGTATTCATCTATAAACCCTCTACCATCTATCCTAAACCCTTAAACCCTCAACCCTCAACACTCTACCCTCTACCCTTAATCCCTAAACCCTAAACCCTCTACCCTCTACCCTCAACCCTCAACCCTTAAACCCTAAAATGCTCAACCCTTAACACTCTACCCTCTACCCTTAACCCTCAAACCCTAAACAATCAAACCCTCTACCCTTAAATTGTAAACCCTAAACCCTAAACCCTAAACCCTAAACCCTAAGCACTTAAACCCTAAACTCTTAAACCCAAAACCCTTAAACTGTCTACCCTATACCCTTAAACCTAATACCCTCTACCCTCAACCCTTAAACCCTTTTAAACACAACTAAACTCTCTATCCTAATCCATCTACCCTTAATGCCTCAACCCTCAACCCCTCTACCCTCTACCCTCTACCCTCTACCCTCTACCCTCTACCCTTTACCCTCAAACCTCAACCCTCAACCCTTAAATCGTAAACCCTAAAACCTAAACCCTCTACCCTTAACCCTTAAACTCTCTACCATCTACCCTAAACCCTTAAACCCTCTACCCTTAAACCGTAAACCCTAAACCCTTAAACCGTAAACCCTAAACCCTTAAACCCTCTACCCTCTATCCTTAACCCTCTACCCTCTACCCTCTACCCTCTACCCTCTACCCTCTACCCCCCTCTCTCTCTCAACCCTACACCCTCTACCCTTAAACCGTAAACCGTAAATCATAATCCATAAACCCTAAACCCTCTACCCTTTATCCTCAACCCTCAACCTTTAAACCCTAAAACCCTCAACCCTCAACCCTCTACCCTTAAACTATAAACCCTAAATCCTAAACCCTAAACCCTTAAATCCTAAACCCTTAAACTATCTACCTTCTACCATTAAACCCAATACCCTCTACCCTCAACCCTTTTAAACCCAAATAAACTCTCTACCCTTATCCCTCAACCCTCAACCCTTAAACCCTAAACCCTCAACCCTCAACCCTCAACCCTCAATCCTCAATCCTTAACCCTTAAACCCTAAACCCTAAACCCTAAACCCTCTACCCTATACCCTTAACCCTTAAACCCTCTACCATCTACCTGTAACCCTTAAACCATGTACCCTTAAACCATAAACTGTAAACCATAAACCATAAACCCTTAAACCGTAAACCGTAAATCGTAAACTATAAACCGTAAACCGTAAAACGTAAACCCTACACCCTCTACCCTTAAACCATAAACTTTAATCCCTAAACCCTAAACCCTCTACCCTTAATGCTTAATCCCAAACCCTAAACCCTCTACCCTCTACCCTCTACCCTCAACCCTGAAACCCTAAAACCCTCAACCCTTAACCCTTAAACCCTAAACCCTTAAACCCTAAACCCTAAACCCATAAACATGTCTTCATTATATTCATTTGCAATCACCACATAAACATGTCTTGCATTATCTTCATCTACAAACCCTCTACTATCTACCCTCAACCCTTAAACCCTCTATCCCTAAACTGTAAACCCTAAACTGTAAACTATAAACCCTTAATCCCTAAACCCTAAACCCTTAAACCCTCTATCCTCTACCCTTAACCCTCAACCCTCAACCCTCAACCCTCAACCCTCAACCCTCAACCCCCCTTCTCTCTCTCTCAACCCTACACACTCTACCCTTAAACCATAAACCATAAACCGTAAACCATCTACCTTAACCCTTAATCCCTAATCCCTAAACCCTAAACCCTCTACCCTCTACACTCAACCCTAAACCCTTAAACCCTTAAACCCTTAGATCTCAACCCTCAACCCTCTACCCTTAACCCTTAAACCCTAAACCCTTAAACCCTCTACCCTAAACCCTGAACCCTTAAATCCCAAACCCTTCAATTATCTACCCTCTACCGTTAAACTATCTACCCTCAAGCCATGCCCTCAATTATCAACACTATAACCTATACATTGGATCATCAACCCTCATCTATCTTTGCCCCTCCCTCCTTTTCTCTCCTTCTCTCTATCTCACTTCTCCCTCCATCCATTCCTCCCTCTCTACCCTAATCCCTCAACCCTATACCCTCAACCCTTATACACTTAAACACTCAACCCTAAACCCTAAACCCTAAACCCTCAACCCTCAACCCTTAAACCCTCTACCCTCTACCATCAACCCAATACCCTCGACCCTCAAACTTAATCACTCAAACCTTAAACACTCAACACTGAACACTCAACCCTAAGCCCTCAACCCTCTTTCTCTCTCTTACTCCCTCTCACTCTCTCTCGTCTATCCCTCCTACCTAAGAGAGGGGGAGAGAGAGAGGGAGAGAGAGAGAGGGAGTGGGAAATAGAGGGATGGGAGAGAGATAGAGGGAGTGAGAGAGACATAGGGAGAGATAGAGGGAGTGAGAGAGGGAGGGAGTGGGAAAGAGATAGAGGGAGTGAGAGAGGGAGGGAGTGGGAAAGAGAGGGAGGGGAAAGAGATAGAGGGAGTGAGAGAGAGAGGGAGTCAATGAGAGAGAGAAAGAGAGAGACCTGAGAGAGGGAGAGGGGATAGGAGGGAGATACTTGAGAGAGAGAGAGAGGGAGGGAGAGGGGGTGGGACGAAGAGACCTGAGAGAGGGAGAGGGAGAGAGGGTGGAATGGAGATTCCTAAGAGAGAGGGAGAGAGAGAGGGAGGGGTGGGAGGGATATACCTTAGAGAGAGGGAGAGACATAGAGACAAAGAGAGATAGAGGGAGTGAGAGAGAGAGAGGGGGTAGGAGGGAGAGACTTGAGAGAGAGAGAGAGAGGGAGGGAGAGGGAGAGAGGGTGGCACCTGAGAGATAGGGAGAGGGAGACAAAGTGGGAGAGAGGGGGTGGGAGGGAGAGACTTGAGAGAGTAGGAGATAGAGGGATTGGGAGATAGAAGAATGGGAGAGATACAATGAGTGAGAGAGAGATACTTGAGAGAGGGAGAGGGGATGGGAGGGAGAGGGAGTGCTCGAGATAGAGGGATGGGAGAGAGATAGAGGGAGTGATAGATAGATAGAGAGAGAGAGAGGGGGTGGGGGGAGATACCTGAGAGAGAGGGAGAGAGAGAGGGAGGGGTGGGACGGAGAGAGATAGAGGGAGGGAGAGAGAGAGGGTGGGAGGATGAAAGGAGGAGTGAGTGACAGAGGCAAAGCAGGAGACCCCACAGAGGGAGAGGGGTAGGGAGGAGGACTTGAGAGAGAGAGGGAGGGAGGAGGGGGTAGGAGGGAGAGACTTGAGAGAGAGGAAGAGGGAGAGAGAGGGAGAGATATAGAGGGTGTGAGAGAGAGAGAGGGAACTGGAGAGGAGGAGGGAGAGGTGGTGGAGGAGACAATTGAGAGAGAGAGGAGAGGGAGAGAGAGATAGAGGAGGGAGTGGGAGAGAGATAGAGGAGCATGAGAGTGGGAGAGGCAGGGAGGGGAGACCTGACAAAGAGAGAGGTAGAGGGGGTAGGAGGGACATAATTGAGAGAGAGAAAGGGAGAGGGGGTGGGAGAGAGAGACCTGAGAGAGAGGGAGAGACATATAGTGGGAGAGAGATAGAGGGAGTGAGAGAGGGAGTGGGAGAGAGAGAGGGAGAGGGAGTGGGATAGTGATAGAGCGAGTGAGAGAGAGAGAGGGAGTGGGAGAGAGAGAGGGAGTGTGTGTGAGAGAGGGGGAGGGAGATACCTAAGAAAGAGTGAGAGAGACAAAGGGAGAGAGATAGAGTGACTGAGAGAACTAAGAGAGGGAGAGGGGGTAGGAGGGAGAGACTCGAGAGAGAGATGAAGAGAGAAAGATAACGACCTAAGAGAGGGAGATGGAGTGAGAGAGACAAAAAGACCATAGGGGGAGAGAGAGGGAGAGTGAGAAAGGGGGTTGGAGTGAGATAGATTTATTTAGGTACCTAGGTGGGAGGGAACGAGACTTGAGAGAGGGGATTGGAGTGAGAGAGAGTAGTCTAGGTAGTGTGGGAGGGAGTGAGACTTGAGAGAGAGACTTGAGAGGGATAGAGAGTTATCCAGTTAGGGTAACAAGTTAGAGAGCATATGAAAGGTAAAAAATCAACTATCCATCTATGATCATAAACTATGTACTCTAAGAATTATCAAAGTCATCGACCAAAGAGAGAGGAAAGTAAGATTTTGTTCAAAGCAGGTCATTTGGCGAGCACCAAATTTATCACTCACCAAATGACCTGCTTTGGACATGTTAATTGATAAGATTTTCAAATTTCCTCATATTTTCATTTGTGCTCACCATCACGTTTGCATGCCTTTCAATACAAGTTTATAAAAAACTGTGATGGTGTTAACCTCTCTCTTAGCTATCTAAATATATAATTCCTTTTTCATTTTGATTTAGTTAAGGTTTTTTGATTGATAGCTTCTATTGTAAATACCTTCATTTTTTGTCAAAAACCAACATGTACTAGTTTTAGGATATATTTATACTCGTTCATTGAAATGTGAAACAAATTACATTTTTTAAAACTAGACTCCACTCTACATATGATGAAAAAAATTCAATTTTCAATTAGTTTTCAAAAAATTTAGGGGGGAGCACGCTCAAATTTTAGCTTTTTAGGATGTGTCCACTTTCAAAATTTATAAAATATTATATATTCATTAAAAAAATTATTTGAAAGAATGAGGATAAACTACATTGTGTTAGCTAGTTTCTCATTGTTGGGATTTTTAAAATTCTAAATAAAAGTTAATCAAAAAGGGGGGAGCCCTTAGGCGCTATGCTATTTTTTGATAAAAATAGGACCTGTTTTGGCCCACCCCTTTTTGAAACCTTGAATCTTCATTAATTTCAAAAAGAATTAGTATCTTAGAAACTAGAATCAGAGCACTTCAACTTTTGTTCTTGCTGCATCTTGAAATTTTGAGCATAACTATCTTCATTTTCTCATGCAAATCGGATTTTGTTGATTTAAAAAAAAAGTGGCATCTTAAGAGCCAAAATTGTGTCACAGATCCATGCACTTACCCTATGATGCATTAATATTAGTCCATACAATCTTTTTAGCCTTATATAAAGTTTTATCATGTCACTTGAGTCCTTTGCATTAGCTAGAAACATCACCCAAAGGCTCACACATGCCCACAAATTGACCACAAGAAAACATAGTCACCAATGTAGGCCGCACAAATCATGTCACATTAGGATGAATATTAAAATAGGGCATAAATGGTAGAGGGAATCCTATAATAAAGGAGAAATGTTCACTTCTATGTGCAACACATTAAACATAACCAAATAAAGAATAAGGCCATAAATGTGTAGAAGAAGGTGTAAGATATATTTTTTTGATAGGGAGAACATTTTAGTACACATATATCTAAATAATAATAAAACCATTCTAGCATATGAAATAGAAAGAAAAATACAACCACTATAAATAACCTAGCATGAAGATAGTAACATTGATGCATGGGGGTTTCTATGCAAAGATAGCCAAAGGCTATCACCTAGGAAATAATGAGAGGATACCTTAATATGAAATTAAGGCATGGACTTGTAAGGATTGACACGAGTAAGAGTGATTAAACATAGCATTCATAGGGAAGAGAAAATTCTCAAAAACTAATAACAAACACCCACCAATCACCAACTAGCTAAAATATATTCCTGTATATCGTAAAATTGTACCCCTTGCCTTAGAACTTGTGTAGGCCCATTTTAGCCCTTGCATTAGTCTTTTTCCCTCTCAAGATGCTTAGGACCCCCTTTCAGTAGCTACCCTCATGCGTCAGCTTTGCGTCAAACCTTGTACTTTTCTCGTTCTCATTATTTTGTAGCATTATGTGTCTGAACACTAGTGCGCCGCATGAATGTTTGTGCATCACACTATCATCCTGCAACATTTAGCATTCAAATGATTGTTTCTAAGTGCCTTGCCACTTGTCAACTTATTTTGTCGATGGTAATGGTATGGGACATCTTGTAACAACTTAGGAAGCTTCTTTTCCCTCCTCTTCTCTCTTTAAATGTGATCTTTTCAATCTATTTGTTCTTCTAGATCTTTCTAGCTCTACCTCTTGCCTTTTCCTCTTCTCTTGGTCTTTCTCTCTTGTTTAGCTCACTACAACAACACTCTTGCATTCTCACAATGCCCTATACATCTCTCTTGGTTCTCGTAGCTATCTCTCTATTTGGCTTCCTTAAGCCTTACAATTGACATCTCCCTTATCTTGTGCTTGCGAGCATCCTGGGATTTCACACATCCCCTATTAATTTCATCTCTATCTTGTGAAATAGGTTCTCCTCCTTTAGCGGGGATTGCTTTAATCACTTCATATTTTCTTACTTTGTTCATGTTATCTATCTATCTGACTGTCTGTGGAGGTAGGAACACCAAAATAGGGATTTGACTGAGGAAAACCCCTATACAACCCCAACATTTTCTCTCAATCTTACATATGCAAGTATTGAAGATATTCATGTGCTAGAGGATTCATTACTTGGGTTGTTGTGAGTATTTTCTATCTCTTGTTCTCTCACTTTATCATTTATGTTTTACTTAATTTACCTTACCTTATTTTAGTTTTGTTATATTCTATTACTTTCTCGCATTCTAAGAGTTCTTAGCAGTCTGATTGTTAGTAGTCATTTAGTTGTTTTCTATGACAAACTCAGTTTCTGGTGCGTACAAGATGCCAACACACTTCTGGGACTCCAATGTGCTGCGTTGTCATCCTTATTCCACACTACCATCCTTTGGCCGAGAGCCTATCAACCTATCCAATTTTTTTTTGTGATCTACTCTTTTTGAATCTGAAACTCTCGCATTGTTCCTTAAGGTAGTTTAGGGTAGTTTGCCCCTTGGGATTCTCTTGAGAATAAAGAGACTCATGAGTAGTGAATCCCCCTTCTCTACATTTTTGTGAACCTGATGTGAACACCCCTTTTATAAAAAGAAGGAGGAAAAATCAAAGATTTATCCTTCCTTGAATTTTTTTTGGGGTGTTGCCCCAAACCCCATTCCATGCTGTCAATAGCGATATACGCCAGTCTTCAGAATTTTCTATATATCTATTTCAAAATATACTTTTGATCTTTCTTACTTTATCCCTTTCCAAATTTATTAAGAAGCTTCACAAAGTTCTCTTAAAAAGTGTGTGAAAGTGAGTTCTTCTCTCCTTTCTTATTATTCTTTGTTGATCCCTCTCTTGAAATCCCTTTTAAGGATTTTTTTTTGCAAGAGGATGAAATCATTGATACTTTTCTTAATGTTACTCTACCTTCTCTTAATTCCAATGCACTCTCTTCTAGAGATTATGCATTAGTGAATGATGAATCTCTTCTCTATTCCAATGCACTCTGTTTTAGAGATGATGCATTAGTGAATGATGAATATCCTCTCACATCGAATCATTCAAGGATGGATGTTGAGCATATTTCTTCAAATGATTCCTCTATGAGTTGTAAGGAATCCATAAATATCATCTATGTATTTGGCACCCCTCAAATGCCTAAGAGACCTATTATTTATCTAACCCCGACTAGTCTTTCTCCTAAAAGGATTTGTTCTGTTAATAGTGTTCCATTTGATAGCGATTCTCCTGATATTTCTAAGGCTCCCTCTTATAGAGAAATAGTCCATAATTATAATAGAAAGAATAAACAAAATATTGATCAACCTACTTATTTACCACCTTCTAAACCAAGCCTTCCTCAAGCACCTAAACGTACAACTAAAGCACCTGGTGATTACAATCTTGTTGAGAAACTCTATGTTACTCTGGTTAAGATCTCATTGTGGGACCTACTTCAGTCTACTCCGGTTTATCATGGTATGCTTTAGGAAGCCTTGAAAAAGATCCTCTTGCATTCTTCTTCTAGGCCAGTGGATGTTAATGCATTGATAGCTCATATTCGTGCAGATTCACCAAATATTATGTTCTATCCATAGGAACTCCCGCCTTTAGAAGTATAGAAGCAAGTGGATCCTGTAATGATTATAGTCAAAATTAATAATATTGGAATTATACATACTCTTGTTGATGTTGGTTCGATACTCAATGTATGTAGCATTGATCTATTGCCTAAGATTAATATTGATTCATCTTCTCTTAATGCTTCTTCTCTTTTTATTCGTGGGTTCGATAATGTTGGTCGAAAACCTTTAGGCATGATAGTCTTGCCTTTAAGGTTGGAACCCATTATTGTACCCACCCTCATATATGTTATGTCAAAAAGGTTACCATATAATCTTCTCCTTGGTAGACCATGGATTCACACTATGGGTGCATACCCATCTACCTATCATAAGTCTATTAAGTTCATTTGTAACAATTGGGTAGTCACAGTTAGGGCTGACCCTGATGCTATGCACTTATCTGAGATGCAAGCTGTCGGTCAGGCTTCAGTTGTGCCTACTCTTATCCCTTGAGTATCTTCCAATGTGTTGACATCTACTCCAGCAATACCTGTTACAAAGGATACTCTTGAGGTAGATGTCCCTGAAGAAGATCCTTTTGAAGAAAGAAATCCTAAGTCTGCCTCTTCTCAAGAAAACACATGCCTTGGTGATGATTGAGGTTCCTTAGAATTCACAGATTCCTTCATTTAAAGGTATATAAATTTGACTTGATCCACTTGGTTCTTTCGATAACATCATCTGAACCCACTATCAAAGATGGTTATTCTTTTGTATCATGGGGTAATGTGAACACAAATTTTAATGTTCTTAATGTTGATCCTTCCCCTTCTGAGGAAGATGCTCACACTTATGTTAAAGATTCTAATGTTGGCAATCCTGTCAAGAAGGCTGATGGCAATCACATAACATAATCTTTGTTGCTAGAATAATGCTCTCTATGAAGATCCTCCTCCTTCTCAAGACTTGCAAACATGTAATGGCCTTGGATTTAAACTTGTCTCTAAATATGGCTATGGGTGTAATGAACATGACACTTAGGTCCCTATAGAATGTGTATCTCATAAAAATAATTTGGGGCTTGGTTGCTCAAATGAACAATCTAAATGGAAACCACGGTTGAATTTTGACATGATTTCCGCTCATCCTCGCTCTCTTGGATGGATTCATTTGCCATTATTTGCTATCTTCATGTCTTCTTCTTGTGAGCAATCAAGCTTTTCTCCATAGGAGAAAGGGTTGCTTCTTGCTCCTTATTCTTTATCTAAGCAAGAGTGTATTTTGTTGAGGCTTCTAAAAGCCCACTTCATTACTCTTCCTCCTCCTACACATAATAAATTTCATAAACATGATAAAGAAAAACATTTTTTTTGTACATACCATCGAGTGCCTAGCCATTCCACTAGTGAATGTAAGGACTTGAAGGATAAAATACAAGAATTTCATGATTCTGGTGTCATCACTCTTCCATTTTGTTGATGAACCTCTTTCTTTTCTTTGCATAATAAGTGATATAGAGGTCTACCTCTATCCTGTCCATTCTAAGCATTTTCTCATGAGGTTCTCACACCTCCCTTCTATAGTATCTTCCATGGTTCTCCTCCCCTATATGTTGGGGCTAGTGATAAATTTTTTTGGAGATGTGTGTCCTTCTTAAGGACCCCCTTTCTTCTCTATGTATTTCAATTGTAGCATCCTTTGAGTGGACCCATTTTCTTTTGAAGGGTTCCCAGGCTGGGACCCCTTTGAAAGCTTTTCTCTTGAATGAATTCTATGGAATCTAGCTTGGGGGTAGCCTGGCTAGACTTGTCTTATATCTTGGCATCTAGGTTAGGGGCAGCCTGACTAGACCTATCTCTTCTATGACTATCCTGCAATGCAACTTGCAGTAGCCATAGGCTTTTCTGATCAGTCTTGCTTTGTAGGACCAAGAACTTGTAGAGCTCCTTTGTATCAAGCTTTTCTTGTAGGACTGAGCACCTGTAAGGACCGATCAGACTCTGTGTAGCCTCTCACATTAGGATTCCCTTAGAAGAGAGTACCTAGGGAACCCTCTTTGCAAGTCTAAGGACCTATAGAGCACTTGTATCCTGAAAGATCTTTTGTTCATCTCTGTAGGAGAGAGTACCTACAAAGTCTTTTTTTCACCCTTTTGTAGGCTCGAGGGCCTATGGTTCATTTTGTTCAACCCTCCCTAAGAGAGAGTAGCTATGTATCCATCTCTCTTGGAATTTTCATTCCTTTCTAGCTCTTAAATTCTCTTCTCAAATTGTAATACCGGATTGAAGATATGCATCTTCTTCATCTTGAGTATATACCTCTTTCTCTCTTTGAAATTGGTTTCTTCCCTGACTTTTAGGTGCATTCTTCTCTTGAAGCAATCGATCCTTACATTCTTCTCTTTGTTTAAGAATTCTTCTATGTGGTATTACTTAATTTGGGTATGACACATAGTATTGAGACAACCTTTTACATCAAGGTATCTTTCACTTTGCTAACTCAAATCCTTTAGTTTGTTGTGTGTCAATTGTGTGTGTGTGTTTTAATATATTCTAACCTTGTGATGTAATGTCTTTTTATGTTCTAACATTGTTGTCTTGTGCAAGTCTTTCTTGTCTAATATGTTTGTTTTGTAGGTCTTCAGCCTGGTGGAATGCTTCCTTGGTTCGAAGAGCTATCTACTTCCTACACAGTATCCTTTTGGTACCATGATGCTATTTTTGTTTAGTATATTTCCTTTAGTGTGCATATTAGTGTAGATTCATATGCCCACTAAAGTGGGGGCAAAATGTAATGTCGTAAAATTGCACCCCTTGCAATTTCACTTACATTCTTGCATCTGCCTTAGTGTCCACTCCCTTAGAACTTGTGTAGGCCCATTTTAGCCCTTGCATCAACCTTTTTCTCTCTTAGGATTCTTAGGACCCTCTTTCAACAGCTACCCTCATGCATCATCTTTGCATCAAACCTTTTACTTTTCCCATTCTCGTCATTTTGTAGCATGATGTGTCTAGACACTAGCGCACCACACAAACATTTGTGCATCACGCTATCATCCTATAAAATTTCAGCGTTCAAACAACAATTTCCAAGTTCCTTGCCACTTGTCAGCTTCTTTTGTCAATGGTAATGGTCTGAGACATCTTGTAACAACTTGGGAAGCTTCTTTTCCCCCCTCTTCTCTCTTTAAATGCAATCTTTTCAATCTATTTCATCTTTTGGATCTTTCTAGCTTTGGCTCTAGCCTTTTCCTCTTCTCTTGGTATTTATCTCTTGCTTTCATAGCTCACTACAACATTACTCTTGAATTCTCACAATGCCTTGTGCAACTCTCTTGGTTCTCACAACTATCTCTTTGTTTGGCTTCCTTAAGCCTTGCAATTGACATCTCCCTTATCTTGTGCTTGCGAGCATCTTGGGATTTCACACATCCCCTATTAATTGCATCTCTATCTCATGATACAGGTTCTCCTCCTTGAGCGGGGATTGCTTTTATCACTTCATATTTTATTACTTTGTTCACTTTCTCTATCTATCTAGTTATCTGTGGAGGTAGGAACACCAAACCATGGGTTTGACTGAGGCAAACCCCTATATAACCCCAACATTTTCTCTCGATCTTACATATGTGGGTATTGAAGATATGCATGTGCTAGAGGCTTCATTACTTGGGTTGATGTGAGCAGTGTCTATCTCTTGTTCTCTCACTTTATCATGTACATTTTACTTAGTTTACCTTACATTATTTTAGTTCTATTATATTTTATTATTTTCTCATATTCTCAGAGTTCTTAGCAGTCTCATTGTTAGTAATCATTTAGTTGTTTTCTCTGACAAACTCAGTTTCTGATCTGTACAAGATGCCAGCGCACCTCTGGGACTCTAATGCTTTGCGTTGGCATCCTTAATCCGCATTATCGTCCTTTGGTTGAGAGCTCACTAGTCTGTTGGAATTTTTTTTGTGATCTACTCTTTTTGACTCTAAAACTCTCACATTATTCCATTAGGTAGTTTAGGGTAGTTCACCCCTTGGGATTCTCTTGAAAATAAAGAGACTCATGAGTAGCGAATCCCCCTTCTCTACAATTCCTTAGCCCTATCACTCTTATGAATAGACTAAAATCTAGTAGCCATAAAGTTTAGTATGTTTGAGACATGGACCATTTTGGAGAAGAGGATATTCCAAATATACTTCTCCACAACTTTCTTGTAGATCTCCAACAAGATGATCTTGTCACTTGGTTACCTTGGTAGTTTGTAGGGTGATTTATGGAAGCCACTAACCCTAATATAAGAAAATTTATTAAACTAGGTGAAATATGTCCCAAAATTTACAATTTCTTATGTTGCCTCCAAGGAAAACCTCTTAGCATAATCACTCTCTAGGCACCTAATGATTACATACACAAATGCATCATTGACATGATTTTACTACCTCTAATTTTCCTTCAATTATAACATGGGATAATGATCATATATGTTAGTCTCTCTTAGCTACAATGTTCCCACTTGTCTTAATCTTGGAAAATTAGTTTGTATTCCAACATAATACCAAATAATAAGTTATGTCAAATATTGTTTATTCTAATACATCTATGAACTACTCATGCAATGTGTGATTAATGAAGCTTTCCCAGTCAATCCTCCTTGAATCTAAAATAGAGAGGATGAAGAAAAAATCCAAGGATAAAAATTATTGACATTGGGTAGGCCAAATACTCTACTTAGAAGAGTTATGACCTGTCCTTGGGCATCCTTCTTGAATTCATTCTTGTGATGGAATTTTGCTATCTTTGCTACTGATTTTCTTCTTCTAGAAGAAAATTATGTTGATGAAGTTGAAAATTGATATTGTTTTATCTTCACAATATTTCATTGACTCCATTTTTTTTAATATTAGGTGTAGGTGGTTATCTTGAATTCTTTCTCAAATAATTTAAAAGTGATGTCAAATATAGTTTTTCCTATAAGTCCAAACACCTTTCTCTATTTCTAATCGTACCTTTGAGCACAAGCCAAAACTAGCTTAGGATACTAGAGGGAAATTAGAAATGCATAGCTTGAACTAGCCTAGATCTAGTCATATATTAAGCCTTAAATGTTTTGTCTCCTTGATGTACCCACTATAGGAACTCCTAGACATTCACATGTTCAAGGTCAATGTCTCCAATGTCATCCCAAGAGGAGAACATTTTTGAAGTAGGATGATATCCTTCATATTCACACTTCATTTTTCCTTGTGTTTACTCTCCTTGTATATGCACCAAGAACACAAAAAAGTGATGAGATAGTTCATTAATAATTAGTTTCTATATTTTTCATATGTATGAGTAATTAGTTGGTAAACCATAAATCATACGTATTAATTATGCAACATAAATAATGGGATTTAAATGATGTAGAAAATGGAAAAGTATAAAGGATGAAATCAAGGTTATACCAAAATTCACACCCCCATGTGAGTGTAAAGTCCTAGTTCAAAATAGTTAGGGATTCATGCTTTGGAATCCTAGCATGATTCATACTTGATGTATTGGGTATCCCAAAAATTTGATACCCAATATCAAAACCTAGTATAGTTTATTAAGTAAACATATTTATCATAGTTTACCAAAAGGGAAACATACTAAAATATTTTTCACTTGTGAAATTGAGGAGATAAAACACTAGAAAGCATTATGGTTTGGGGGTCAAGAGTAGTTCATAACCTATACCAAAAGTAAACAAATAAGGGTATCTCCATATCTCTTACCCCGAAAAGATATGCAATATAAAACATTAAGAGTCAGGCATTGAGGATAATGATTAAATTGTGCCACAAAGATAAAAAGTAATGATATCTCCCAACTTGCAATCATATAATATAATGCATTTTAAAAAGGTAGATATTTAGAGGCTGAGAATAATTCTTAACCCTTACCAAAAAAGACTAATGATGGGTATGTCTCAACATGTGATCCCACAAAGATAATGTCGTGAAAAAAATTGTGAATACTGCCCAACTCATACCAAAAAGCATCTAAATAGAAGCATCTCTACATATCTCTAACTCAAAAAAGATGTAGAAGATACATACATCAAATATTGAGGATTGGGGATACCTCACTACTCAATCACAAGGATGATTGAAACTATGACTTTGAAAAGAATAATAAATTCTAAGTATAGAAGTCAGGCACTAGGTATACTAAAGACTATCCAAAAAATAGGGAGGTAAGATCACACCCACTCCCAACTAGTGATGTTATCATCCTCCATCAACATTGGAAATTATAATTTTGAGGTGTAAATTGGTATAATTGATGCTAATCACCTATCCATTCTAGATAATAAGTTGGGACACGATCTATATATATGATGTTAATGTCTCCAATCCTTTTGATATCAATGTTAGTTCTTGAGACAATAAATTTAGTCTTATTTGGAGATTTTCACATTCTTGTATCTACTCTTGTCGAAAGAAATAATTAATACTTATCATCAAATCACATATCTAGAAGATGCATTCACAAGAGATCATGTAATATAATAATCTATAGATTATATCAAGTTTCAAGAATAGAAATACAATTAGTATATATCTTAAATATAATTTATATAAAATACATCGATATATATCTTATTATATTATGTTTTTTGTGTTTTGTTTCTAAAATGTGTTTGTTTTTTTGTGTTTTGGTTAAGTAGTATTATATTATATTATTATTACATTATTCAAAATGTACTATTTTAAAATGATTTTTTCTTTTTTATTTTGTGTTTTGTTTTCAAAATATATTTGTTTTGTGTTTTTTTTTTTGTGACAGATTGTGCTGACCTCCTATAAACACTATACTGCCATTATAGAGTTACGTCTATCGAACCAACTTTTAAATATGAAATCATCCAAGGTGGTCATATAAAAACGAGTAGATTTTTGCTATTATCAACTTAAATTGGAATCGTTTGAGTGGCCCATAATATGGACGATATGGCAAAGGCAGTCCCACATAATATGGAGTACAAAGAAAAAGATGTGAGATCATGTAAAAAGGATATCATTCACGTATACAACGAAAGATCAAAAATATTATGCATGTCTGCATAGACGCGTAAACATATTTATCAGGCAGGGAAAGAAGTGGAATAATTTCAAATTACAGTACGCTGGGACAGATAATCAGATAACCATTCGTTGAATATGTGCAGATAATTTAGAAAGAAGGCACGACTTGAAAGGCGAAGTATTGGTGCGAAAGATTATAGATGAAAGCACAAGGAATGTGCACAGATATAAGTGCTGGATCGCAACAAACGATAACATGGTATTGAGATAAACGAAATACATATGACCCAGTGAGAATTTAGTGAAAGTCAAGATCTACATGAATGTAATATGACTCGCAGTGAGAATTTAGTGGAAGTCAAGATTTAGATTGACGAATGTAACAGAAATTGGAATAAGTGAAATACAGCATGAGAGGGAAGATTTAGATTGAAGAATGTTAGAGCAATCACATGGTTTTCATCAAAGCATGTGCATTAAGCGTAACGATTGCGCAAAAGGAGAAAAAACGTCGTGGGAGCGCATTTAATAGCAAGAATGCACCGTAATCTAAGTGCTTACCAGCTTGTCGAGCATTGAACACCGTTCTGGTCTGTACGATAGTGTACATGGTTGAGACTTGAGAGGTATGCGAGTATTAACTTCGTGGATAGAGTCGCACCATAACTACAAAAGGTCGCTAATATCACTGGACCATTTGGTAGGAAGATGTGAATCAAGAAATTTGATGACAGGATGCAGATTGAAGAAGATACAAGTTGTGATGTTGCTATCAGGATTCAATCGTATAGGTTTACGAGTCAAGCTCATTAACACTCATTGCATTTAAGTGAGACAAACTCATTAACATTCATTGCATTTAGCTAAATTTCATGAGAGGTCACCCATCCCAGTATTACTCTAGCTCAAGCGTACTTAATCACAGAGTTTTCCCCAAGGTTAAGCACACTTAGCATTGAAGAAGATACAAGTTGTGATGTTGCTATCAAGATTCAACCATGTAGTTTTACAAGTCAAACCCATTAACACTCATTGCATCTAGGTGAGCCTTCTTCGGAGGTCACCCATCCCAGTACTACTCCAGCTCAAGCGCACTTAACCACAGAGTTTTCCCCAAAGTTAAGCTCACTTAGCTTGCAACCCCATTTGTAAAACCTTTAGCAAGTGTTGTGCCTTATGAACCATCCATTACTTTATAGAAAAACAAACAATTAATATTCCTACTAAAATATTAATTTTTAATGTAATTTACTAACACATACAAATTTACATTGAAAATTTTAAATATTTATATGAATTCTCATCATCAAATTTTTTTCAGCAATTGCTCAACCAAAAGATTATTTACCACCATGAAAGGATTGATTTTAAAAAGTTGTCTTTAAATTGTGCTAGTTAAACTCAATCCTTTCATGGTGCCAAATAATCTTTTGGTTGAACAACTGCTGATAATTTTTTGATGATGGAAATTCATATAAATTATTAGAAATTTTTAAAATAAATTTGTATGTGTTAGTAAATTACATGAAAAATCAATATATTAGTAGGAATATTAATTGTTTGTTTTTCAATAAAGGAAGTATGTTATTGTAGTCTTGTATTGTCTTTAATAATCTTTATATTGTGTGTGTTATAGGTCTAATAATTTATTAGTATCAAATAACCTTCTAGATGAATAAGTCCTAGAAATTTATGGGTCATAAGCGCGCACACACACATATAAATAATACTACGATTTTTTTAAGTAGAGCTTTTGAAAGAATGGTTGTAGACTATGATGACTATTGACAAAAGTCTATGCAAATATTTGTTTTCTATCAATAGCTTTTGTATGTATTTTTTCAAAAACTAACTATGAAATACATCATTTTGTATACACAATGTTATGATAGTTGATACTTCTTTCATGCAATCAAAATATTATCTGAAGTCAGTGAGATTAAAGTGTTTCCTAGGCGACCTATGCTATGGTTAAAATGTTTTTTAGGCTACTTATGCATTTATTATCGTATATATTTCCACCTCCACCTTGCCAGGTATTATATAATGAATGTATGACATATATTCAACATGATAGTAAAAATAATCAAATTAAATGTGTGGTAATGAGTTGTGGAATGAATTGTGAAAAATTATTGACAAAATCCCCTCATCTTAATTTTTTCTTCTATCATAGGGTTTTTGATATCTTTCAAAATCCCACTATGAAATTCCTTTGTCTTTTCCTAAAATGCTCTACTTCATAAGGTTTCCTTTAATTTCCTTACAATCTCTATAAAGTTGTCACTTTAAATATGGAATACCCATCCATCATATCACATGCCACATTTAAATTTATATATTTTCAACACAAAGCTCCTACCTTGGTTAGCTTATGCTATATAGCTATCATGAGTGTTAAATTTACTCCATGGGTACATATATAGACATGAAATAAAACTTTCAATCTATTATTTCACCATTGTGCAACACTTTAAATGCATGGTGTCTAGCTATGGGTATTATACTTTGATAGGATTTTTTCTCACCAATTGAAGACTTCATTTGCTATGCAATAGTCTTATTGTTTTGCACACCAAATTTTCTCTAAACAACTAAAGAATACATAAGAATGGATTCAAATTCTTATGAATGGTTATTCTAAATCCAAGTATTTAGCTATGCAATTCTTTAGTTCTATAGTGTCTAGCAATGGAAGAAAATTATACAACAAGTGAAAAATAGTTGTGTAACAAATGGTGTTGGAACACAATAATCTACTGAGAGGGGGGTGAATCAGTAGATCAATTAAAACCTTACTTTAATACTTTTAAACTAATATAAAAGTATATGCAGACAAAACAATCTCACACACACACAAAAATCCAGAACACTAGATAAATGAGGAAAACCCAATATGGGAAAAACCACGGTGACAAAAGCTGCTTGAGTCTACTACTCAAATCCAACGTCACAATGAAATCTTTGATTACAAAGTTTAAGGGTACCAACCCTAAGGAGACACCAATCCCCTATTTTTAGGAGCACCCACTTCAAGGAAGCACCCACTCCCTACTAAGAACCTACCCAGTTATCTAACGACACCCACCAATCAGATTTACAATCAAAGTATTACAATTGATTCTATTGAATCCAGTTCAATGTTGCAAATCTATTTTGCAATTGCTCAAACCTTTATGCTATCTCTGCAACTTAATTCTCTACTCTACACCTTTCTTTGTTTTGCACCTTGAATGTAACCTTAGATGATGATCTCACCTTTTTGTTTGGGTTTTACTCTCTTCAGATGTGCATTCTCTATCCACTCTCTTTCCCTCTCTAACTCTTAGCCAATTTTTGATTGTCTTCTTTTTTCATATCTTCACTAGCAAAAAATAATACCTCAATCCATTCACCACCATCTAGATTAATTTCATGTTCAAAATTTTAGAATCTAGAGACTTTTGCTAGGGATTTCTCACACACCATCTTCTCCAACAAGCTTCATGTACATTGAGCCATAACCATGTGTACAAATTTGATGAACTTACTAAACTTGGCAACTTACAAAACCCTAATCTAGATTTACATTTAATGCATCCCTTGTATGATTGATCTGATCCTAATTTCAATCACCTTTACAGTTTGTGCCACTGCTCTACATATCGCATCATCAGTAAAATTAATCATTGGAGCAGTTGAACCAATTAATTTCATTTTTTGTGTTAGCTACCTATTCGAATGAGGGTTTTTCTATTATTATTGTCACCTAACCATTGCAGATATTCAACTTTGAATTTGGTCCGTCGATTTGTTCTCTTCACACCCCAATCCATTGATCATCATTTATCCTCGACACCTTTAAAACATAACCATTAGATTAACCTCTTTTAAACTGGTGCCATCAATCTCATCACTATTGATATAGCTATCACAAATTTTCTTTGAGCTTGAATTTCACTTCTACTCGATGTGAAGGTGAAGTGTGATCACCATTCGATCTTCATCTCTTAACCATTGTCGTTGGATTTTCATCATATTCACTTTACCTAGCGAAACTTTGTTTGTGCACAAAGAATGTAAATCATGATGTAAAGGATCATTGTGATGCAATACAAATTTACCACCTATCTCACAAAACATGTGTTCACCTTATCGCTTTTTTTCTCTTATGAGAAGGGGACCTACCAAATCTTCATCACCAACCTTTTGTCTATCGCTTTTCACTCAACTCAGTTTTATTCACAACAATGATGTGAATAAATGAGGTGATGCAATAATATTAAGCCACTTGTCCCTACTTACGTCAAACTCCACTAACCCTTTTCATCACATATCACAGATAGATTTATGAAAATTGTGATGCTACCTTAGCCTACCACTTGTCTTGGGTTGACGTCACACTACATAGCTGGGTATGTGCAGGATCATCATGGAAAAAATAGGTCCTTAAGAGGCAATGAAAATTCAGAAAATCAGAGTTGGGCAACTTGACATAAAAATTTGAATAAGTTATCTATATTATTTCAAAAATATGTAAGAATAGAATCTGTGGAAAATTGAATGTAGTTTCTAAGCTACTAGGTTAATTTTTGTAAAAAAAAAATCTATTTGGTGAAAATTTGAAATTTCAATGCAGTAGTACTAAAATTTCAAGGAAAAAATAAAAAGTAGGTGTCTGTCTGACCACCCTAACCATAATAAAATCATAATATTTTTTTATAAAATTTTAGATATAAGTAGAGGACTCATTTCCGAATGTGATGCATATTTTTTTGTAATTTGTTTTAAAAGAAATAATTAAATATGATTTTTTTATTACAAATTTTTAAAAATATAAAAACTCATATGTTTGACCACCTTAACTTGGTCAAAACTTAATGAAATTCATTTTTATTTTTTTTAATCCTATAGTATGTGAAACATAGATTGTGACGCATGTTTTGGATTCAAAAAATGTGATACCGTTTGAAAGCTATAGATGTTTTTCTATCAGACTATCAATCAGGACTTTAGTCATAATTCTAATAAATAATAATAATTATTTATTAGATTCTAAGTAAAATATAATTTATATTGGTAGAAAGCTAAGAAGCTCCTATACAAACCCTTTCGTTTCATCAATTTTAGGTAAAATAAAAGTCGTCAGCCACATGGGCGAAGTCTGGAAAAACAAGGTAAGTTGTTAAACACATTTTATGTGTTGACTTTTTAGGATTGGCAGGTCCGAACCAAATCCCGAGCCTAATACCAAGGCATTAAATTTTGTGTCAGAATATCGGATATCGGATTCAAATCTGATATCGGATTTGAATTCGATATATGATATCTTTTAGATAAGTTTTAAAACAATTTATACAATCTTTAATATATTATTTAAAAATGCAATTAAGTTTATAATTTAATATATATAATATCCAATAAAGTTTATAATGTAATATATTTAATATACAATTTATGACAATCTCTTACCGAATTATGTATTTAATATATAATATATTATTAAATGTATAATATTTAATTATTATTTCAATATTTTAGTTAATCTATAAATATTTTATTATTATTTCAGTATTTTAGTTAATCCATAAATATTTAAATATATATATATTACCAATTTATAAAATATTTAAATATTATCTCTTTCCCTCTCGCTCTCTCCACCTCTATCTCTCTCAAGTCTCTCACTCAATCACTCCTCTCTCTCACTCACTCTCCCCTCTCCTTCTCACTCCCTCTCCTTCTATCTCTCTCCCTCTCCCTCTCTCTCTCCCTCTACCTCTACCTCTCCCTCTCCCTCTCCCTCTCCCTCTCCCTCTCTCCCTCAACTCTAAACCCTCTCTCCTCTCCCTCTCCCTCTCCTCTTCCCCCCTCTCTCTCTCTCTCTCTCTCCACTCTCTCTCTCCCTCCTCCCTCTCTCCTCCTCTCACTCCTCCTCTCTCTCTCTCTCTCTCTCCTCTCTCTCTCTCTCTCTCTCTCTCTCTCTCTCTCTCTCTCTCTCTCTCTCCTCTCCCTCTCCCTCTCCTCTCTCTCTCCCTCTCCCTCTCCCTCCCTCTTCCTCTCCCTCTCTCTCTCTCCCTCTCTCTCTCTCTCTCACTCTCTCTTCCTCTCCCACTCCCTCCTCCCTCTCCTCTCTCTCCCTCTCACTTTCTCTCCTCTCCCCTCTCCCTCTCCCTCTCTCTCTCCCTCTCCCTCACTCCCTCACTCCCTCTCCCTCTCTCCCTCTCTCTCTCCCTCTCCCTCTCTCTCCCCCTCTCCCTTTCTCTCTCTCCCTCTCCCACTCTCCCTCTCCTTCTCCCTCTCCCTTTGGTCTATGTGTGTACAAATCAAATATCCGATTTGTGAAACTTCATTGTGCAGAGGTGAAATCTTACCGTTGCAGATTATGTTTTACAAATCGGATATCGGATTTGCGGGCCATAGAAAAACCCCATGTGGGCCATTTTTGTGCATTCCAACGGACCCTGCATTCTGTTTGCAGCACTTGTAGGCGACAAACGCACGGTTTCAGACAGGAAGAGACAAAGATAAAATTTTTGGAGCATCTTGTACTCAAATTTGTCATACATTATGATTTTTTAGCATCTTTTATTTGGTATAATGGGGAGCAGCAGTTGTCGAAAGCAAAAACATAAGAGAAAGCTGACAAAAGAACAAATTGAAGGATATAGACAAAGAGATAGAGAAGGTCATAGGAAGAAAAGACAAGGTATGTTAAATATTGGTGACCCTCAGCCCTATGGTCTTTCAAGTGAAGAGGAAATTGAATATGTTCAAGGTGAAAATGTAGAGCATGATATTGAAATTGGGAATGAAAATGTTCAAATTGATATTGAAAATTTTCAAGGTGAAAATGTTGGAATTGAAGATGTTGAACATGATATTGAAATTGGGAATGAAAATATTGAAATTGATAATGAAAATGTTGGAATTGAAGATGTTGAACATGATATTGAAATTGGGAATGAAAATATTTGAAATTGATAATGAAAATGTTGGAATTGAAGATGTTGAACATGATATTGAAATTGGGAATGAAATTGTTCAAATTGATATTGAAAATGTTCAAGGTGAAAATGTTGGAAATGAAGATGTTGAACATAATATTGAAGCAAGTGTAAATTATGTTTCACCAGATTACACGAGAAATGAAGAACCTTGTGTGGAAGAAAGATGTATTCCAAATTCAAGACCTTCAAGGACCCCTAAATGGTTAGTTGAAATTGATAATAACATTATAAACAATTTTGAAGGCAAGAGGTCAACACGAACTATTCGGTTGTGGGCTAGAATACTTTTCAACCAATATTTTAGCGATAAGACATTGACCGAGCAATGCCAAATTTTTGTACAATTGCTAAAGATGCAAAAGATGAGACCTTTGCTAGCCAAATTGAAGATTCGTTTGAACAAGAGGGCCAAAAAAAATTCTATTATTGTCAAAAATCTTTTGATGCTCTCAAGTCTATTGGAAAAAATAACAAGGAAAAAGATAAGAGAGTTGCTCGGAGAGTCATTACCACCACTCTAGTAAGCCATCAATTGAAAAAGGCTCGCTTTATGAGACAAACTTGTATTTATTTTGACTTAAATCATAAAACTTTGGATAGAGCACTTGCAAGAAGAGAAATAATAGATGATCCTCTTCAAAATGATACATGGGCTTTTTCCTGAAGGCTTACACATGTTGATAAGAAGCTAATTGATAATATAAAGTAGGCAATTCAACAATTTTGGCATGATAACTCTAGAGTATCACCCAATGCAAAGGATGTTTTTAAGTTAAGAATTGGAAATCGAGACCATACACCACATCCTAAAAATTTCTTGGAATCAAGCCAAACAATGTTGTTCAACAAATTTATTCAAACACATCCAAATATGGAAATCTTGCAAAGAACTTTTGAAGGTTTGAAGCCATTTTATTGTGTGCCTCTTAAGATTCGTAATACTTGTTGTTGCAAATACCATGTGGAGTTTTCAATGTACCATGAACTATTATGCTATATCCGTTCTACTTTGCATACTAATGAAATGTTGCAGGAGTGTGGTGCAATACATCTTCCGAAATCATCAAGGGACTTGCTAGATCTATTTTTATGTTCTAGCGATGATGGTTCCTTTATCTATAGAAATGATTGTTTAAATGCGAAGTGCTCACAATGTGGTGGCTTGTCAAAGTTTGTCCAATGTTTTCATGAGGGTTCCGAACATGAATTTGGAAATAATATTGTTGAGGAAAAGAGATAAGAGATAGTCAAATATACTTTGCAGAGTGGAGGTGAAGGTTCAAGATGCCAGTTGGTTACAAAAGAATGCAGTGTTGCTGATTTTATTTCAGATTTTAAGGACAATATTTTCTACAAATATGCAAGGCATAGTCATAGGTCTTAGTGGTTGGATCAATAATTCAGGATATGTAAGGACTCTTTTCTAATTGGCACTACTATATCAATGGTTGATTTTATTGAAAACTACACATTGCAACCACAAAATGAGGTACAATCTCAGTATTACAATTCCATTCAGATTGCTATTTTTGTCCACATAACGTTTAGACATGCACCTGATAGTATAGAGGAGGATCGAAAGATAATCAAAGAGTATCATTTTTATATGAGTGATGGGTATGTGCAGGATCATCATAGAAAAAACAGGCCCTTAAGTGGCGATAAAAACACAAAACATCAGAGTTAGACAACTTGACGTAAAAAATTGAATAAGTTATCTATATTATTTCAAAAAAATGTAAAAAATAGAATTTGTAGAAAATTGAATGTAGTTTCTAAACTACTAGACCTTTATTTAAAAAAATAAATCTAATTGGTGAAAATTTGAAATTTCAATGCAGTAGTATATAAATTTCAGGGTAAAAATAAGAAGTAGGTGTCTGTCTGACCACCCTAACCACAATAAAATGATAATATTTTTTTATAATATTTTAGATATAAATAGAGCACTCATGTCCCGATGTGATGCATATTTTTTTATAATTTTTTTCCAAGTAAATAATTAATTATGATTTTTTTATTACAACTTTTAAAAAATATAAAAGCTCATCTATCTAACCACCTTAACTTGGTCAAAAATTAATGAAATTAATTTTTTTCTTTTTTAATCCTATAGTGTGCAAAGTATAGAATGTGACTCATGTTTCAGAGTCAAAAAATGTGATACCGTTTGAAAGTTATAGATGTTTTTCAATCAGCCTATCAATTAGGACTTTATTCGTAATTCTAATAGAAAATGAATAATAATTATTTATTAAATTCAAAGTAAAGCATAATTTATATTGGTGGAAATCTAAGAATCTCCTCTGAAAACCCTTTTCGTTTCATCAATTTTGGGTTAAAAAAAGTCGTCAGCCACATGGACCATCATATGGCTTACATATCACCACTTTTTGGCCCATCACGATCCTACACATAACCTGATGATAGATCTCACTCATCCGAGTATGTCCAACATTGTTTTGAGATTTTTTTTGAGTTCTTGTAGGAGCATGATATAGCACTGGGCTGACATCTCATTTGGTCAGATAACTGTACAGGTCAATTCAAGAATGCTCGTATGTTTTATTGGTTGAGTAGAATGCATGTAGAGAGGGGTGTACCTAATATTCGGAGTTTTTTTGAAGCTGGGGATGGGAAAGGGGAGCATGATGGAGTAGGTGCATGTGTAAAGAGAGCTCTAGTTAAGGAGTAATTGAAGATTTCAAGAGAAAAATTCAATGATTCACATTCTATTGTTGATTGGTGTAGTTCAGCATTGTCATAGGGAGGGACACTTGATTCAACAATGCACAAATTATTTTGGTTGGTTGAGGAGGGTACAATGGGAGGCAGATTGGATTGTCATACAATCAAATATTCTTCAAAGATGCATTCGTTTCGAAGCTCAGATGGAAGCACATGCACCATTTGGACACAATAGTTGGCTTGTTTTTGTCAGAGTTGTATTCAGTGCGAGTGGGATCAATGTGAGTCAAGTGAGTGGGTGGATACATGGGTTCCACAATATCTAACTCCTTTATCTCAAACTATATGCATGCAAAATTACACAATGGAAAGTTCACTTGATTATGACTGGCTTTAAGAACTACTACATCCAGGACACGTTTTTTTAGTTATTGCACCATAGGGGAATGAAGAGAGATCAAAATATTGGTTGGATCGATGTGTGCGGGTAAAGCGCAAGCTAATATAATCGATGGAAGATGATGATGGGTTTGTGTATCCTACAGGTTCAATTGTGGTTGTAGGAACTTGGTTGTGAACATACATGATTAGAAAGAATGGCATACCTGCAGTTGAAGACTAGGAGAAACACAAAACCATTCTCATGTATTCACACCTTGTTATAGCAAAAAATTTTAAGTTGTTGAAGCATCATGCCAA